>JASVEL010002930.1:0-100743 GCA_032618575.1 Nicotiana noctiflora
CGGCCTCCACAAGCGTCAAATCTATCCAAAATTAGAGTGAATACATCACAATATGCCAATGGGGCAATACCTAATCGAAAATAATTGAAAAATAGCAATAATCTCGAAATTTGTGAAACCCAAGCCCCGGGCGCACTTCCCAAAAAATCAGAAAATTAACATCATCAGATTCCTTATCTCGCCACGAGTCTATACATATCAAATTTACCAAAATCCAGGCTCAAATGCTCCCTCAAACTCCAAATTTTTCATTCAAAAAGTCAAGCCCTAGTCCTTCCATTTTTAATCAAATTTTCATGGATTTCGAGGTTAATTTCACATAATACTCATGTTTTTAACTCATAAAACTTTCCTCCAGTCAATCACAGTCGAAACCCTCTTCAATTGCTCCCAAAAGCTCTCGAAATATTCAACAATGGAGGAAAATACCCTTAGCTCACGGATGAAATATTATTTTAAAACCCTTTTGTTCAGACCTATTTCCGCTTCCGCGATAAAAATGTCACTTCTGCGACTTCCACTTCTGCGGATACCCTCATTTCGCCCAGGACCGCTTCTGCAGTTCATTTTTCACAAAAGCGAGACCGCTTTTGCTGTCCAAGCGTTCGCTTCTGCGGAACCTGCCACGAGTCCAAGACTCTCTTCTGCGGCTCCCTTCTTTGCTTCTACGTGACTGCACCTGTGATCGCATAACCGCAAGTGCGAAAACACCAAATATCAGCAGCCCTCTTCCTTGCAAATATCCCAAAACTCTCCGTTTAACCATCCGAACTCACCCCGAGGCCCCCAGGTACCTCAACCAAAAGCACCAACACATCCTAAAAGATCATTTAAATTTGTTTCAATCATCAAAACACATCAAACAATACCAAAATCGTATTTCTCATCGGATTCAAGCCTAAGTTTTTCAAAAGCTTCCGAATTACACATTTGATCAAAAACTCGACCAAAACACCTCCAAATGATCTGAAATTTCGCACACACGTCCCAAATCACCTAGAAAAGTTGCAGCAGCTCTCGCAATTCTATTTCGACTCATGGATCACAATCTCACCTATCAACCGGAAATTGCCAAAATACAAACTTTGCCAATTCAAGCCTAATTCTACACCGAACCTCCAAAATCATTTTATATCACGCTCCTAAGTCACAAATCATTCCCCAAAGCTAAACAAACCACCGAAAATTACATTCGAGCCCTCTAACTCATAAGTTAACGACCGATTGACTTTTCCAAACCAAGCCTTCCTTAAAGAGACTAAGTGTCTCATTATCTACCAAAACCAATCCAAATCAACTCTAACACACCAAATACCGATAATGAAACATGAAGAAGCATAAAATGAGGGAAACAGAGTGGTAACTTATAAGACGATGGGTCGGGTTGTCACAACAAGGTGATCCCATGTCACCTTATCTCTTTGCGTTAGTAATGAAGTACCTAAATAGAGCTCTAAAGCAATTGAAGCTAAATCCAGACAGAAACTACCATCCAATGTGTGCAAAAATAGTGATTGTGCATATTTTCTTTGCAGGTGACTTATTTTTGAGCCGCATGGTAATCCTATCTCTATACAACTCACGATTGAATGTTTTGCCAAGTTCAGCATCAGGCCTCAAAGCCAATATGAAAAAAAGTTCAATTTGGCAAGGGTCTAGTCAAGTAAAAAAAGCAAATCCTATCACTAACACCGCTTTACTTTAGGTACTCTCCCTTTCAAGTACTTAGGAGTACCTTATCCACAAGAAAACCTACTATAAGTGAGTGTTTTCCCCTAGTTGACAATATAGTTGCTAGAGTTAAAAGCTAGGCTTCCAGATTGCTTTCATATGTAGGCAGAGTACAACTTATCAAGAGTGTACTCTTTGAAATACAAACCTACCGAGCATAAGTGTTCATGCTTCTGAATGGTGATTGCAGTATGTAGAAACTTCATATGGCATGAAACTGAAGAAAACAACAGGAGAAATCTTGTAGCATGGGATACAGTTTGCCAGCCCAAGTCTATAGGGTGTCTGAATGTTATAAACCTATTTCTGTGGACCAAAGCAGCTATCAGTAAGTTAGTATGGGTCATCACTCAAAATAAAGACAAGCTATGGGTATTGTGGGTACGTACACATTACATAAAGGAAAAGGATCTAGACGTTGTACGTACTCCAAAGCAAGCATCATGGGTAGTGAGGATATGTTTGATGCTTGAAATTGGGTAACAAACGGAGTTGCAGAGTTGAATTCACATACATTTGATGACAATTTATAATAAAAATGCATATATTGCTAGTGTGCCACAATAACAAAAGGTGTTATGGAGGTTAATGGTAAAAAGAAGAGGACTAATTCCTAGGAACTCCTTCATACTTTGGATGGCAGTTCAGAAACGACTTGCAACAACTGATAGGTTACTAAGCTAGGGAATTCAAGTACCGTCTGCATGTGTCTTACGCTCTACACGAACAACTAAGACACATAGCTACTTATTCTTTGAATGATCATACTCTAAGGACATATGGGGCAAACTATTGAAATTGATGAACATCAACATGCAATTACATCAGTGGGATTATGAAGTTGTATGGCTATCTCAGAGAAGGAATAATAGAAAATTAATTGGAGAGATCATGAGGTTCCTATTTGCAGCACCAGTGTACCACATTTGGGCAGAAAGGAACAACAGAAGATTCCAACAAATCATCCGATATAGCAGTGATAGAATCAGAGAAATGATCCTACACGTGCACATTGCATGACAAAGACAAAACAAGTGGAAACAAGTGCTAGAAAACCTAGATAGTTACCCTACCTAATTGTGTAACAGGAGTAACTATAGTAGTAGAATACATCGATAGATGTTAGTTTGTTAGCCTACATCAAGTACTATGGGGCCAATAGATAGACAATAGCTATTATCTTTGATTATTTTTGTAAGATATTTCTCTAGAGTCCAAAGAGCTGGTGTGTATAATTAATACTTTGGTTAGTAAAATTTTTAAGCTTTAACAATATAAAAAAGTAAATATTTATGTGTGAAACAATTATATAATAAAAACATATGAACAGTTGGGTACGTCTGAGAGGAACAAAATTTTTAATCGAAATAGAAGGAAGATTAATCATGAAATTCGTCAATTCAAACGCAATCAAGAAGTACTACATCTGAAGATCCAACTTGGTTTCTGTTTTATTGTAATTCTGCGTTGCTTATTGTTACCGAACTAAGGTTTGACATGATATTTTACGAAGACAACCCACGTTGGATCTGATCTCACTATAATAGAAAATCTAAAAATGTTATCTCTATGTAATTAGAATTACGTTACGACCTAATTTTCATTGGTGGTATATGTTGGCAACCACACCGGGTCCCGCCCCTTTATTGATTTTTCATATCTATTATCTGATGTACGTTTTAACCTTCTTCTAATTTCTAGGATACTCATACTTCTTCTAGAGTCAGATTTTGTCAAATTTTTTCCTTTGAATTATGTTCTAACATGATTTAATTTTAGGCGAAATACATAAATGTCCCCTCCAAGTTATCCACAACGATCAATTGAACACCTCAACTGTTCTATTTATCAAGCAGTTGCCTAAAATTATTTTTCAATGTAAAACCCTTCAAAGTGACATGGCAAAATGTGTGTACTACACTCGCGTTGCAACAAGTGAAGCTTTCAAAATTGTGTTTATTTCTTTTTTTTTTAATTTAACTAGTGGAGCCCACTTTTCCTCACTCTTTCTTCTCCAAGATTTTCTTCTGCTATTTATTGCACCTTAACCTACCATTCTCAACACCACAACTTTACCATGATAGTGAATGTGCAAAACAGTAAAAGCCATTGAAAACCTCGGCGTGTAGAAGCCATTGGACAATAGAAGCTATTCACGCACAAGTTATTTTCATTCATTTCCTCTTCAGCCAATCCCAAGAGGCAAAAATTGGTGGTGAAACAGTGGTGCCTTCAGCTGTAATTAATGGAGCTCGTCATTCGGCAAAAATCTGGCTAGAAAATAAGGTCAACGAACAACAACGCTACTGCCATGGTTACATCGGCTACTTCTAAAACCCAACTCAGAAGCAAAAACAACAAACCCCAGAAATTTGAAATTTTGCAGTAACATGGATAATAAACAGGAAATGTTCATGATTGTCGCCGGTGTCCACAACTATTACCAGCATCAATGCCTGTTTGGAAACAGCTGAAGGCACTTCGTGGAGGAAACATTTGGACAGAAGCAACGACGCCTTGGAGAGGAGGTTTGTAACGACCCGATTAGCCGTTTTGAGCAATTTTATTCGATTTGACAGGTTGAGGTCACAAGTAGGTTCATATTATATGTATCGAATTACATGCGCAGTCCGGACATGAAATCAGAAAGCTTTTATGTGAAAATATGAAGAAAAATTAGTAATTTTAGAGTTAAAATTTGATTTTTAGTTGACTTTGGTCAATGTTTTTGGTAAACAGATCTAGTATCTACGTTCCAATGATTCTGACAGTTCTGCAGTAAAATATGTGATATGAGCGTATTCCCGAAATGAAATTCGAGGTCCCTAGCCTTAGAAAACAATTATTGAAGAAAATTGTTGTGCTAGTTTTTAAAGGAAATAAAATAATATTTAAACTTATTGGTATCTGCCCCGTATTTTAGTTCTGGATCCTGGTACAAGTTTGTTAGCATATTTAAGTCCTATCTGTAAAATTTGGTAAAAATAAAAATTCATTTGACGTGATTTGGACGTCTAGTTGAAAAGTCAGAAAATCATGAGTTTTGAGGTTAAATTCAAAGTTTTTGATGTTATTTTGATGATTTGATTGCATGACCAAGTCCGTACGATATTTTTAGACTTGCGTTCATATTTGATTTGGAGCCATGAGGGCTTGGATGAGTTTCGGATAGGCTTAGGCTATGTTGCACTTGTTTTTGGATGCTTCATCATTGTTTCTTCAAACAAAAATAGTATTATATTAAGCAAATGAGATCCAAATTCAGTTTTTTTTAATTATTAGATCCGTATCAAAATTATGGATCCATAGAAAAAAGAATCATTGAATTTGGACTTCGTATGATGAGCTATGCTCATTTTTGTGTCTGGAAAAATTGTTGGTTCTGGTGTGGTCGCAAATGCGAACTTTTTAACGCATTTGCGCCCAGCTCGCAAATGCGAGAGTTTTGTCACGAATGCAACGTGTGCCAGCCCTGTGTTGTTCATAATTGCGAGGGGCTCGCAAATGCGAACCCTGGGTCGCAAATGTGACATCAGAGGCATGTTAAGTGAGGTTTTGACGAGATTTTCATCCATTTTTCAATTTTCTCAAACCCTAAACCTCCCTGGACGATTTTTCAAGGACCCAAACTTCTTCAAATCATTGGGTAAGTGTCTCTAATCAATTTCTAACTATATTTTGTGATTATATCTTAGATTTAACATCAAATCAATGAGAATCTAAAGGAAAATTTGGGGAAAATTGTGAAATCTTTTAAAAATGTAAAATGATGATTTGAATGACCAAAAGGTATCAGAAATAGATAATTTTTATATGGGTGAACTCATAGCGGAATGGGTGTTCGATTTTTTGTAAATTTTATCGGGTTCCAAGGTGTGGGTCGGGGAGTTGACTTTTGTTGATTTTCTTGCAAATTGTATAAGAATCATTGTTTTATCAATTAAAATTATTTTCTCTTGTATCGTTTGATGTATTCAAGTCATATTTGGCTACATTGAGCCGAGCGTTGATGAATTAGTAAATGAAAAGCTAAATTGAATATTGAATTGGCCGGATTGAGGTAAGTATCTTGACTAACCTTCTGTGTGGGACTTCCCCTTAGGATTTGAGTCATCTATGCTGATTGTAGTCCGTGCATGCAAAGTGACGAGTGAGTGTTCATACTTATTTGTGGAAAATTTGATCTAGGGTTCTTAGGTCTTTATGTTCATCATGTGGAAAGTAGCCCGTTATAATTGGTTTTACTTATTGCTTAAATTGCTTCTATATGCTCCATATGATGTTATTAGCTTTTCTCTAATTCTACGTGTTACATTGACCCTTAATTTCCTTGATTGAAGTGATTTGCTTCCTTATTGTCTTGATACTCCTTGATTTTAAGTTCCTCTATGACTTCGTGCAAATATGATACATGTCCAATTGTTGTGGTTAGCAGGGTAGCTATCATGTACTTATTACGTCTTGTTGTTTTGTTGAGGTTATCGTGCTTCTTGGTTTTTTCGTGACCCTTATTATGTATTGTTGACTCCCTTTCCAGGACATTATTATTTCTATTATTTATTCCCTTATGGGGACGTTATTGTTTCTATTGTTGACTCCCTTGCCGGATGTTATTATTTCTATTGTTGATTCCCTTGCGGGGACGTTATTGTTTCTATTGTTGACTCCCTTGCCATGATGTTATTATTTCTGTCGTTGATTCCCTTGCCGGGATGTTATTATTTTTATTGATTTATTTCCTTGCCGGGATGTTATTGTTTCTACCGAGTGAGAAAGAGTGATAAAGCACGAAGGGTGATGCCATGCACATGTACATTTATATTGATATGGACTGTAGTGCAGGATACCAAGAGATTCCCAGAATATATATTGACGATACTAAGAGATCCTCGGGATACCAAGAGATCCCCAACACATATATTGAGGCCAAGAGATCCTCGGGATACCAAGAGATCCCCATCACAAATATTGAGGATACTAAGAGATCCCCAACACATATAATGAGGATACCAAGAGATCCTCGGGATACCAAGAGATCCCCGGCACATATATTGAGGATACTAAGAGATCCTCGGGATACCAAGAGATCCCCAGCACATATATTGAGGATACCAAGAGATCATCGGGGTACCAAGAGATCCCCAACATACATATTGAGGATACTAAGGATACTGAGAGATCCCCGATTATTATCTCTGTATTGAGTTGTATTCCTTCTGTGATTATTTTGTCTCTACTATAGCCGTTGTTATTCTTATTATCATATATTACTTCATACTGCTAGCATTTAATTATATTAAACAACTTTAACTATTCTTGTTGGATTTTCCTAATTAGTTTAGAAATTGTAATTTACTTTATATTATGTCAATGAGATTTCTTGAATATCTTGAGTGCATTTATACGGACATAATGTAATGTATAGCATGGAAAAATATGCGGGCACAAGGTGGCATGTATGCTGAAGGTTCGGAAGTTGAGATTATGATATGAGAAATCGATGGTTAAGAGGGTCAGGATTGTGTACTAGTCATGATGTGATTGGCTGTGTTGGAATTGCCTTCTTTATTTGAGAATATTCTAACTTGTCTATGTTCCTATTATGTCAGTGTTGATTTAATTGGTTATCGTTAGTTATTACCCGTATTCTCCCTTTATTGTACCTACTGTTTGTATTTTGATTTCTCATCGTGTTGGTATTACCTCGTTATTTTATATCGATATTTTATTATCCTATCCTATTCATTTCATTTGATTAGTAGGTGTCTTGACTGTTCCCCGATACTATCCCACCGAGGGTAGTCTTAATACTTACTGGGCCCCGCCGTGGTGTGCTCATATTACACTTTTGTATATTTTTGTGTACAGATCCAGGTATTTATTCGATAGTAGCTGTGCGGGTCGTTGCGGTGGAGACTCAAGGTAAACCTGCTGCAACGTTCGCAGGTCTTAGAGTCACCTTCAGTTGTACTTATTTTCATATGTTCCTTTTGTTTCAGAATAATGACGTGTTTATTTTGTATAACTACTCTTAGAAAGACTTATGACTTGCACCACAGGTTTTGGGAATTGTAATTAGTTCAGAGTAATTTTATTTAAAGTTAGTAAATATCCATATTATTACAAAAAATGTTAGACTTACCTAGTTTAGAGTGTAGGTGTTCGATATTTTGTAAATTTTATCGGGTTTCGAGGTGCGGGCTGGGGAGTTGACTTTTATTGACATTTTTGCAATGGTATAAGAATCATAGTTTTGTCAATTAAAATTATTTTCTCTTGCATTGTTTGATGTATTCAAGTCATTTTTGGCTAGATTGAGTCGAGCGTTGATGAATTAGTAAACGAAAAACTAAATTGAATATTGAATTGGCCGGATTGAAGTAAATATCTTACCTAACCTTGCGTGGGGGGCTTCCCCTTAGGATTTGAGTCTTCTATGTTGATTATAGTCCGTGCATGCCAGGTGACGAGTGGGTGCTCAGACTTATTTGTAAAAAATTTGCTTTAGGGTTCTTAGGTCCTTATGTTCATCACGTGGAAAGTAGCCCGTTATAATTGGTTTTCCTTATTGCTTAAATTGCCTTTATATGCTCCATATGATGTTATTAGCTTTCCTCTAATTCTACGTGTTACATTGACCCTTAATTGCCTTGGTTGAAGTGTTTGCCTTCCTTGATACTCCTTGATTGTAAGTTTCTCTATGACTTCATGCAAATATGATACATGTCCAATTGTTGTGGTTACCGGTGTAACTATCATGTTCTTATTATATCTTGTTGTTTTGTTAAGGTTATCATGCTTCTTGGTTTTTCTGTGACCCTTATTATGTATTGTTGACTCCTTTCCTGGGACATTATTGTTTCAATTGTTGATTCCTTTGTCGGGACCTTATTATTTCTATTGTTGACTCCCTTGCCGGGATGTTATTATTTTTATTGTTGATTCCCTTGCGGGGATGTTATTGTTTCTATTGTTGACTCCCTTGCCGGAATGTTATTATTTCTATCATTGATTCCCTTGCCGAGATGTTATTGTTTCCATTGATTGAGTCCCTTACCGGGATGTTGTTGTTTCTACAGTTTGGGTGAGGACGAGTGATAAAGCACGAAGGGTGATGCTGTGCACATGTACATTTATATTGATATGGACTATACCGCGGGATACCAAGAGATCCCCAGAACATATATTGACGATACTAAGAGATCCTCGGGATACCAAGAGATCCCCAACACATATTGAGGATACCAAGAGATTCTTGGGAAACCAAGAGATCCCCAACACATATAATGAAGATACCAAGAGATACTCGGGATACCAAGAGATCCCCAGCACATATATTGAGGATACTAAGGGATCCTCGGGATACCAAGAGATCCCCATCACATATATTGAGGATACAAAGAGATCATCGGTATACCAAGAGATCCCCAGCACACATATTGCGGATACTAAGAGATCCTCTGGATACTGAGAGATCCCCAATTATTATCTCCGTATTGATCAGTTGTATTCTTTCTATGATTATTTTGTCTCTACTATAGCCGTTGTTATTCTTATTATCATGTATTACTTCATACTGCTAACATTTAATTATATTAAACAACTTCAACTTTTCTCGCTGGTTTTTCCTAATTAGTTTAGAAATTATCATTTACTTTATATTATGTAAATGAAATTTCTTGAACATCTTGAGTGCATTTATACGAACAATATGTAATGTATAGCATGCGGATTTTATTGTTAAAAGTGAGATGGAAAAATATGCGGGCACAAGGTGCCATGTGTACTGAAGGTTCGGAAGTTGAGATTATGATATGAGAAATCGAGGGTTGAGAGGGTCGGGATTGTGTACTAGTCATGATGTGATTGGTTGTGTTGGAATTGCCTTCTTTATTTGAGAACATTCTTACTTGTCTCTGTTCCTATTATGGCAGTGTTGATTTACTTGGTTATCCTTAGTTAATGCACGTGTTCTCCCTTTATTGTTCCTATTGTTTGTATTTTGATTTCTCTTTGCTGTTGGTATTACCTCGTTATTTTATATCGATATTTTATTATCTCATCCTACTCATTTCATTTGACTAGTAGGTGTCTTGATTGTCCCTCGCCACTATCCTACCGAGGTTAGTCATGATACTTACTGGGCATCATCGTGGTGTGCTCATATTTGTGTACATATACAGGTATTTGGTCGATAGTAGCTATGTAGGTCATTACGGTGGAGACTCATAGTAAACCTGCTGCAGCGTTTGCAGGTCTCGGAGTCACCTTCAGTTGTATTTATTTTCATATGTTCCCTTTGTTTCAGAATAATGATGTATGTATTTTATATAACTACTCTTATAAAGGCTTATGACTTGTACCACATATTTTGGGAATTGTAATTTGTTTGGAGTAATTTTATTTAAAGTTAGTAAATATCAATATTATTACAGAAAATGTTAGATTTACCTAGTTTAGAGACTAAGTGCCATCACGACTCCTTTGGAGGGATTTTGGGGTCGTGACAAGTTGGTATCAGAGCTCTAGGTTCATAGGTGCTACGAGTCATCAGCAGGTTTAGTAGAGTCTTGCGGATCGGTACGTAGACGTCTGTACTTATCTTCGAGAAGCTACAAAACTATTAGGAAATTCCACTTCTTTCATTCCTTATCGTGCGATATTGATTCAGCTCGAAGTATATAACTTATGTTCCTTTACATCCACTTGTGTGTAATATTACACTCTCGGTATCCGCTATGCGCCATTGGTTCGTGATGCTACAGAAAGGCCACAAGGGAGTCAGGGATGCTCAGGCATTGCCTCGACGTGCTGTCCAGGATGAAGATATAGAGGCATTGAGAAACTATTCAATTGTTCGTATGAAGGCACAACAGTTTCCGGCATCTGATTGATGAGTGCGTGCTTGGGAAGGTTTAATTGGTTGACTAGTCGCCGCAACTGTGGCAAGGCCACGAAGTGGGTGTTGATTGGGAAAAGTTGGTGGTATTGGAGTACCTTGTAATTTGTGTTGTACGAGCTTTGAAGGTTAGTTTTGCGGATCATCAGACGTTGTTTTCTATGGCTTTGCGCCAATTGGAAGAGTCCAATAGCGGCACTCAGATTGCATAATTAGATTTTTCTATTTTTCCATCTACTTAGTCCTTGAATAGGAATTAATGCAGTTGATGGAGTATGGAAGGATTACTGTACTGTACTTTATCATGACTTTACACCTTAAAATTTTGTAGATACTTTTGGGATCAGAATCAAGGCCAACTCTCGATACTGGAAGCGTTCTTAGCACAAGACGAGTAATTCTGTTTATTTCAATACTCCTACAATCAAAGACTTTAGCTCGATTACGTCAATAACTCCATCAATCAGAGGGTTTTCAATTTAGTTGTGTAGACAACTCTGCCAATTGGAGGTTTCAATCCAATTACATTGACAACTCTACCCACCGGAGGCTTCGGTTCAATTACAACAACTCTCCTTACAACCAGAATCTTCAGTTCTGTTACAACAACTCCGCTTACAATCGGAGATTTGAATTCTATTACGTCAACTCTCCACCAGCAACCAGAGATGTCAATTCAATTACAGCAAAATCCATGCCGACAAACAAAGGCTTCAATCCAACTACATCAAGTTCTCGCACACAACCGGGGACTTCATGATACCTTATTTTGATACTTTCATTATTTGCTTTAGTATCAAATTACAACTTTACTTGTGTACTTCATATTGTAAAAGCATCTTTGCACGTCTACTCCTTGCAGATCAACACACTACGACGTGAAACTATCTCTGGGCATCAAATATTAAACTCATAGACAAAAGTCGAAAGATCCACTCTTCAACACTGCTCTGCCAACAAATTCTACAGAAGTCTTCAACTTCCAACCAACACCAGTCTAAACATTTTGCTCCTTAGAGTTCATGACCCTTCTGCGTCCTAGTATTGTCATAACTCGACAGTAGGAGCAATTTTGAAAGCCGTGGTTTGTTATCCAATCTGTAGTGTCGTAATAACTAATAAAAACATTAAACTATCTGAAATAGAAACAGAAACTGAAAGTTAGTAGAACTAGTTTGACGAAATATATTCTGCAAAATAGTATAGGAATAAATCTAGTTCACTCAATATACAATATGTCCTTACATTCTGTTTGGATCATTATTCCCCATAATTTTATAATGTATTGAATTGTTTGGTCTTGTATTGTATCGTTTTATGAATATATAATATTTGGATAGATTGAATTGTTTGTTATTGTTAAATAATATTTTACTATTTGGTTTGACTGTATCGTATTATACTGCAACTTATAAGTGTATTAAAATACCCTCAATTGTTTAAATATTAAATTTATCAATAAATATACATAAACATAATTTTAAAAAATAAAACAGAAGAAGGAAAACCACCTTAAAAAAGCAGAACAAAGAAGCGAGATAAAAGAAGCCAACTAATTAGAATTAAGTTAAAAAGCAAATTAGGAGAAAAAATAAAAGAGAAGGCGGCCACTCTCTATTCCTCCTTAGGATATCGACTAATGTTAGTTCAATTGAAGTTTTACAATGCACATTATTTGTTCGGTAAAATGCCTAAATGACTCATAACATAGAAATTCTCACCAATGTTAGTTTAATTGAAATTTTGTGATGTATATTGAAGTTCAACGAGTTGTAGAACATAGTATGAACACTAAGGAATCATGGTTAAGGTATGTTTGACTAAGGTCATCCCGTAGAATTGAATTTCATGAACTCCAAGTATGTTTTGTTCAAGCTCCCATTTCCTTTATTCCGAATTGCTTCAAATGATTGAATTACCAAATGTTTATGGACTCAGACTCATCTTATATTTCCTATTGTTACGCTCTCTACTTTGAAAATGTTAAGTGTTCTAAGCTTTCATTTATTTATGTGTTTGTAGCTATGACTTTCCAATGGCTTAAATATATTTTTATGACTTTTGATGACACATAGCATAGGATCGAAATGAAAGAGAGAACGTGATATGTGGCTGTTTATGCCAAGCAAGTAGACTATCATGTATGTCCAAAAGTGTCAATGAAACGAAGCTTTTATGAAATGCTATACAGAAATATTTTTGGGAGATTTGTTGTGTAACCGAGAAGGTATAGGTCACAATGGTCTTTGCCCCAAATTATATGTGCAGTTATAGGAAGACTAATAGGGAATGAGTCCCTCCGCATTATGATGATATTATACATCTTAATTGAAATGAATGTGTTGCTAGTGAATTTATGTCAATCCACACGGTGTTGTGGTGAGATGGCTAAGCTGATTGGCCGCGATCGAACCACATGGTAGTTATGCATTACTGTGTAGGTAACTAAAGATATCTCAACTAATATAATATTTATTTGAAATTTTTACTCATGTTCCACACTTTCCTGATCATGTTATAGCATGTCATTTTTTATTTCTATTGATTTTTTCATTATTTTATATATTTTTCTTATGTTGTCATCATATTTCATATAAGGAGATTGAATTTTACATACTAGTATTGTTCTATATGTATCAGCGTTCATTTTTGTTGAGACATTTTATTTATAATGGATGTGAGTGGTACATCACCTAACGACACAGATTCTCAGTATCGTGCACTAAACTCTTCAGCACACTTTGATGAGCCCCTTTGTACACTTGGGACCCTCTGAATATTTGTATATTATTTTATATATAGCCAATGCCTTGTTACTGGACACTTGCTTACTTTACTCATGACAGTTTAGATGCTCCTTAGTTAAATTGTAGGTCACTTTATGTATGGGAAAATTAAAAATGTTGTTATTGTTATTTTGCTTCCACGTAAAACTATTGATTTGTAACGTTTTGCCACTTATAATGAGTTTCTTAAGAAATACTAGAAATTAGTGTTGTATATTTCTATATTGTTGGTAGACCATTGTGTAATATTTCTACTTGAATCGTACTTGAGCAAGGGTAGATAGTAGGCACTACATAGGCTTGCTTGAAGGGATTATCTCGGTTGAGCACCAGTCCCGCCACCCAATGTTGGGATATGGCACATAGTCTCTTTTACTGTGCAAAACATTACTTCTAAACATCGTGGATTCACTTTAAAGTCTTAGATCCTTACAAAATTGTACAGACAAAGCAGCGATAAACTTAAACGAACAACGACAAATAAGCAGAACTTCGTCGATGACGAATGAAGGTTGGGATGGGAACAACATTGGCTAGGATTTGTGGGAAAAAAAAATAAAGGAAGAAGAGAAGAAATTAAAGGAAGAACTCCAAAATCCCTAATATTGTATATTTGTTCGGGGTTATATATATTTTATAAAAAATTTATTGATATGTTTGAAATTGAAGAATATGACTCCCTCCACCTAATTATGTATCACTTTTCGTTTATCAAGAGACCATTTGACTAATCTTTAAGCTAAATCGGATTAGATTAACTCAATACTTTAAATATAAAATTAAAAAACTAAAAAATTATTTGAATTATCCTGTGAGTTACAATTCTTCTCATGTCAATATAATGAAAAATCTATATATTATTAAAAGCAAAGGAAAAAGCCCTATCATTAAGCCACGTGGCAGCTTAAAAAAAAGCCACGTGGCATATTTAGTTATTAAATTAGTTATTTAGTTAATAATTAATTATTGATTATTCTTTTTAAATTTAAATATATCTAAAAAACAAAAATAAAAAACTACCATATATATATATATATATATATATATATATATATATATATATGTATGTATGTATATATAGGTTACTTTAATTACATTAATAAATATAGATATCTTATAATTAATTAACTATAATAAAAAAACTATATAAAATAATAAAACTATAAAAATATATCTATATCTATGTTCTATATATTATTAAAAGGAGAGGAAAATCCCTCACATTAAGCCACGTGGCAGCTTAAAAAAAAGCCACGTGGCATAGTTAGTTATTAAATTAGTTATTTAGTTAATAATTAATTATTAATTATTCTTTTTGAATTTAGATATTTCTAAAAACAAAATAAAAACTACCTATATATATATATATATATATATATATATATATATATATATATATATATATATATATATATATATATATATATATATATATATATATATATAAAATCCGGGTCGTGACACAAAATTAGTTCCTTTAATTTAATAGAGATTTTATCCATTAAAATTCAGATTATATTATTGAGAATAGCAAAATAAAATTTAAAATAAAATAATATTTCACGAGTAATAAAATATATCTTTTATTATATTACAAAAAGAAAGTAGTAATAAAAAATATTATACAAATTTATATGCTAATAAATTTTTATTAACAATATAATAATACTAAATATTATATATAATAAAGAATAATATAGAACAAAAAATATTTTTTATTAGTCCCTTTAATTTAATAGATATTTTAGTCATTAAAATGCAAATAATATTGCTGAGAAAAAAGAATAAAATTTTAAATAAAAATATGTTTCTTGATTAATAAAATATATATCTTCTATTATATTACAAAAAGGTAGTAGCGGATAAAAATATTAAACAATGTAATATATTAATAAAAATATCTATAAATAATATAATAATACTAAATATTGGTAATATAATATCTTCACAAGGTAGAGGTAAGGTTTGCGTACAGACTACCCTCCCCGAATCCTATGGTGTGGGATAATACTAGGTATATTATTGTTGTTGTTGTTGTTGTTGTATATAAGTACATTTAATTTAATAGAGATATTAGATATCGTATTGACAAATATGATGACAATTAAAATTTATAAAATAATACAATCTAATATGTTCAAATAACCCGATCATAATTTTCGTTAATTCATATTTTTTAATATCGACCGCGCATCGCGCGGGTATGACTACTAGTATTATTAAAAGGAGAGGAAAAATCCCTCACATTAAGCCATGTGGCAGCTTCAGAAAAAGCCACGTGGCATAGTTAGTTATTAAATTAGTTATTTAGTTAATAATTAATTATTAATCATTCTTTTTGAATTTAGATATTTCTAAAAACAAAATAAAAACTACCATATATAATAAAAAAAAACTACATAAAAAAATGACTACCAATTCAAATTAGGTGAGAGTAGTTTCAAGTTGTAGTTTTTAAATTATTTTAAAATAAAAAAGCAAAAACAAAATCTATAAAAAACAAAAAAAAGAGAAGAAAAACTACACATTCAAATCGGGAAAGTAGTTTCAAGTTAGGGTTTTAAAATAAATATAAAAAAGAGAAGAAAAACTGCCCATTTAAATCGGGGAGTAGTTTCAAGTTGGAGTTTTAAAATAAAATAGATATATTATAATTAACTATAATAAAAAATATATATAAATATATAAAAATAATAACTACTCATTCAAATTGGGTGGCCGTAGTTTCAAGTTGCAGTTTTTAAATTATTTTAAAATAAAAAAGTAAACAAATAAGTCTATAAAAAACGAAAAAAAGAGAAGAAAATCTATATATTAAAAGGAGAGAAAAAAGCTCTCTCCTTAAGTTAAGTGACAGCTTCAGAAAAAGATACATGGCATAATAATTATTAAATAGTTATTTATTTAATATATATATATATATATATATATATATATATATATATATATATATATATATATATATATATATATATATATATATATATATATATATATATATATATATATATATATATATATATATATATATATATATATATATATATATATATATATATATATATATATATATATATATATATATATATATATATATATATATATATATATATATATATATATATAAAACTATATAAAATATGAAAATATAAATATATAATAAATAACTACCCATTCATATTTGGTGAGAGTAGTTTAAAGTTGGAGTGTTTAAATTATTTTAAAATAAAAAAGCAAAAAAAATCTATAAAAAACGAGAAAAAAAAAGAGAAGAAAAACTACCCATTCAAATCGGGAAGTAGTTTCAAGTTGAAGTTTTAAAATAAAAATAGTTATCCTATAATGACCTATAATAAAAAAAATATATAAATATATAGAAAAATAACTACCCATTTAAATTGGGTGGAAGTACTTTCAAGTTGCGGTTTTTAAATTATTTTAAAATAAAGAAAACAAAAAACAAAGCTATAAAAAATGAAAAAAACAAGAGAAGAAAAACTACACATTCAAATTGGGGAATAGTTTCAAGTTGGAGTTTTAAAAAAAAATTGACATAAAAAAAAATAGTAAATTACCAATTCAAATTGGGGAGTAGTTTTATGTCTCAAGTTCGAACCACACCGGGTGCAAATAATTTCTGAGGGCCATCGGACTGGGTATAACCATAATTAACCGTGGTGCACTTGCGGGAAACTCACTGTCGAGGTCCTGTGCACCCCCGGGATTAGTCGGGGCTCGAAGAGACTTGGACACCTGGTGCAAAATCAAAAAATTGGGGTGTAATTTTAAGTTGGAGTTTTAAAATTATTTGAAAATTTTAAAAAAACAAAAATAAAGAAAAAATAAACTTCAGAGAAATTTTTTAAATAACGTAATATGCTAATGAAATTTCTATTAATAATGTAATAGTTTTAAATATTGGAAGATATAATACAGAAAAATACTTAACAACAACGTTGCGCTACCTGTATAAATCCCATTAGTTTAACATAGATTTTATTCACTAAAATTTTGATAATATTATTAAGAAAAACAAAATAAACTTTAAAATAAAAATATTTCAAAAGTGATATATTATATATCTTCTCATATATTAGAAAAAGAAAGCGAATACTAAATATTATTAAATATAATAAAGAACAACAGAACAAAAAAGTTATTCACTAGCTATATAAATACCTTTGATTTAATAGAAATTTCATTATTGGTATATCGTATTGACAAACAAGATGACAATTGCATTTCATTAAAGAAATATGATCTAATAGGATCAAACAAGTCTGATCATAATTTAATTTAATTAATTTTTTTAATATTGATCGCGCATCGCGCGGGTATGACTACTAGTATATCTTAAAATACATTTCAAAATCTATATAATTTGAATCTTGTGAAGCGAAAAGTACCACATAAATTGAGACAAAGAAATATAAGTAGAGGCGGAGTCATAATTTGATGTTATGAATTCGATTTTTTTTTTAAATTACTTAGTTCTAAAATAATAACTTGTATACATTCAATAGATTTGTTAAGATGAATACAAGGTTTGAATCAAAGTTATTGGATTCAATCAAACCTACGAGTGTGAAGCTAGCTCCGCCCCCTCAATATAAATTATTGTAAATATGATTTTTATTTCATATATTTCTTTATATCTCTCAGCGAATGGACTGGGATCGGGCTACAAAGCGGCAATGTTGATTAGATTGAGAAATCTTAGTTCAACCTCATTCACTTAGTGAGTTTAGAATGGACGAGTCTCATGATTCAAATTAACTTTGATAGTAGCTTATTTCACTCTGCGACCAATGTTTACATATTTAAATATACATAGTTTTTTAAGGAGGAACTATTGCTAACCTGCCAAACCAGGGAAAATATGTTGTATTTTTTCAATCAAGGCTCGAGAGAAAGAAATTTTGTTATTTTGGTCAATCATGTAAAAATTGGTGGTTGCGTTATTCCAGTTTCCGCATTCAATGAATTCTACTCCAGAGCATTATAAAACAAATCATTTACCTTAAAAAAAGAAGAGGAAATGACAAAGAATAATGTATTAGAATAAGAATACATGAGAAAGCACCAACAATGAAAACGCGCAAAAACACAGAGGCAAAGCTAAAAAGAATCGGCGTGGCTTGGACTGCAATTCAAGTGCCGCTAAGCCACCGTCAGAACCCAATTGATAGTGCCAATTGCCGTGTGGTCCCCTTTTACAGCCTGTTCCAACCCAAAATAATAAAAATAAATAACCGAAAAGGGAAAATCCCTAACCCCCACCTTTGCTGTTGAGGGAACCAAATACTTGTCAAAACACAAATTAGAAAAAGAAGTCATCTCTCAATTGGGCTTTCTTTTGTTCTTTTCCATTTTTCTCGTTGAAAGGGAGCTTTAGCTTAATTGGGATCTTTAACTTAACCGGTAAAGTTATTATTATATAACTAAGAGGTCACGAGTTTAAATTGTAAAATAGTCTCTTACAAAAATATAGAATAAAATTGCATGATATAGATCTTTGTGATCCGATTGTTTCCCAAATATACAAAGCTTAGTGCACCGGATTGTACTTTTTGATTTATCCATCCGTCCCTTATTCTAACCTTTATAATCTTTGAGCAAACTACCCCCTTTTCTTCCGGCTTTAAATCACTATCCCTTCCTTTTTTTCTTTTTCTTTCCTTTTTGCTCGTTTTTTTTACTAAATATAATACTTTAGTTAGTGATTCAACAAAGTTACCAATTATTAGAGCTGGAATGAAAACTTTAAGTCTAATCAATTAATCCCTTCTTCAAAATACACAAAATTTGGAATTCGTTCCAGCTCTTGTGTGATTCTTAACAAAACATTGATTTCAATTTGGAACAAAATTTGTCCTTGAGGACCTACATTAATTTAAAAGTTCTTTAAAATATAGGAGAAGTAAAAATTCACATACACTTCCCCGCAAAAACCTTAATGTTTTAGTCCTTTAAAAAAAAGCCCTCTCCCCCACCTCACACTCATAAAATGTGATATATATCTTAACTCGGACATTCATTTCAAGTTCATATCCTATTTTGGTACAACATGGTTATGAAAATTCACCAGAAGCGATTGATAATGTCAAACAAAACCACATGTCGTTTATTTGATGTTAAAATATTTTGATTCACTAAACTCTTTTATCCACACTATTACCAACCTCAAGGTGAAACTCAATGCCAAGAGTTAAGCAGCCACATAAATTAGTGTTGCTCCATTATCAAGGAATAGTTAATCTAGGACCATAAATGTTCAAACTTAAAGCTCACTACTTTAATTAAACTTCATTGTCCACATGTCACTAGTTTTCTCTGGGTATGAACTTTAATCCAAAGTTTCCCAATTCCAATTGCCAAAAAGGAAAAAAGTTAAAAGTATTTAATAAGTTTTCACTTGAAGCCAAAGTCTCCAATTCCAAATGTACAATAGTGATTGAAACACTAATAACAAAAAATATTTAAAGAAAATAACCCTTGACCCTCCATTACCTCTATATACTTTAATATTCCACCAAACAATGACAACTATTGAGCCCACCCCCTACCCCCTACCCTCCACATTTCCCCTCTTTACTACCAAAGCCAAAGCCACCCACAAGCTCACTCCATCATCCCACACAATAAACATTGTGTTAAGACCGACAATTCTCCAATAGTTAACACCATATAGAAAAGAAGAAGAACAAAAAAAGAGAGAAGAAGAAGAAGAACAAAACACAAAACACATTCAAGAAAACTGAAGAAGTTTCAACTTCAGTTTCAGTCTTGTTCAAGTGCCATGGATTCCCAGATCTATGGCTTCTTGTTTACTTTGATTCTCTTCTTCTCCATTACAGGTGCTGCATTACAAGAAAACCCATCTACCAAACATCAAATGTCAGCTCCTCAAATCAACTCAAACTCAGTTCTTGTAGCTCTTTTGGATTCGCACTACACTGAACTCTCTGAGCTAATTGAAAAAGCCCTCTTGCTTCAAACTTTAGAAGAAGCCGTCACCAAACACAATATCACCATTTTCGCACCCAAAAACGAAGCTCTTGAACGCGATTTAGATCCCGAGTTCAAACGTTTCTTGCTTGAACCTGGGAATCTTAAATCCCTTCAAAAGCTTCTCCTCTTTCACATGATCCCCACTCGCATTCAATCCCTCCATTGGCCTAAAACAGAGCTCAAATCCCGCCATCATTCCACTCTCTGCCCCGGAGACGAATATATCTCTGTTTTACGAAAATCTGGAGATCGAATGGTAAGCATGGCGAAAGTTATTCGTGCAGATGATATTATCAAACCAGACGGAATAATTCACGGGATAGAACGCGTCTTGATACCCAAATCAGTGCAACAAGATTTCAACACGAGAAGAAGCCTTCGTTCAATTTCAGCTGTATTACCAGAAGGAGCACCAGAAGTAGACCCAAGAACAAACAGATTGAAGAAAAAGCCAACAATCCCAGTACCCGCTGGAGCACCACCAGTATTACCCATTTACTCCGCCATGGCACCAGGCCCATCACTAGCTCCAGCACCAGCTCCCGGACCAGGTGGACCCCACCACCACTTCGACGGTGAAAGTCAAGTACAAGATTTCATCCAAACTCTATTGCATTACGGTGGTTACAATGAATTCGCAGACATTCTCGTAAATCTTACATCCTTAGCTACAGAAATGGGGAGACTAGTGTCCGAAGGGTACGTTTTAACAGTTTTAGCACCTAACGATGAAGCGATGGCGAAATTAACGACGGATCAGCTGTCGGAACCGGGTGCGCCGGAGCAGATAATGTATTATCATTTGATACCGGAGTATCAAACGGAGGAAAGTATGTATAATGCCGTGAGGAGATTTGGGAAAGTGAAGTATGATACTTTAAGATTGCCGCATAAAGTTGTTGCTGAAGAGGCTGACGGTTCTGTGAAATTTGGGGTAGCTGAAGGGTCGGCTTATTTGTTCGACCCGGATATTTACACCGACGGCAGGATTTCCGTTCAGGGTATTGACGGAGTTTTGTTTCCGGTCGACGAAATTAAGGCTGCTCCTGTAGCTGCCCCTGTTGCTAAAGTTGTTGCCAAACCAAGAAGAGGTAATTAATTTCTCATTTTCTAATCCATTTTAATTTTGTCATATTTTATTCTTTTAGGAGTTTTGTTTTTAATTACTACTTGAATTAGTATTCATTTGATTGGCTAGGTAAGGTTGTTTGTAATCGCATTTACGTGAACCTGTTTGATTCACTGTGAAGAGTTAAACAAAAAAAAATTAGAATTTGTAATCCTAAATCAGTTAAAAGGTAGAATTATTAATTTAAATAATGGATATTCTTTTTGGAACGTATAAAAAAGAAAATAGTTTCATATTACAGTATTACACCAAGAAAATTAAATTTATGGTGTAACTTGACCCAAAAAAAGGATGAACAGAAATTGGTGGTGTGTAGAACGGGAATAATGGAATTGTGGCTTTTTGTGATGCCAGTTGTTGCCAACCTTTGTCTGATGAATTGTTGCACTTAGTATCTACGCTATGTTGTATACAACTTTTGGAAATAGACTGAAGATTACGCAAATTGACAATTCATTTTTTCTCATATATAATAAATTTTCTTAAAATAAAGTGGTAGACTTTGTTTCTTTCCTTTGCAATTCTTTTTTATGTATCCGTGAGTTAAGAGTTCATTGTCATCATTTTCACTGATTGTTACTTTTGGGCTAATTTCTTTTATTATAAGCCATAAAATAGTTAGGTAATAGGCTTGCACGTTTTTTTGGAAAGTGACAAATTGTTTAAGTAATTAGTAGGTAAGAAATTTTGTCGGTGTGCCATAAGGAGAGAAAGAATTAGTTCTTTGCTTGATGAATAGATATCCTAAAACCATTTGATGGAGTTAGTTTTGGGTCAGGTACTTTTAGTAGTTGAATTATTAAACAGGATAATAGTGTGCGAAGGTGAAGCGGAATTTTAGGCTTTGTCACACCAAATAATGGACTCGGGTTTAAACTCATGACGTGCGTCTAATTCACCTAACCAAATGGACTCGGGTTTAAACTCGTGACGTGCGTCTAATTCACCTAACCAAATGGACTCGGGTTTAAACTCGTGACGTGCGTCTAATTCACTTAACCATAAGTCTCGGGGCAATAAGCCAATTATTTTAGTGTAAATGTGTTATGTTGTATGCATTATGTTGGAATTCGATGGCATTACAGCTGTGTCTGTATGAACTGATTGTTCCAACTTGGTAGGTTGAGTCCAGAGAGACCAACCTATCTGTTTGACTAATTTCATGCCCCCACCTGCTTTATATTTCACTTCAATTATAAGCTGTCATGATTTGCCATTTCATTATATATTTTTCTCTAATTTTATATGGTTTACATTATTTTCATTCCATATATTTTTCAACTACTTTTATACTATATTTTATTTTAATGTATCAATTTCATTTTCTCATATGAGTTGGCTAAAATTGTGTTTGATTTGCAGGAAAGTTGATGGAAGTAGCATGTAGTATGTTGGGGTCATTCTGTTAATACAGTGAGGGATAGCTGAATTTAAAGATTTAAAAAGAAGATGGTGAGTTTGCTGCCTATGACGTATATGAACTGTGATTCAGTTAGTCTACTAGACTAGAATTGGAGGAAGAGAAAAGAATAAAAAGTCACAAAAAAAAGATATTCTGAATAAATGGCAGTTTTTTCTAGGAGGGCCTATTACAAAAAATATTAGGGAAGGAGGAAAGGAGAAATGCTAGCAATGAGGTAAAATTCCAGAAAATCCATCTCCCACCACCCCCCTTCCGCACCCCAAGGAAGAGAAGGGAAATATTTTTTTTTCTTTTTGTTATAAATACTGTAAATTAAATATCAATTTTTTATTTGTATTTAAGTTTGTTCCCACCGACACTTTTGTATGCAAAATTTACCCAAGGATAAAAAAATCTGCAGGAACACCGTCTTTTTGTTCATTTTTAGTCACGGGGTTGTGTGCCTTAATATTTCTTTTCACTATTTCACCCACTGTGATGTGATACCTTAGCTTGTGAGTTTCATCACAAACTTTTGGCATTCTTTTATTATTTTATTTAATTTGAATTGTATTTTAGTACATTGAATTGAACACTTGAGTGGTGACGGTGGGGATTGTTGAAAATGGTGGATGGATGTACTATACATTTTTTTCTTTCTTTTTGGGTAAAGACAACAAAAAGTTTGATGACCATGTTATTTAATGGAAGGTGCTCGGTGCTCACAAACCCCATTCTATCTGGCATTTGCGTTACAATCCCAAGGTGTGGAAAATTGTCCGGAGCTCCATGTACTCTTGGTTAATTGGCAGAGAATATTATTATATTGAGGAAACGTAAACCCGAAAATAAAAAAATAAAAAATACTAAATTTTAACGTGAAAAACTCTTTAAATCTAAGGTAAACTTACGTTATTACAAAGATATAAAATCATAAGAGAGCAACAAAAGTTCTTTCAATTGGTTATACAATAAGTGCCAAATACAGAGCAACAAATCAATTGAAGGAGGAGAATCCACAAAAATAAAGTTATTGTTCAACGCTCGAAATAAAATGTTACAGGCCTCCAAATCCGATCTCCACCATTCCAAATCCGATCTCCACCGTTCAAATTCAAGATAAGGACGTTACGAACACTCAGTCAAAATTTCAACTCGATCCAACGGTTGATTGAAAAACGTGATTTGAAGTTGGCTGGTCGGAATAAAAACCTGCTTTCCCTTAAAGCCAAAACCAACTCTAAGTAGAAACAAAAATCGAATCCAATTTCGAATAGAAATGGAAACGAAAAAAGAAATAGGACTATGCTATTGGGTGTTTGGATGGACAATATGAGCATGTGCCCAACAAACTCTCCCTCCAACTAAGGGGCTAAATATATCTTCAAGTAGAGGAACTATTGACATGTTTTATGCCTGCTAATTTTCAGCTAAACACATGCTTATCTGCAAGCTTAACTACGAAGTTCTCATGCTGCTCCATATCACCATGAAGAAAAGCAGTCATGGCATCTATCTGCTCAATTTCTAAGTATAGACTTGCGGCTAAGCCTAGAACCACATGAATAGAAGATATCTTCACAACAGGGGAGAAAATTTTATCAAAGTCAATTCTCTTCTTCTAGCCAAAACCTTTAACAAATAACCTTGCCTTGTACCTAAATCCAGGGTACGGTTATCTTGCTTTATTCTGAATACCCATTTATTAGATAAAACTCTCTTACCTTTCAGCAATTTCACTAACTTATATGTGTCATTCTCATAGAGTGACTTCATCTTATCTTTCATGGCTTCGATCCACTGATATTTATGAGTATCTTGCATGGCTTCATTATAATTACCAGGTTCTCCCATGTTAGTCAAAGGCACATACTCATTGATAGCGCATGAATTTTTACTTCTTCCTTGTTCTATGAGAGATTTCAAGAGCATTCGAAGTAGTTATCTGAGCAGGAATTTATTGTTGATCAACCACAACTTCATCAATTAAAGCATACATAACATCTACACCATGATAATCATTTTGATCTTGATCACTATCTCCATCATTATTGTCTTGGGTTCCTTCATGTGCAATATGTGCCTTAATAATAAAAATTGGATCACTATCAATTAAGTTCTCATTACTTTGATAATCTATCTTCTCAGCTTTGTCAATATCTATAATAGTCTGGTCTTCAAAGAAAATTGCATCACGACTTCTAATAAGTTTATTGTCAATTGGATCACAAAAATGATACCCGGATTCATCTTGACCATAATCGATAAAGATACACTGCTTAGTTTTGACATCCAGTTTCGATCTCTCGTCTTTAGGAACATGCAAAAAAGTTTTACACCCAAAAACTCTCAGGTGATCATATGAAAGATATTTGTCAAACCAAATTCTATCCGGGACATCACGATTCATAGCAACAGTAGGAGAAAATTGATAACATAGACAACAGTGTTAAGTGCTTCCGCCCAAAATGTATTTGGAAGTTTAGCCTCTGAAAGCAGGCATCTAACTCTTTCAACTAGAGTTATATTCATCCTCTCTGCCAAACCATTCAATTGAGGTGTCTTGGGTGGAGTTTTCTGATGACGAATTCTTTGTTCCTTGCAATAGTTATCAAATGGACCACAATATTCACCATCATTGTCAGTGCAAATACATATTTCTTTCATGTCTGTCTCTCAGCTAAGACCTGAAATAGTTATCAAATGGACCACAATCTCGTCTCATACTGTGTAACTGTCATAGTGCCCTGATGGAGGCGCTCAAACTGCCTCCGAAGTACATCCCGCTGAGTAGCAGGGAGAAACTTCTCCATAAATAGTTCCGCGAACTGATCCCATGATAAAGCTGGGGACCCTGCTGGTCGAGTCAAGCAATAATCTCTCCACCGAGTCTTGGCGGATCCTGCAAGTCTGAAGGTACAGAAATCAACTCCGTTTGTCTCCACGATCCCCATAGTCTTTAAAATCTCATGACAACTGAATAAAAAGTCCCGAGGATCCTCTGATGCGGCTCCACTGAATGTAGTGGTAAATAGCCTGGAGAACCGATCAAGCCTCCATAACGAATCGGAAGTCATGGCCGCTCCATCACGGCATGAGTCGTGGTCCCTAACCGAGTGGCCACGGTCGGGCCGAATACCGGTGCTCGAGGCCGAGGAGCTGCCGGCTCCGGAGTATGAGCGATAGGAGTCCGGGCCCTCCTCCAGCCGAGAAGTGGTCAGGGCAGCCGATAATAAACCTCGCTGCGGCAATGCTCGTCCATGAATCCCGCTATTCCGACCAAGGCATCTCGGAGATCCGGGGTAAATAAAGCCTCTCCCGGGACTTGAGCTGGGGCCCACCTGGAGCTGCCGGGACCGGAACCTCCTCGTCGATCTCGATATGAGGCTCCACCTCCGGGGTAGCTGCTCGGGGCCGAGCTCTACCCCTACCACGGCCTCCGATACGGCCTCGGCCCCCGCCCTCGCGGGAGCTGCCTGGGGCTCGGGCTGCTGGTCGGCGGACGAAGAAGCGCGTGTCCTCACCATCTGCGAAAGGACGGAATAGAAATTCAATCAGTGATTGAGGAACAAGTCGCACGACAAGAAAGAACAAATGAGAGACTCTTTCCTAACTCAATAGACTCTGGAGGACAAGTACGGACGTCTCCGTACCTACCTCTCAAACTCTACTAAGCTTGTTCGTGAGTGGTGAGACCTATGTAACCTAGAGCTCTGATACCAACTTGTCACGACCCGGATTTTCCCCCAACATCGGGATCGTGATGGCGCCTACTCGTGGTAGCTAGGCAAGCCACTGTATTCATACTATCCTGTTTTTAACACAATTTTAATTAAACAAATGCGGAATGATTTATCGAAATGGAAATAACAAATCACAAGGTGAAAATCATACTGAAATCCTCTACCCAAGACGTGGAGTCACCAACTCGCGAACTACTATGGAATACTACACATAAAAGTCTGAAGGAAAGATAACATAATTCTGTTTGTCTCGGAACAAAGAGACTACAGTTAATAACACAAATAAAGAGAGAGACGCCGGGCCTGCGGACGTCTGCAACCTACCTCGGTCTCAAATATGATCAACTCCCACGCAATCGATTTACTGCTGCTACTGCTCCTGATCGTAACCTGGACCTGTGCAAAAACGCACAGAAGTGTAGTATCAGCACAACCGACCCCATGTGCTGGTAAGTGCCTGGCCTATCCCGGCGAAGTAGTGACAAGCCTAGGACCGGACACCCACATAAACCTGTGCAATTCAATATATATGTATACCACAGAATAACAAGAAATAACCAGGTAATAACACAATAAGGAATATCTCAATGAATTCAACAATTAACAACAGTTAACAAATTCACAAGGAAAAACAAAGTATAATGGAAACACAAGTAATATCAAATCAAGGAATAGCAAGCAGTTGCACGGCATCACCCTTCGTGCTTTTACTCTCATCCTCACCAAATAAACAAATAAAGTACACGGTATCACCCTTCGTGCTTTTACTCTCATCCTCACATCCATAGTACGGCATGATCCTTCGTACATGGATCAATAACAGGGCACGGCATGATCCTTCGTGCATAATCAATAAATAAACATGGCACGGCATTAACCTTCGTGCATAAATAAATAAACATGGCACGGCATCACCGTTCGTGCATTATCACTCTTCCTCACCCAAATAACAATCACAGTTAAGGGCAAAGAAAGAAACAGTAATTCATAAACCGTCCCATCAAGGGCAATCAATAATTATCTTCGCAACAAGTCCCAACAAGGGAGAACAATAACAATTCATCTGTAATATATCTCAAAATAAACATTTTTCAACGACTCACGGTCATACTAGACGCCAATGTATGGATGCTCGTCACCACAGCCCATACACCGCACTCGATCACATAACATATAGCACATAATCCTATTCCCTCAAGCTAGGATAGAACAAACACTTACCTCGAAAGTTTACGAACGATTCAATCAGTAGCAATGCCTTTTCCTTTTGAATTTGACTCCAATCCAATCGTATCTATACACAATTGATTTAATATCATCAATTCTACTTAACAAACTAGTTCATATTGCTAAATATGGTTTTTACAACATTATGCCCGGAATAGTAAAAATCGACCCCGGGCCCACATATTCGAAACTCAAGTTTCGAACCAAAATAAGTTCACCCAATCTTCCATGAGTTCAAATATACAATTTGTTCTTAAGTTCGACTCCAAAACGAGGTCTAAATCGCAAATTCTTTGAAAGCCCTAACTATACCCGTTTCTCAAATTTTCAACCAATTTACACATGTTTAAGCCTAAGGATTTGATTGATGTTGATGAAAAATGAAGAAGACGAGTTAACAATACTTACCCAATGAACTTTGATGAAGAAATGCCTCAAAAATCGCCTAAGAGTTGTGGAGAAGAAAGGATTTTGTGAAAATGGGATAAAATCCCGTAAGTGTTCTGTTTTGGGGTATTAAATCACTGGGCGAAAATTTACTCTATGCGATCGCAGGGCCTGTGATGCGATCGCATAGAAGAAAAATGGGGACAGCAAAATTACTCTATGCGATCGCGGAGGTCCTATGCGATCGCATAGAAGGAAAATGGATGAACTGAAATTACTCTATGCGATCGCAGGGAATGGTATGCGATCGCATAGAAGGAAATTCTGGGCCTCAGTCTTACTCTATGCGATCGCGAATGATAGTATGCGATCGCATAGGAGGAAAAGTGGAAGTTATGCGATCGCATGGGCTCTATTGCGATCGCACGGAAGGATTTTTGGGACCTCTGATCTTTGCTCTATGCGATCGCAGCTACACCTATGCGATCGCATAGAAGAAAATCTCTGAGCAAAAATTGCAGAGTTTCTGCTGAAATTTTCAAGTTCAAAACTATCCCGTTACCTATCCGAAACTCACCCGAGCCCTCGGGGATTCAAACCAAGTATGTACACCGACTCAAAAACATCATACGAACTTGCTCGCGCGATCAAATCACCAAAATAACATCAAAATCAAGGAATTGAGCCTTAAATCTCAAGAATTCTTTCAAAATTTCATAACTTCCAAACTTTCCAATTTAAGGCCGAAACACGTCAAACGACGTCCGTTTTCAACCAAACTTTACGGGAAGCGCTTAACCAATATATATGACCTGTACCGGGCGTCGGAACCAAAATACGAGCCCGATACCAGTACTTTTTAATAAAAATCAGTTTCATTTTCCTTAAACATTTTCAGAAAATAATTTAACAGAAAAATTCTTTTACCGGGGTTCTAGACCTCGGATTTAAATTCCGGGCATATGCCCAAGTTCCATATTTTTCTACGGATTTTCTGAGACCGTCAAATCACGGATCCGGGTCCGTTTACCAAAAATGTTGACCAAAGTCAACCATATCAATATTAATATCAAAATTCTTCAACTTTTTCACATATTTCACATATTTCAACATAAAAATTTTCTAGCTTTGTGCCCGGACTCTGTGCACGCAAATCGAGGCAACTATAAATGAGGTTTTCAAGATCTCAAAAGCTCGAAATGATTAATAAAACAAGTGATGACCCTTTGGGTCGTCACAGTTTCACTCCATAAAGCAAATTTTTCTTAGCCAAACATGTAATCCCCCTCTCGCTCATATAAATCAATCTTCTGTGCCGCAATTCTGATAAAGTATCACTTTCCACCAATTTTATTGAGTCATTAAGAATAGAGCCATGTGTCATATATAAATGACCCGACTTGACTCCTCAAGCCACTACTAACGAACCCTTACTTAGCTTTCATTGGCAATTAAAGAGGGCATTATGGTAACCTTTATTGTATAATCTTCCTATGGAGATCAAATTAAAAGGAAAGTATGGAGCATGCTTGACATCTTGAAGAACTAACGTTGAACTATTATTAGTTTTCAAACAAACTGTGCCAACACCAAACACCTTAACTTCACTGGCATTGCCCTTCTTTAACACTCCAGAATCAAGAGGAGTATAAGATGAGAAATGTTTTTTTGTTGGTATGACTTGTGAGATAGCTCCGAATCTACTATCCATCTCCTCTCATGGGATACTAAATTGATGATGTTTTCATCATAAGCAAAAAGAAGGTCATCTCGAACAATAGCAGCAATATTGTTCTTGTTATTTTCATTCTTTCCTTCTCTAACGTCTTGCAACATCTTGCGGCAAAATATTTTAATATGTCATTTCTTTTCACAGTGGTTGCATGTCATATAATAGTATTGGACCTTGACTTACTTCCACTTTATCCTCTATTCCAAGAGCCTCTTATTCTATCTCTTCCCGGTCTTCTGTGACCAAGATATATGCTTGTGAGGTCGAACCCTGAGATTTTCTCCTTACTTCCTCGTTCAACACACTACTTTTGGAATATTTTGTGGTCACCTTACCTCCAAGAGCTGAATTTGTCAAAGAGACACGAAGAGTTTCCCAAGGGTCTGGCAGAATATTAAGAAGCCAAAGTCCTTGTATCTCATCATCAAAATTAACTCCCATTCCAGACAGCTGATCAAGGACGCCCTGAAAATCATTTATGTGATCAAGGATATGGATGCCTTCCGTGTATTTAAAGGTCATCAATTGCTTTAGCATGAACAACTTGTCATTCCCAGTTTTTTGAAGCATAAAGAGTCTCTAGCTTTTCCCACAATGATTTTGCATGTGTTTCGTTCACAATATAGTTGCGAACATTAACTTTAATCCATTATCATATATGTCCACGTACTTTTTGGTGCTTAAAATCTCAATCTTCAGATATACTCTCGGGTTTATGAGCTAAAAAATGGGTAGATGCATCCTCTTCACGAACAACGAATCTTTCATCTTGCTTCTTCAAATATTATAACCCATTTAAACATACCATCTTGCTCATATTCGCCTTTATTCTGTAAAAACCTGGAGAAATAAGTAAGGCCGTGATATCATTACTATATTGAGGAAGAGGTAAACTCGAAAATAAAGAAGATAAATAATACAGTATTTTAACGTGGAAAACCATTCAAATCGAAAGTAAAAACTACGGCATTACAAAGATCCAAAAAGCTCCACTATAACATTAAGAGGGTCATAAAATTTTCCAAATTGGCTATACAACAAGTGCCAAACACGGAGCAACAATTGCAACAAGAGCAACTAATCAATTGAAGAAAGGAGAATCCACAAAAATGAAGCTGATGTTCGAGGCTCGAAATAAGATGTTATAAGCCTCCAAATCTGATCTTCACCGTTCAAATCCAAGACCGATGTTAAGAACATTCAGTCAAAATTTCAGCCTGATCCAATGATTAACGAATTAGAAAACGTGATTTGAAGTTGGCTGGTCGGAATAAAAATCTACAGCAAAACAAATATTTTTCTTCTCTCTTCTCTCTTGATGAACGCTCATTCAAAAATCACTCTTATGTCCTTAAGTCTTTCAAAGACTTGTACCAATGAGCATGGAATGATTCTCCAAAGTTGTTTTATTTATTGATCATGAGTGGTGCTTTCCCTTAAAGCCAAAGCCAACTCTAAATAGGAATAAAAACTGAATCCAATTCCGACTAGCAATGGAAATCAAGAAAAAATAGAATTAGGCCACGGGACCTTTAACTAGACAACACGGGCATGTGCCCACATATGGCCCTTTGGGCAAGTTAAGGAATGAGCAATCAGTCTATGATAAATTAGTTGGACCGGTTAATTTCGAATATAAACAAAAAATTAAGTCTTGATATCATAGAGAAAGCATATGTATTACAAAAATTATTGTTAGAAAAGGTCACAAATGTTTGGTAATTCTTTCCAAAGGTGAAAATTGAAAATTTAATTTTGTTCTTACTATTAAAGACAAATTCTTCTCAAAAGTAAAAATATCAAATAAAATATCGTATCCTTAGCTTATTTCGAGTGTCTTTTATATTAAATTATCGCAAAAAGTTACCAAACATATATTCGCATAAAGAAGCACCCCTCATCCATCATCTTACGTTATGAGATGTATGCTGGTACATACTCTGGTTTGAACAAGTTAAGATGCTTTCTACTCTACACTAAAATATCGAATAAAACCATGGCGATCGAAATTTTAATCTAAAGAAGCAATTTAAATGTCTTTTATTCATCTCAATAAAATAACTAAATTAAGCATAAGTTAGCTCGGTCAAAAAGTTGGTGAAATAATCAGAGGTATATTAGCAAAGTATTGGGAATTTGTGCAATTTATCAACAATTAGTAACATATACTAACCCTTCCACAAAAGAAAGGAGGGGGAAGGAGGACATATCAATTATTGGAACATAATAAAGTAAAGAAAATCGTTTTATTTATTTATAGTAACTATAAATTAAATAGTGGTTGCACTTGTTTGTTAGAAGAACCATTTCCTATCATGAAATTGCATGGTCTTTTTGTTGGTTATTAGGTCAATGATCAATCACATCAAAGCAGGAGGGGAATGAGCTGGAATTCACATGGAACTATTAATTGCAAAAAGTTCATAATTGATGTGGGGACTAAAGGAGTAAGTGCAATTGGACAATTCAACACACCCCCCATCCCCTCTCTTTCATTGACTTTATTCATTTTATACTTTGATTAGCATCCAAGAAGAACAAGTCCAAACCATGCCAACAACAACAACTGACTATATTCTCATAAAGTGGGGTATGAGGAAGGTAATATGTAGACAGGTCTTACCTTTACCCGAAAGGGCAAAGAGCCTGTTTCCAATCGAACCTCGGCACAGTGAAAAGAAAGGCAAACAAAAATAAAAACACAAACAACATTAATTACTCTAGCATACATCGCATAAATAATTATCTAAACATAAGAGTCATATATACCATAAATAGACTGACATATAATAATATTAAAACAAGTCCAAACCATAGCCTCCTTCACAAATAATATAAGAATCCAAAAATTTCCATTTTAAACCTTTCATGTGCCTTAGAACGTTCCACGGATCTTAGAGCTGCAAAATATAATATGAATTTCATATATTATTACTAAAACAATATAAGTATATCAAATTCTCAAATACAGAAGGAAAGGGAGAGAGATCCGACTTTGTAGCCATTACTTCAAGTTTCCTCTTACACAATCTCGTTGTCAGATTTTTCCTCCTTTTCTCATTTTGCTCTGATTTAGTATTAATTTTCTTGTTTTTACTTGTCAGTCTCAACTTAATTAGTCTTCTAATTGTAAGATAAACTAATGGAAGTATGACAAGTAGAAAAATAATTTGTTTAATCTAAATTATTAACGATGCTTTGATTTTTTTGATAAAAGATTGATACGATTGACTCTGTCAAAACGTGAACTCTTAAAATAAGTAGTTAGTGCAACATTTTCACTTCTTTTCTTTAATTTGTTTTCATTTCTTGAAAACTATGTGCAATTAGAAAGCTAATAAGTAGGAGTTCTATGAGTTACCATCAATTCCCAGATGAGGACTTGAAAATAATTAACTTCAAACTGAAAATTCTGTACCGGACTTGAGGTGATAATAAGTTGGAAATTCAAATATTTATAGAATTGAAAACTTGGAAGTACATTTTGAGGATACAATTCTGATCATGAGAAAAAGCCTAGAGTTATCAGCAACACTAAGTAATGGTCTTAAAATGAGAATATTTTGGTTCGCAAATGTGGTAGTATATGTTGGGTTTTAAGTAGGTGTGAATAAGAAATAGTGAGAAAAAATATGGAGGAAAATAAAAATATGAAAAGATTCCTTTTATGAAGAAACTTTGTCGGTCATTGAAAAAAGATAGGAAAAATATTGTTCTTATGTACAGAAATATTTCTAGCTCTTAAAAATTTGAGAAGGAAGCAATTTTCGTATCATCATCGCTCGCTTGGCTTGGCTTTGAAGGACCAAAAATTATTTTTCTTTTTCCGATATTTTTCCATAGGCAATTTTTTAAATCAAAGTTTGCGGTCGTAACACCATTTCTGAAACGATCATTAATATAAATTTAAACATTTCTGCCAAATAGACATTTTGTTCATGAACAAATATTTTCATACCAATTGAAACTCCAACTTGTTGGCTAAAAATTTAGGTATGATCTGCACTGTTATTTGAGTTTGCCGAAGTTATGTAATTTGAAATGCTGCTATTACGGAATAATATTTTGTTCTATCCTATGAGGAATTAATCTGAATATCTTGAGGAGCAATGAAGGTATTAAATTCCTTAAGGACGCACAATCAATTTTGCGGGCTCTGATAAATTCATGTTGCCGTTTTATAATTTCTATTTCTCATTTTTTGTTTTGATTGTAATTTATTAACAAGCTTAAGGAATTAATATTTTTTAGGTAATGAAAAAACTTTATTTATCATTAAGTAGTATGGTTACATGGCGTAGTCCTCCCATTAAAAGCAGACGTAGGCATAGTAGTAGTACTAACATTGCAGCCAAAAGAAGACATTAAAGAGTTTCTAAGCATAGCCAAATTATTTAAAACAACAACATTAATGGTGGTGGTCCTAGTAATACTAATACCCTCTTTGTCAGCCTGTGTGGCATTTCTGAGGTAGTCTGGTACTCCTGAATATATCTGACTATAGTAGACGTTGACTTGCCGGATTCTATATTGTGCCAGTTCATGTGCTATTTTGTTGCCTTCTCGGGAGTTGTGTAGGATTGGTGGATTCTCCAACTTCTTCAACCAGTACCTACATTTGAAAATAAGTGCATTATATAATGGAGAATTAGCAGTTTTGATTAGTGATGGTATAGTAGTTGAATCTATCTCCACTTAAAGGTTCGTGAAGTGATAAGCTACTGCTAGTTCTAATATGTAGCATAATGCCTCAAGTTCCATATATAGTGGGGACAAACCATTGGTTTATTTGCAAAAACCTAGAATTCATTCCCCAATGGAGTCTCTAGAAATACTTATATCCCTCCTTGTGTAAATCTACCCTTAAAAGCCCCATCTATGTTTAAGTTTAGTTGGTGTATGGTGGGAGGCTCCCATTTGGTAGTTGCTTGTAATGGTCTGTCTATTTTGCTGCAATTGATGTTACTACAATGCAGATATTCCATGGCGATAACGTTGTTGCTATCAACTAAGTTGCAAAGGTTGTGAAGGTGTTTCAATTTCTATTTAGCCAAAGAAGCGAGAGAGAAAAAGAAAAGAGACAATCCATGTTAGTGAGTGGCCTATGATTTGAGGTTTTTGCTTGTAGAGGCTATCCATCCAATGGGCAGATTGGGTGTTAACTATTTGTACACTAACACCTAGTGCTTCCCATAAATGTTTGACTATTAGGCAAAAAAAAAAAAAAATATGTTGCAGAGTTTTCTCAGTAGTGGGACAAACTAGGCAGTGCAAGAAAGTGGTAATCCCAATGTGACATAGATATATTTTAGTAGGTAATTGATCATGGTAGCATTTCCATAGGAAATACTTAATCTTATTTCAAGTTTTCAGTTTCCAAAGCCAATCAAAGTTTTTACTTCGGGTTTGAGTGTTATTAGAGGTTATAAGAGGTTACACGGATTTAATGCTAAAGATTCATCTATAATGGGGGCCCATATTGGAGTATCAGTGTGATTGTAGTCATTTGCAGTTTGGAAAGAGTGAATTTTGATTAGAATATGGGGTGGGAGCTCAAAAGATATTTGTGACAGGTCCCATAAGTTGTTAGAGAAAATATTCGAAATTTTGAGATTTGTATCCTTGTATAATAGAGGACCTTGGATCATACTACATAGGCTTTTTGTACAAGGTGGCCAGTTGAGTGTCAAAAGTCCACATTGGAACCATCTCCAGTATGCCATGCAGTAGCATATTTGCAAATAGTCCAGCATGTGAGGATATTTTTTCATATGAAGGAGTGAGATGTGTCTGAGTATCGACCAGTATATTTGGAATTGAGAATTGCAACCCAAATAGTAGTGGGATGACTAAAGAATCGCCAAGTGAAGCTTGTAATAATAACTTTATTTTTATCAGAGAATTTTCTTATGCCTAGACCCCCAACATGTTTGGGAAATGAGACAGTGCCCCATTTAATGTAGTGGACTTTCTTAGAGATTTGATTACCACCATCCAAGAAGTCACGTTGAATTTTATCAATTTGACGGTGGGTTTATTTTTGGCTAGCATCGTGTATTACATAATGTGGTTTGGGAGGGTATTGATGGAGGTTTGAACAAGAGTAGCTCTCCCTGCTAGTGATAGGAATTGGGTTTTCCAACTAGTTAGTATTTTATTGAGGTTGTCAAGGATGAATGTATAGCCCGTTGGTTTGGGTTTGTTACCCAAAATTGAAAATCCCACGTATTTCCCAAAGCTGTCACTAACTTTGATATTAAGGATAGTAGGAATGGATTTTTCAGAGTAATACAGCAATTCTTTAAGAAGAGTAATTTTGACTGGGTGTGATTTATTTTTTGACCTGATAATGTACTAAAGTATTCAATACATCGCTTAAGTGTATTGAAAGATTTCTCATTGGATGCTGCTATTAGGGTTAAATCGTCCACAAAAAACAAATGGGAGAGGGTGGCCCTTTTGGGATAAGCTTGATAGGTTCACAAAGAGTTAAATCAATTTGATGATTTATAAGGTGGGATAGCAGCTCAACACAAAGAATAAAAATCTACAGGGACATAGTGTCACCTTGTCTTATTCCCCTTGGTGACTTGAAAATCTCCTTTTGGGAGCCATTAACAAGGACAACAATACGGGAAGTACTAATGCAAGCCATGATAAGTTTAGTGTTCTGGGTGGGAAATGAAAGAGGTATAGGGCTCTACGGATAAATGACCATTCAACTCGATCAAAGTCCTTTTTCAAATCAATTTTAAGGAGGATTTTCCCGTTGGTGTCATAATTTTATTATAGTGATGAATAATTTCTCGAATGAGAATAGCATTATCGACTGCCCGTCTTCCTTTAAGGAAGCTAGATTGAAAAGGGTCTATTAGGTTATCCAGAAAGCGTTATATATGATTGACAATGATTTCATTAATGATCTTGTAAATTGTATTGCAAAGCCCAATAGGTCTAAAAATTTGAAGCTCATTAGCATTAGAAAACTTGGGGATTAGACAAAAGGTAGTATTAAGTTTTTCTGGGATGGTGTGGGTTTTAAAGATAGTGTGACAATAATCAAAAATTGATTTATTAACAATGCGCCAATATTTATGGTAGAAGAATGGGTATAGCCCATCCGTATCGGGGGCTTTGAAAGGTTTAGAGGAAAAGATGGCCTTAGTGATCTCATAATGTTGTTGCGGTTTATCTACGACTGATAGATCAATGTCTGGCGTGAAAATTGGGGAGGCTTGAATGCTTACAGAATTTAAAATTCCGTGACTTGTTTGATAGGTGTTTTGAAATTATGTGAAGGTGTGTTGAAGGATTGTTTCAGGTGCATTAATCCAATTGTTATGTTCTTCCTTAAAAAAGATACAGCTTTTACTTCTCCGATTTAGAACAATTATGTGGAAAGCTTTAGTACTTGCATCCCCTTTATTAAGCCAATTAATATGCAACCTTAGTTTCTAGTAATCATCCTCAATTTTTAAAATATTGTTATACTCGTTAGTGAGGATTTGCTCAAGATTCTGTAAGAAGGCACTCATAAAATTGTGGGTGAATTTTTGAATCCCACTAATTCTTGCTAGGATCATTTTCTTTTTGTTAATAACATCACCAAAAGTTGTGGCAACCCAGTTTTTAACTTTGAAAGTGAAAAGGGTGGTAGCATTGGATAAGTTATGGGCAATCCAGTTGTCCATGACAAAAGAATTAAATTTCGGATGATGGAATAGGTTTCAAGATGAAAAATACGTCGAGTATGGAACCTAGTATGGTGGGACAGTGAAATTAGTAAGGATGTGTGATCAGAGTACGTCTTAGGAAGATGGGTAACAAATGCATCTAGGTAGTATTCTAACCATTGTTCATTAGTAAAGCACACATCGAGCCGTTCAAGAATTAGATTGGAGCGATTACGTCTATGGTTGGACTACGTGTATTTTTCTCCTTTAAACCATGGTCTATAAGTTGATAGTGGTTAATACATGATTTAAAACTTGAGGCTCTATTGCGGTTGATAGGTCTGCCTCCCCATTTATCATGTTGATTAGCCACTTCATTAAAATCACTACATAGGAACCACATTTCTTTATAGTTATTAGCAATATTTTCTAGGCTTAGCCACATTTGAGACCTAATATTCACTTTAGTACTAGCATAGACGGTACTAAATAACCAAGTTTAGTGATGCGGGAGTACCTGGATCATGGAAAGAATTTCCTGACCATCGAGGCGTACATGACTGAGTTGGATAATGGTGTAGTGCCACAGGATGGAAACTGCCCCAGATTGACCTTGAGCAGAAATATCTACCATATTGGAAAAGTGAAACTCATATCTAATGTCTATATGATTGGACATTCGAGTTTCAAGAAAGGCAACTAAAGAAGGGTAGTGAATATTGAGTAAATCCCTAAAATGACGCTTGAATTCGTCATTGTTACCACCCCTGATGTTCCAAATGACAAAGTTGGGGAGTCTAATTATTGAGGGATCTTGAGATGAAGGTGGGGGTTTGGCACTTGCCTTTACTGATGGGCTTAATATGACTGCGAAGTTGCCTATTGCCTCGTTTAGTAGAGGCCTTATGTCGAAGGTACATTTGTATAGTTCCAGTGGGCACTTACAAACAAACTTCTTGTCATCAATCGCCTGAAACAACATGATATTGACATATGCAGGTTTGAAATTTCTGTGAACAATGTTATGTTTAGTGGTGGGATCATCTGCTCGTGCGCCACCATTTCTTGTTCTCTTGGTACGACTGCATTGTGATAGAGATGGGATTGTGCTTGGTGAATATCCATCGGAGGTGGGAAGTGTTATAGAACAGGTTGCCATTCATGGATCAATGAAAGAGGTGTTTTGATCATATGAAGTAAAGAATGAAAGCTGATAGAGGAGCTGCATGTTCTACAGTAGATTGAAGTGGTGTGGAAGATTCCAGTGGTCCTGCATGTTGTGAAGAAGAGCAGGTGCTAACGCTGGAGCTATGGGGTCTAGAACATTTGTCAACTAAAGGTGGTTGATGGAGATTGACATCACTAGCCTCATGCCCTTTGAGATTAGTTGTGTTATAATCTTAGGGTTTTGGAGAACAAATAGAACCTCTTGGTTCTGAATATTTAGAGTGAAGAAAGGTGCCTGGCCCTGAAGACCTTGTTCCAACCTTCTCATTGGTTGATGATCCTGTGGGAGGGCGTTGGTGACATATATCGGGATTTATATGTTCATCTTTTATTGCGTTTTTGAGAGACTAAAATCCTAGTGTTTTTTTACTCCTATTTTGGAGAGTAAAATATTTGTACTTACTACTCCGTCTTGAGATTAAAGTCCTTCTAACTTTTTATTCACTGTTTGAAAATCCTTGTGACTTTTGATCCTTGTGATTTTTTGCATGTTTTTGTCAATTTTGACAAAGAAAATAACAATAGATACATAACAACAAAATGGTTCTATCGTGCCGTCTGTCTCATCAAGTTGTACAACAACTGCATCAGTAGAAAAGCCTAGCAAATTTTGAAACTAATTTCAAAATTTGGCACCAGAAGATATTCTTTTGTCTGACCACCATCAATTTGTAGAGATTTATCAAAGAGGACATTTCAGTCTTGACAGAACAAACTCTTGACAATGAACATTTTATAGTGACTAAGCCTTGGAAGTATTTCGGCATTTTTTGCAAGAATTATATTCTCAGTGGTTTGATAGATGACTTGTATTACGTCAATTGTGTGTTTAAAACTTTGAAATCATTGTGGAATGCTCTGAAAAGAAACACAAGATTGAAGATATTGGACTAAAAAATTTATGGGCACCAAATTTTTGGACTTCAAAATGATTGACAAAAAGCCTGACATGTCTCAAGCCAAGAACTGCAAGTCATCATCCGCGATCTCCTTACTGAAGGTATGATTCGAATTAATATTTTTATTAAAGATATTAAATTTACTAATTATAAAATTATTATTGAGGATATAGTCATCAGTGAGACGTTTCAAGTAGTGGCATTTATTGAAAAGTACTTTTTTTGTGGGGGGACTTTAAGAATTACTTGACACATAAGTACAAAGGGATGACACTTGAAAATCTTAGAATTCATATAAAGATCAAAGAGAATAACAAGGCTATTGAAAATAAGTATAGAAAAAAATCAATAATATGGGGGCAAATATTATTAAGGATGCACCATCAAATAACAAAAAGAGAAAGAGGCCTTCTGGATAAAAGAATTATCCGAGCAGAAGAACTTTTAAGGTAATTACTATAAAGTTAGAAAGGTTGAACATAAGGTTGTGGACTACCGTGCTCCAAAAAGGACAAAAAAGGTTCATATTCAATCCACAATATGCATATGAGTCACATAACAGTTTCAATTTATTTTTCCCAATTTTCAATTTATTAAAAAGAATATACTTTAGTTATTTACTTCAGAAAAAGTGACTTAGCATTTCATAATAGTGATTAAACATACGACTGAGATCGATGATTTTTTAAATCATGCTATCACAATAATAATCATCCTCTGAGGATGTTACAGATCGGCATCAGGCTCCAAACATGGCAATAAGCCCAGATATATTCAACACAAGGTGCGTATCAATCGCCAATATAGCATTATTCTTGTTCGGGATGGACCAAGTCACAATTCCCAGTCATAAATAATCCTGCATCTGCCATGGGGTGTGAGTCACGCCCTAAATAGCGTCACAATGATAATCCGGGGTTTCAAATCCTCAGGCCATCTTATATACCAACCACTCACCTCTAACCTGCCGTATAATGGTCTGCAATGCCTTTTCCTTTCATATTTACCTCCTCGCGTGTCGAATCTAGTCAAAAGCACAGCAAATACACAAATATGGGTCAAATAAACATAACTCAATCAAAAATACTTGAAAAGTACTAAAATTCACAAAGTTGGTAAAACCCTAGCCCCGGGTCCACTTCTCAAAAAATTATGAAAATTACGCCAACGGATTTCTCGTCTCTCCACGAGTCCGTACATATAAAGAACACCAAAATTGGAGTCCGTTTGGCCCCTCAAATTCGAACTTTACACCTTCTTAGGTTTCAAGTCCTAACCTCCATTTTTACCTCTTAAATTATTGATTTTTCAGTGTTTAATCTATGTTTTTACATCATAACAATAGAATCCGAGTCTAAGAACTCTTACCTGATGAAATCTCACGAATTCTCTCTTAAAAATCGCCTCAGAAGCTTCTTCCCATTCCAAAATTGGAAGAAAATTTGACCTACTCATTATAGGTATACTGTTCACGCGTTTTACTGCTCCCAATGGGTTCCTTGTGAAATTCTAATGAATCTAGGCTTTTGAATCACTCAATTTGACCTTACAATGAAGGAGATATGTAGGTTTTAAGATTTGCAAGTAGTGTTGATTTTTAATACGCCGCCAGAGACAGTTTCGTCATTAACCTAAAAATCTAGGCAACTTTAGTAAAATGGCCATAAAATCCTCATACGATGTCCAAATTCGATGATTCTTTTTACTATGGTCCGTAATTAAGACACGGATCTAATGCATTATTCAAAATAGTAATTGAAGCTCATTTGTTTAATATGTTACCCCTTTATGTCCAAAGATACGACGTTGAAACATCAAATAAGAGCGTGATCACAACCCAAAATACACCCGAGACCCCCCGAGACCTCAACCAAAGGCACCAATATATCACACAACATCATCCAAACTTGTTTCAATCATCAAAACACACATAACAACACTGAAATCATCAATTCACATCGGATTCAAGCCCAAGTTCTTCAAAAACTTCCGAAATACGCATTCGATCAAAAATCCAACCAAACGATGTCCGAATGACCTGAAATTTTGCACACATATCACAAATCACATATAGAAGCTACAACAACCCTCGAAATTATATTCTAACCCTCGGATCAAAATCTCACCTATCAACCGGAATTCGCCAAAATCCAATCTTAGCCAATTCAAGCCTAATTCTACATCGAATCTCCAAATCCAATTCTGATTTTACTCCGAAGTGAAAAATCATCCCCCGAAACTAGTCGAATCATCAGAAATCCATTTCGAGTCTTCTAACTCATAAGTCAACATTTGGTTGACTTTTCCAAACTAACCTTCTCATAAAGAGACTTATTGTCTCATTCCTAATCGAAATCTATCCAAATTACTTCAAATTCTCTAAACACATATAATGAAATATATAGAAGCATAAAATGGAGAAAACGGGGCGGTAACTCCCGTAACAACGGGTCAGGTTGTTACAGATTCTAACCTTAAGACTAAGTGTCTCAATTCATTTTAAATTCCTCAGGACCCGAACCGACTACCTGTGCAAGTCACATAACAACTGTAAAGCACAAAATGAATAGTAAATGGAGGAACGGGACTACAACTCACAAAACAATTGACCAGGTCATTACATTTGGGTATACAACATTACCATGATTGCTATTGAATTATGGTATAATTTATTTGAGTATGTTAAATGGTATTTCTTATATTCTTGGTATACCACATATAGGTATACCATGATTACTGATAAATCATGGAATTCTTAATCTTGGTATACTATATTTTGGTATATCAAATTACTATTGAATCACGATAAACTTTATTTGATTATACTAAATGGTATTCTCAGTATTATTGGTATACTATATTGTATACCTTCAAAAAAGTAAACAAGAAATAGCATTCCCACTATTATTGGCACACTATATATTTGTATATCATGATTAGTGTTGAATCATGGTATAATATACTTTGTTTGAGTATGTTAAATGTTTATACCTAATATTCATAGTATGCTACATATTGGTATACCATAACTAATGTTCAATTATGTATTCTCAATATTCTTGGTGTATTACACATTTGTTTACTGTGATTACTAGAATGGTAATAATCGTTATTGCAGCTTGTATACCATGGTATACTATAATTATTGGTACATTGAATGGTATTCACTATATTTTTCGTATACTGTCACTATAGTTGAATCATGGTATACCATAATTATCATTGCATCGTGGTAGACTTTGTTTGAGTATGTTAAATGGTATTTTTATTATTCTTAAATCTTGATATACTATACATTAGTATACCATGAAATATTGAATCATTGTATCAAATGTTTTTTGTATACTACATAGTTGTATACTATAATTAGTGTTAAATTATAGTATTATCAATAGTCTTTGATATACTTTATATTGGTATTCTACAATTACTATTAAATTTTTATAGTATACTTTGTTAGAGTACATTAAATGGTATACCAATATTCTTGGTATACTACATATTAGTATATCATAATTAATTAGAAGCATGATAATCTTAATATTCTTAGTATACTACACATTTGTAACCCATAACTAACATAGTATACAAATATTAGGATTCACCTATTTAACAAGAAAGAATAAATAAAAAAATGAGTGGCAATTTTTTTAATTTTAAAAAAGCTTTAATTTCTTAGAAAAATGCACAAAAAGTCCTTTATAAATATAAAATAAAAAACATTAAAAAGAGTGACAACGTAACTATCGATAACTATAATCGTTTATTGTGTCTGAAATATTTCAATACTAATTTTAGGACTAGGTTAATTATATAAAAAGAACAAAAACAAAAATAAAAGGATAAAAGTGATAAAGATATTAACAAAGAAATTTTACGAAAAAATAAAATAAAACTAAGATATAAATATTAATTATAAGGGAAAAAAGTGACAGATGTTTTGAACAAATAGATTCTGCTTTAGGAAAACAAAAGTGAAAGAAAGTGATCGTAATTGCGGAAGAATTGTTTTAAGAAAAATAACATTAAAAATTAAAATGAATGATAATAATAATAATAATAATAATAATAATAATAATGTGATAAAATATTATGGACAAAGAGATTTTAGTGATTAAGAAAAAGAAAATACATCGAAAAATAAAAAATAAAGATAATAAGATAAAGTAAAAAGTAGTGAGAGGGTTATTACTAGAAAGAATAAAAAAGGAAAAATAACTAAGAAAATAATAAAAAAATTAATAAAATGGATAAATTTATTAAAATAAATTAAAAATAAATACAGAAAAAATTTAAAAAAAAATTAAAAAGACAAAAAAAAACGTGAATTAAAAAATAAAATTTTTTTTTTTTTAAAAAGGAGAAGAACCTTTGGTGAAGCGTAGGCTATAAAAGCAGGGCCAGTCTGATCTTAAAATCTTCAAAAGGGGCGTGTTTTGTCTTTTTTCAAAAATGGACCATTTGGGGTCATTAACTATTTATAAGGGGCTCTAAATGTCTTTTTATTTTTCTATAATATAAAATAATGAAATGCCAGCTTATTGGTCTATGAAATTTCCAGTAGTGTAGGACATCACGGTCTCTACATTTTGAATGTGAAAATGTTCACTTAAAAGTACATCTTCAAACTAGTAATTCAGATTAGTTCTTTTTTTCTTTTCCAAGTTTTAGTTGAAATTTGGCATTCAATTTCATAAATAAACATAGATTTCAAGTTGAAACACCAGTATTCACGAGCGAAGCCAACAAACGTACCAGTTTAGAATTTTAATCATCAATGTGCAAACGTCACAATATAAAATTAATTTGCGATTATTATTTTGTAGTTCTTTCTCGTTTGATTTGACCGCTGTTATTGTCTTATTGAGAATAAATTTAAGGATGTGAATTTTCAGCATTTATTGAAAAAATATGTTGCATTTTGTTTTCAGTTTGTGCTTTAATACAGTAAGATAAAAGGAAAATTGAGATTTAGAAGAAGAAATTAGGTGTTATAGAACTTCGAACATTGTTTTATGTCCATTATATCAAAAAATAGGATATTGATTACAAACACTTTGTGTACATTAAATTACGCATCAAATAGTCCTCAAAGTTGATGGTCTTAAATTTGTATCCCCGTTTGCCCGAAGATCTAAACTTCAAGTTAAATAAGAGCCTGTTTGGAAAGCTATCCTGAAAATGGATTTGGGTGTAATTTGGTGTAATTATATATTTTGATATGTTTGTTTGGACAAGTAATTACTTGGCCAGCAAAAACTTTGGTGTAATTGGAGAAGTATAATTACACTCTCCAATCCTCAAGGGGATGTGAGAATTGGTGTTAATTACACTGTGTAATTAGAAGGTTACTTTTTTGTTTATTTCCTTTTTATTTTTATTTTTATTTATTTTCTTTATAACTTTTTATTTTTATTATTTAATTTTTAATTTTTAGTTTTTTTTTTAATTTTTAAAATATATTTTTCTTTGTACATTTTTTATGTTTTATTTCTCTACTTTTACTTCTTGTAATTTCATGTAATTGCTTATATTTTATTACTTATTTATTTTATTATTCTATTTTTTTAAAATTTCACCTCCTAATATTAGAAATAATGAGTTATTAACAAACTTGGCACATAATAAGTGATGCAATTAAAGTGGAACTTCTTAGTTGAATGTGGTTATAAACTTATTATGTTTCCTAATTTAAGTTGTAGTGGAACTGACAACAACTTAAATTGTGTTATATTCATGGGTCCAATTTACTTGTTTTAGTAACATTAGCTCACACTGCATATGTTCATGTTTTGGTAGAATTGATAGTTTAATTTAGTCAAACATTTGAATAATGTTATGACATTATATTTATAAATATTAATTTATTTTATCAAACATGAATCCATTATGTTCTTACAAAACATATATGTTTAGTTTTTGTAAGTATCTAAACTAAATATTTGATTTTAAATACACAAACACACACGCGCGCGCGCGCACACACACACACACACACACACACACACACACACACATATATATATATTTTATCAAATATGAATCCATTATGTTCTTACAAAACATATATGTTTAGTTTTTGTAAGTATCTAAACTAAATATTTAATTTTTACAATATAGTTACAAATATTGAGCCAAGGGTCTCCTGGAAATAGCCTCCATGCCCCTTAGGGTAGGGGTAAGGTCTGCGTGCATATTACCCTCCCCATACTCCACTTGTGGGATTATATTGGACTGTTGTTGTTATTGTAGTTACAAATACAAGATTACTAGTTAATATATATTCACACAAAAAAAATCTTAAAAACCAAATATAATATTATTTATACATATAAAATTTATAGGCATGTATTTATCATATTAACTTTTAAGTTTAGTTAATTACTTTATTTAAAATCTTATCTAACCGTGTAATTACACTTGTGCAGTTAAACAGTAAACTTGTAATTACACTTGCAAATAAATAGGTCATCGTAATTACACAACTATGTAATTACTACCATAGTGATTACACCAATTATAATTACCCGGTGGCTTTCGAAGCAGACCCTAAATATTGCCCTTGCTTGCCCATGAATAATACATTTAAGGGAAAAGGTTCAAAATTATCCCTCTACTATGGTATATAGTTTAAGTTTGTCCCCGTTATACTTTTCGTTCAAATTCACCCCTACCGTTAACAAATTTTCTAGAATTGCCATTAACCCTAACAGCCCTCCACCGTGGCACCCAATCCCTCAATTAATTTGTCCATGTCAGATGCCATATCAGCAGGTCCCACATTAAAATTAACCTCATCATCACACACACCAGACTCCATGACCCTCATCTTCCTCTTTCAATCCAAAGCAAATTCACCATTAAAGTAATATCTATTTTCAGCATTTAACATCCATTTTCAGCATTGCAACCACCAACTCAAAATTCCTTTCTACTGGTGACTTTATTTCTAATAGTGAATGAAGTCCCCCCAAGCTTCCTTCTTCACATTATTTCATCGACAATAGAGCCCTTTGACAGAGAATTTCTATTATTTTTTCTTTTTTTCTTCATCCCTAGAATTTTACCGGAATGTGTACTACTCAGAGTGTTTAATCTGGTAGGATTTGAGAAAATCTAAGGTATTATTTTGTCGGAAAGTCCCACTTCAAGAAGATGAATAAATCTGGCTTTTTTGTTTGTTCTTCTTATTGGTTAGTTCATATTTACTTTATCGCCGTTAAATCCTTCTATTACTGAGATGTTTTGGGTATAATGTAGTTGGTTTGAGGAGAAAGAACAAATATGGGTGGAGAAGATTCTTGAAATTTTAAAATAAATTTTTTGTGTTTTCATATCTCAAAGTGGGTGAAAATGGGTAATTGCTAAAAATTATTGGCGGATGAAGGTAATCCTTTTTTTCTTCTTCTGGAGAGAGAAACTAGATGATATTTTTAAATTTTTGAAAATGGATATCACTTTAATATTTCTTGGTGGTTGAAAATGGATGTTACTGTAATGGTGAATTTGTTTTGGATTGAAAGAGGAAGATGAAGGTCATGGAGTCTAGTGTGTGATGATGAGGTTAATTTTAATGCGGGATCTGTTGATATGGCAGCTGACATGGACAAATTAATTGAGAGATTGGGTGCCACGGTGGAGGGCTGTTAGAGTTAAGGGCAATTCTAGAAAGTTTGTTAATAGTAGGGGTGAATTTGAACGAAAAGTATAACGGGAGACAAACTTAAACTATATTCCATAGTAAAGGGGTAATTTTGGTCCTTTTCCCTACATTTAATTTTTGATCTTGAAGTTCTGCTTATAAGGAAAATATTGGTCAAAACTTATAGATAACCCCAAAAGTATCAATTTCTCTAATATTTAGCATTTTGTCGTTCCTTGTGTTGTTCATTTGAGCCGATGATTGTCAACTTGTTTGGAGGCCCATATTATAAATTAAAGAGAATATTATTACTAGCCCTTCGTTGAATACTTATATCAGTCGCCAGCCATAAATAAATCTAGACATTTTATAATCCAAAACTTATTTTAATGACTAGCCTTTAAAATCAGCAAAATCAAACTGACACAGAATACAATGGAAAACGAGCGAACGAGAATTGAAAAGTAAAATATTGAGGTGACTCTTAATTTCTACATAGCCAAACATTCATCATTTGATTCTTTTTTACTTTTATGCTATATAGATATTGATATTTTATACGTACTTGTGAGGAATATAAAAATAAATTTTTATCATAAATGTTAATTTTTATCTGCTGATGAAAGAAAAGGAAACGTGTCGTGTACACAATAGTTACAACTATTTGGGTTATTACATACTTTTTATACACATTAGTATATCATTTAATTCATAGTCTGAAAAAGATGATGTCAAAAAAACAATTTGTATTTTTTCCTATACAAGTCCAAGATGTGGCCATGTTATAAGTGATCTATGGATAATTAAAACTTCACAAAACCACTATTATTGAGAGCATTTGTATGATCACTCATTCTCTGATTACATATCCAAATTAAAGTGATTAAATTACATCCAAATTATACATGATCACTATATATAAAAATTTATATTTATAATACTACAATCTTACTATAGAAAAACTATATAACATGTATAATATTACTTATAAAAAATACACAAGTTTATAGAACAAGTCAAAAATCATAAGATATATATACACTTTTACACTTCATTTATAGTAGAATAGTCTATACACCTTGAATACACAAAAGCACTCGAATACATTAATGATACATTGGGAATACATCTTAAAATACATGATACACTCTAAATATATGGTGTGTACACATTACACACATAAAATATACCGTTACTATATAATTTATATACAAATAGATTATTATTATACAATTTATTATACAAATAGAGTGTCACCACACAAAATATATACAAAAATAGAATGTCATTATACAAAAAATATACTAAATAGACTGTCAATATAAAAAATATGTACAAAATGGACTGTCACTATACAAAATAGACTGTTACTATACAAAAAATATATAAAATAGACTGTTACTATACAAAAAATATATAAAATAGTCCGCCACTATACAAATTGACTGTTACTATACAAGAAAACATACAAAATAGAGTGTCACTATACAAAACATATACAAAATAGATAGTTACTATACAAAAATATATAAAATAGATTGTTACTATACAAAATAGAGTGTCATTATACAAAATAGAATGTTAATATACCAAAAATATATAAAATCGACTGTCATTCAATTATTAGCTAATATTATTAGATCTAGAAGTACAAAATACAATTTAAAAAGGCAAAAAAGGGTTGCTCCGTCACACCAAGTAAGGGTCGAACCTGCAACCTTTAGCTTAGGAAATAGACGCCCTATCCACTAAGCTATATGCACTTGTGTTGTCATGCTCATTACTTTCGTTTACTATATCAATATGTTTGGGTCGAAGGCAAAAAAAGGCTCGCACCAGGTAGGGGTCTAACCTGCGACCTTCAGCTTAGAAAATAAACGCCCTAACCACTAAGCTACAGGTGCTTATGTTGTCATACTCGTTCCTTTTGGCTGCTATATGCCATATGTTTGAGCCGAAGGGTCATTTTTTGTAAGTGATACAAAACATGGGCTATTAAAATTTTGAGGGGCTATAGAGGGTAATTCCAAAAGTTATTCTAGCCCAAGTTATAACTGGCCCAGATGAAGGTTAAGGCCTTCAGAAAAAGGAAAATAATACAGCCTAGCCAGCTTTCGGACTGATTATTTAAAAATAGTCAGCGTTTATCAAGCCGGTCCAACATGATATACTGGAGATCGGTGCACTTGTGTGTGAACTTTCAGCATATTGTGCCGGAACTCCAATACACGGAAAGTACCTGTCACGACCCGGATTTCCCACCATCGAGGGTCATGATGGTGCCAACATATTATACTGGACCGGTATACTTTGCTGGAACTCCAGTATATTATGCTGGAGTTCTAGTGTACTTATGATGGAACTCCATCATATTATGTTGGAGTTCCAACATACTTATCCTAGAAATCTAGTATAATATGTTGCAGTTCAAGTATACTGATAACTGTGATTTTTACATGATTTATACCCATCTTTGCGTAAGCTTTGTGAATAAATTAACATAAATCAGTCCTTAATTGCTTAAAAATTGCGCTTGATTGCAGGTTTGAGCAGTTAGATGTCAAAGATCACAAATCGGCTCACAAAGGAGAGAAATCTGCCAAGCATAAAGAGAGAAACTAAAATGTGAGCTAGGAAGCCATTGCGGACGCACACTTTTGTCATGCGGCCGCACAAAAAGACTCGGAAAACCACCTAAGTCAAGAACCATGTGCGGTCCGCACTGATTTGCCATGCGGACACACAGGTGGGGATCAGAGAGCTGAAAATGGAGGAAAATCTCATGCGGACCGCATTCATTTCTACGCGGTCTGCGATGCTGTGGGCAAGGAAAATTATTCTAAGGAAAAATTCTCACGCGGCCGCACTCCAAAACAGTGCGGTCTGCGTGGAAGCATGATCAGAGACTCAGCATGGAAGAGCAAACTTAGTTGAGGCCTTAAATCACATCAAACCACACCAAAGACACGAATCACACCTCAATTCAAGCCTAACGAAAACGAAGAAATTCCAACTTCTACAATTGATGCCGAAACCTATCAAATCAAGTCCGATTGACCTCAAATTTTGCAAACAAGTCGTAAATGACCCCACGGACCTACTCCAACTCCCGGAACCAAAATCCGAACCATGTAACCAGAAAATCAACTTTGGTCAAAATGTCTCAATTTCCAAAATTTTTAATTTTTCAACTTTCGTCATTTTAAGCCTAAATCAACTACGGCCCTCAAAATTACTATCAGGACACACTCCTAAGTCCAAATCACCAACGGAGCTATCGGAACCATCAAAACTCCATTCCGGAGTCATTTACACATAAGTCAACATCTTGTCAACATTTTCAACTTAAGCTTCCAAACGTGAGACTAAGACCTTGTTTAGACATAAGAAATTTTTCCCTTTTTTCAAAATTTTTTTACTTTTTTCCGAAAACAGAGTTTGTTCATAAAATTTCCAATTTTCTCATGAAGATCCATTTTGGAAATTATCAAAAATTTGAAAAACTCCAAAAGGCTGTTTTTTCAAAATTTTTACTCAAATCACTCACAAAACTTCAAAAACAACCCAAAATTATATAAATATCAAAACACAACTCTAAGTTTCAATTATCATTTTCACTTAAAAATTTAACCACCCTATTTTAAAATTTTACAATTCTTGTGCCCAAACGCCAACCAAATGTCTCAACGCATTCTGGAATATCTCTGGAATGAACCAACTACCCCGGCAAATTTTATAATGACAGTTGACCATAAAATAAGTAGTAAATTGGGGAACATGGCTACAACACTCCAAACGACCGGCCTGGCCGTTACAAGGACGCTGGTTTTTCCCATAATTTTCTTGAATTTTGAACCCCATTATACCTTAGTGCCTCGTCTGCCCTCCTCAAATCCAGCCATCTCTGAACGCTTAAATTAATCATTCAAAGCTCGTTAAATGCTATCAGATATTTCAATGATAAAGCCAGCCAAATAGTTATGTGGACAATATTTGAAGTTGAAGTTGCAAAAAATAAAAATAAAAAAAAATTGTAAGTTGAGTAAAGTTCCTGCACGTCTCTCCGACCGTAATGGTTGAACTTAGACTCTGCTCTTTGAAGGCTATTTTTGTGATGATCATGGGATTTATAAGAGTATATATAGTAACATGAAGCTATTCAGATACACCTAATCTATTATAACGAATGATCAACATAACTTCATGGAAACAGGAGATAGATTTGGTTATTTTGTAAAACCAAAGGTAGAATTTAAGAATTACTACATTTCAAATGAGAAACATATGTTGTAACTCAGCGAGGCAGAATCAATTGAACATGATAGAAGATAGAACAAAATAAGTATGTCAAACAGTTTCTAACCAACATATACAATTTATAAACACAACATACAACAATGTATTCACAACTCAATGAAGCATAAAATTTTCAGAGACCCCAAAAGAAAAACCTTTATATGAATAAGGATACTAGAACCTCCTTAAAGTGCGTTAACCTTCAACAGTGACTTGAGCTGTAATAACAACTGTGTTTGTCTGTTGAACTGCATTTTCGTCTGCTGGATTCATCTCGCACTTTTCATCAGCTGGTTTATCATGCATGTCTTTTGGATTCTCTTCACAAATATTCTCAACCAAATTCTTGACTTCAGCAGGTTTCGATTTTGTTCCAACAGCTTTCGCTTTAGTTTTACTAGTTAAGGAACTTTTCATCGGCTTCTTGGTTTCAATAGGCTTCCCTTTTGAAGCACCAGTAACTTTATCACTAGTTGAGAGCAAGGCCGTGGGTGACTTTACCTGTTCTTTGACAACTCTTGGACTGAAACACGATCCTCCGCTTTCAGAGCTGTTGGTTGTCGATGTGGAGTTCTTGTTTCTTCCAAGCTTAGGAGATACAGCACGTGTTGTTGGTATCTGTATGATCGAGAAAATTATCACGTTTGCTACTTTTACAAATTCAAGTTAACAGAAGAGAATAACATGATGAGTCATGAAATCTTAAAATATAACCTGGAAGCTAATATAGTAGAGCCTTAAACTCTGTTGGCATATACTTAGTAACCAAAGCATTCTATTGCAGGACAAGCACTAGTAAAATGTGGAAAGGGAAAAGGAATAAGCCATATCATTAGGTGAACACAGTACCCTTATAGGGATCTCTTGAATGACTTTGAAAGAGAACCAGCGTTGGTCATTCAAATGGAGTAACACAACCAAAGGGCGACCTGTCATAACCAAAGTATACTAGCCTTTTGTAAATACTTAAGTACTACCTTCTTAAAGCCATCTTTATGATTGGAAACATAAACGGGTACAATTATACCTCAAAGTATGTCAGATTTGGAGAAAAATTGATATGCTTCTTTATTAGATAAAATAAGATTTATACAGCAGTTTTCAGGTATTGCAGGTACTACTTATCTGTCAAAGTCCAATACTATCTACAATTGTCATTTTTAAGGAAAGAAAGATCCATCAGTATGGACCTATTTGGTTTTGATAAGAAGAAACAATCCCAATCCGACACATTTGAGTTTTGAACATTATCTCTAAAAGTACAAGTATCTCATGCTAACGAGCAACCATGTTCACAACCTTTGAACTTAAATGGAATATGTCACCCTTTCATCCTTCTAGCCAAAAAAAAATGAAGTCTTTCAGGAGAAAAGCATTTATTAAAAGAACTTCGGGCAGTGCCATGCCAGTGAAGTATTTTCCAAGTCCTTCAATTCCATCATAAGCACACATAAAAATTGCACTGTATCCCATTAGTTGGCAGCACATTTATTTTCTTAAAGAGGGAAGAGAGGGTTCCTAATTCGAAGCCCTGCTCTCTCACCAGGTTCCCATTCATGAACATGAGATCTTTCCCTCAAGCATCCATTAAGATAATGTAGATGCACAAAAACATAGGAGGAGCTGCAACTCAGCGCCAAAATCAGGGAGGAAAAAGAGCAAAGCAATTGGGATACATAATTGGGAACTTGAACATGTAGGTATCTAGTTCACTTCAGCAGTTATGCTGGAAAAGTTTTCTATCCATGGGCCTTTACTGCATCTAGTGCTCCCAATGCTCCAACCTGTGGGGCAGAGAGGTAGATGCCCAGGATGGTCAATGTCTATTCCATCATTGTAAGGGCGTTCTGTTGGGAGCAGAGGGGGTGGACCCCCAAGATGGCCAACCTCTACGCCATCAATATGAACTAGTATCTTGAAAGGATTTCTAAAGTTAAAAAAGCTCTACTCACAATTACATCTTGTTAATTTCTGAAGTTAAGAAAAACTTTAACATGTCAAGTCAATCTGAACATGAAGTTTTTCAGGTTAGAGGATGTCAAAACTAACACATTGGTGTTTTTTCGGAAACTTAGGAACCAGTGTGTCAACAAAGAACACCCCTATTCTCTTGTCAAATCAAACAAAATTTTGGAATGAGGCATGTGATCTAAGATGAACGCTTTACCTTCCTGAGCTCAACTTTTGGAGGGGGCTCCTTGTAAAAGCTTGGCATTGGTGTAGCTTTAAATGTCAAGCTCTTCCTCAATTGTTTTATCTCCGCCTCTTGGTTTTCCTGCATTCAAAACCCAAATTCAATTTCCTTTTTGAAAAGGCTTGGGAGAGGCAAAAGTACAGTAATATATTTTGAACCAACCTTGGATTTTGCTTGCATGTTATTCTTTTCCTCTTCCTTTGCCTGTATCTTCTCTTCTATCTTTGCCAAGAACTAACGAAGAAAGAAACCTGGTACTTAAACTTAGCATAAAAATCACATTCCCTCATTACAGAAGAAACAAGTGCGAACTACAAACCTCCTTCCGCTTTTCAGCGCGTTCTTCCAACCTGAAGGAAAATCCAGCAATACTAGCCCTTCGTTGTCCACGAGGAGTGGTACTTCTGGTAACAGCAGAAATAAAAGTAGATTTAATTGGCCTAGAACATTAAAGATGATGAACAAACCAATGGAACAACAGAATGACAACAGTGTAAAGACAAAATCAGTACGAGGAAGTGGTAGAACGAGCATCCTCATCCTCTTTAAGAGGCAGCCCTGCAGCTTTAGTAGGTTTTTTGTTTTCGTCATTCGATCTGCAGTAGGAAGAAATAAGTTAACTAAAGAAAAGTTCTTCGGCAAAATGAAACATCATATAATGTAAAAATTTCGATGCTAAAGGCCACAAGTGTAGACCAAAAAAACTTGATAAAAATGCAAGCATCAAATTCACTTACACATCAGAAGTAGCTTTCTTTGCATTTCCACCGGCCGGAAGAGATTTCCCGGACTGATAGACAAAAACAGGTCAGAGAGACAGTGAGATAAATCATCCATTAAACAAGGCAAAGGCAAAATATTATGAGGGTCAATACCATAGACTGACTGAGACTGGGGACGGCTGCGATCGTGGTCCTTCTGCTGGTTGCAACACCTCCATTTGCGTTTGCATTCTTCAATACTCCAGCTGATATACCCTTCGGATTCAAACTAGAAGCTGATGATCCCTTAGAATGTGAAGTCTCATTTTTAACCCCCTTTGTTTTCAATTCCTTGGCATCCGATTTCTTTGGATAGACATCAATGCTCTTCCTCATTACATCGGAACTAACACCTCTCGAAGGGAACGATAGACTTTGTGATATACTTGCCTTTTTCGAACGAGTCAATGCAGCGGTGCCTCTTAAACTAGACTGATCCGTAGTCATTTTATTGTTCTTTGTCGTTCCACCAGTACCAAGCTTTCTTTGATTTGATGTTTTGCTCTTTGGAACATTCCCAGTCAATTCAGTTTTGACTACAGATACATTAGGTGTTTCATCAGCCTTCTCTTCATTTGCATTGGTTTTTTCACTCACATTCTCCTCTTCCTTCACATCCACATTCTTTTCAGCAACAACAATCTTTTCCTCTTCAACTGGAACCCCATTTTCAGACTCCATTGTTCTAAAATATATAAAGTAACACAAAGACAAAAATGCACAAGAAATCTGGAATTTTAGGTTGAATCAACAAAGGAAAGACAAAGACAAACTACACAAGCCTAAATCCAATTTAACCAGCAAAAAGCTTTCATACTGAAAAAATCTTCCCAAGCAAGTCACTTTCTTCCAAAAAAATCTTCAAATAAAACGACAAAACACATAAATGCGAGGAAAAAGAAAGACGACCCATATGACAATTTTCAATTCTAGTTCTCAGAATTTCAACCATCAAGACTCTTTACACTGACAATCAACAAACAATTGAAGAACAACCAAACAGGGCATAAAAGGTAAGAATACCAACCTCGTAAAATCCCATAAAAGTAAGAAAAAGACAAAGATCCAACAGAATTGAATGGAGTAACAAAGAGTGAAAGGGTACAGTCTTGAAAACCAACAGAACCAAAGGGAATATGATGAGAGGAAGGAGTGAACAGTACCTTTTGTCTGATTGGTGACAAATTGTGCTTAACAATTATGATTTGAGAATTCAAATGCTACTTTGGAATGAAAAGTTGGTTAGAATTTAGAAATATTAGAAACAGAGGACATACAGACTGAGTAGACGGTGATGTCCAGCGGGAGTTAAAAAAGTATAGGCAAGTTCTTTTTTTCTTTTTCCTTTTTTTTTTCTCCAAAGGGGATGGAATTATGGATTGATTCAATTGGTAAATCTTAGAATGACTAAAATGACCTCTCTTTTTGTGCGGGTTTGGTCGGACGGTACGTTATTTAGACATTTCGGTTCGGTATTGGATTTCTTAAAATCCTATATTAATACCGTACCTAATTAAATTCGGTATGGTTCGATTTTTCACTTTTCGATTTCGGTTTATTCAGTTCAGTAACTTCGGTCTATTCGGTTTGAATACTAACTCGTGCATAGAGCTGTTGACTCTAATATTCTTAATTAAAGTACTCAAAAACACAAACTGAAAATGTTTGTTGGCATTTTTTTTGTCCAAAACTAGCAAATATCGACCCAAATAGGGAAAATTATACAAAAAATAATATTTGATCATTAGAAATGTCTTGTTACTTGTTTAAGGATAATTAATGAACTTAGAGAATAAAGGAAAGTAAAATTTTAGATTTTTTATATTTATGTTGTAATTGATAATATATATTTTTTATTATATTATATATATTTCGGTACGTATTTCGATATTTTATTTTAAAATACCAAATATTATACCTACTACCATTTTTTTAGAAACTTAAACCAAATACCATACCAAATATCAAAATATCGTTTACCAAATATCAAAATTTTTGGTACGGTGATTCAATATTTACCAAATTATGCGCAACCCTACTCTTAAGAGCATAAGGGACCAACATTTTTGTCATTTTGTTTTGCCTATGCACACATATGTATATTTAATAAAATGGAAAAGGGCCAAATACACCCATCTACTTTCAAATATGGTGTTACTTGTACCCTTCGTTATACTATTGGGTCATCCATACCCCTACCATTATACTATTGGGTTATCTATACCCCTACTATCTATATAGATAACCCAATAGTATAACGGTAGGGGTATGGATGACCCAATAGTATAACGAAGGGTACAAGTAAACCATATTTAAAAGTAGAGGGATATATTTGGCCCTTTTCCGTATTTTCAATCGTAGAAATGTGCCTTTTTTTGGAACAAAGTATTAAGAAAAATATATCTTCTAAATTAAAACAGAGGAAGTAATATTTACTTTGTATTATATTAAAAGGAAATAATATCGGTTACATATATACTGTTTGCGATGAAATAGTGTTAAATGGCATATTGGGTAGCTAGGAAGGTGCCTCCGGCACTTATTCTGCGAGTTAGTGCTAGAATATTGGTGATTTATCTCCAATATTCTGAATCTAAAGAGAATTTGATAGCGTCATATGTTAGTAAAAAAAGAATCTGAGATGGAATCCAAAAAACTTAATTAGCAGGGTTCACATAATTAATCACCACACACACTTAGTAACTGAGATGGAATCAAAAGATACTGGCCGTACGAGAGCTTTCACGAGGGTGCTACGTAAAATCCTATCTTTTAGTATTAACCACTAGTTTAAGACTTGGTCTGAGGAGCAGATTACCACAAGATATCACCATGTCTTTTTTGCATGCAGTGACCGAGTGACGTACAAAGGATTTTACTAACATATGACGCTATCAGATTCTCTTTAGATTCAGAATTAAAGAAGAGGGGATATCGAAAGTTTTCTTTGTGGGATACTTTAAGCATATGTGAATGTTGTTTTATTCTCGTGCTCCTCTTGTGGTTCCTAGGGAGACAAATCACCAATATTCTAGCACTAACTGGAAGGATAAGTGCCGGAGGCACCTTCCTAGCTACCCAACATGCCATTTAACACTGTTTCATCACAAACAGTATATATGTAACCAATATTATTTCCTTTTAATATAATACAAAGAAAATATTACTTCCTCTGCTTGAATTTAGATGACATATTTTTCTTAATACTTTGTTCTAAAAAAAGGCACATTTCTACGATTGAAAATACGGAAAAGGGCCAAATATATCCCTCTACTTTTAAATATGGTTTACTTGTACCCTTCGTTATACTATTGGGTCATCCATACCCCTACCGTTATACTATTGGGTTATCTATATAGATAGTAGGGGTATAGATAACCCAATAGTATAATGATAGGGGTATGGATGACCCAATAGTATAACGAAGGGTACAAGTAAACCATATTTGAAAGTAGAGGGGTATATTTGGTCCTTTTCCGTTAATAAAAATATGTGTTAAATGTAAATTGTTAATAATTTGTAGTAAAAAATTGTATTGAGAAAAATTTAAAAATAAAAACAGTGATTGGCGCTTGTGGAAGGACCCATTTGGATATTCTTGTTGATGAAAATAGCACAGACTAGCCAGTTTTCGGATTAGTAATTAAAAAATATTCCGCATTTATAAAGTCGTTAAAAAATTATCACTATTTTGCTGTAATAGGAAAGTTTCAGCATAATATACTGGAGATTAATACACTTGTGTATGTACTTCCAACATATTATGCTGAAACTCTATCACATGAAAAGTTCCAGCACAATATACTGGAGATTAGAGTACCTGTGTATGAACTTCCAACATATCATGTTGGAACTCATGTATGTTATGTTGGAAGTTCACATATAAAAAATACTCCAATATATTATGTGAGAATATTTTTCGAATTTTAAATAGTATTTTCGTTTAGATTTATCTTATAACAAAAATGGGATACATGGCATCTCAATAATTAAATCACTAGCTGATTATTGTCTCCATTAATGGATAATTTTGTGATTATTATTTTGTCCCAAAGGTCAGCATGTGGAGGACACGTATGTGATAATCTAATATCCATGTCAAGAAGTGTATAAAAGATTTTTCAAATATAAAAAAAGCTAATAATATTACTAATTAATTAGCCAATGCTTTCATTTTGTTGGACAGGGTCATGCAACTTTTCCAATTATTTAATATCTTGAAATGGTCTTATTTTGTGATGACAAAAGAATCCTAAGAAAGCAAGGAATCCGACCTATATATTACTAATAAATTAAAATCTGTCTTGTATAATTATATAAATATAAAAGAAGGTAAATGATGAATGAGTAGTATGATTGTTGTTTTGTATTTCTTGCTGATTCAATAATACATGCTTCCAACAAGCAAGAGATCTTGTCAACAATATATTTTATTATCTCTTTGCAAGACTTGCACATACTACTAAACGATGCTGACCCTCTATACTTCTACAGGTGTTCATAAAAATACGAATACCCGAATCAAACCGAAAAACTAAGCCTAATTGATAAAATAAAATCGATACTTTTTGATTTTGTTTGGATTCGGTTTTGAAATTTAAAAATTCGATCAAATTTGATTTGATTTTGGTTTTAATTAAAAAAATAAATATAGGAGTAACTATTTTAAATTTATTATTACACCTATATATATGTATACTTTTATAAAAAGTTATAAAAAAATTATAGTAAATATTAATCGTTCGCACTTTTAGTATAGTTCTTCACCTTTACATTCTAGTTTAATTGGTAGTTTTCTTTTGTTAAGTGTAAGAATCTATTTCATGTTAAAAATAATATATTTTTAATTGACTCCTTAAATTATTCATCACTATTTGATTCAATTATCATCATATGTCTTGGTAAATAACATATTTCTCAAAGGGCAATTGATTTGATAGTGTTACGTTGAAAATGTAGTCGCCGAAATGTGTGTTTGGTAGTGTATGTCTTATATTTAAGAAAAAACCGACAAAAACCCGAAAAACTGACATAAATTGAATCGAGAAAAACTCCATTTAATTTATTTGGTTTGATTCTAATATTTGAAAAATCGACTTAGTTTGTTTGGTTTTCTTTTAGCGAAAACATCTGTCCAAACCGAACTATGAACACCCCTACTCATCACAATAGTCTTACTATAAAATTTTCAATCAATATATAATAATTTTGAGTTTATAATCAAATATTGATATATGTTTAGTGAAAAATTTCTTGTAATACATATGTATAATGTTTGAACACAAACTATTAAATTTACGTGAACCTGGATGAAAGACCGGAGGAAGTAAGTACTTTTTCTGTTGAAAAAGATAGAGCAAAAAATGTTTGACTCGAACAATGCCGAGTTGATAGTTTCTTTTTTTTTTTTTGCAATTTCATAAAAGCTATTAATAGATGACAAAAATTTGGACCACATCCTATTTAGCAATCAACAACCTTAGTTTTGACGTATTATTATTATTATTATCATGAAAATTGACTTGTAAACAAAAGGCGATCTGAGTACAAGAATCCGTTCTTTTACTTAGGAGTAAATTCAAAGATTAGAAGTATGGTAATCCATTTATTTTGTCTCACGACTAATTTCAATTTTAAAACTCTAATAAATTTTTTCAATTAGACATGCATGAATTCTTCAGTTTTATAAACCGTATCATGGGAAATTCCCTGTAAAATGAATCAGTTTCTGCAAAGAAACATTTTCCTCGAAATTTAAATTACTCTAACATGTTTTTCACTCCCCACGTTTCTCTCTCCACATCTCACCCCTCCCCCCATCCTCCATGTATCTTCCACCCATCCACGATTCCACCATTAACAAACATTAAAAGTTTTAAAGCTTTGAATTTGAATTGGGTTTTCAAAAAATATTATTTATTTGAATTGGATAATATTGTTGCAAAGAATTAGGAATTCTCTCACATCTTTCTCATCTCTTAATTCCTAATTTCAGTAATGTAAAGCGAAGGAAAAGAAAGCAGCAATTCCACTATTGACAGCCATTAAAAAACTTTGAAGGTTTGAATTCTAATTCGGATTTTCAAAAATTATTATTTGTTTTGGATTGGGTGTTGATGCAAATAATTGGGAATATAATTTGGAGTTTATATCTTCGTTTTCAGGTATTTTGGTGAAAATTAGACTTGGTTTTGGCTGAATTTCATATTGAAAGAAGAAGACCACATGATACATAATATTTACGAAATTGTAGTAAGATTATAGAAAAATTATATTTTGTTGTTTATATATTTTTTATTTATTTATTTAAATATTGTATGAAAGTTCAACAATATTTGTATAGAAATTATATTTAAGTTGTATGATATTGTAGTTGTATATATTGAGTAGAAAAAAGTATGAAAATTGTAGATAAGTTGTATAATATATAATTAGTTGTATGAAATTTATTTTTACTATGTATAAATCATATAAAAAATATACAAAAGATATATTGTATATAAGTTATATAATAATTGTACTTAAGTTGTATGATATTGTAGTTGTACTTAACTGTGTAGAAATAATACATAAAAGTTGAGATAAATTGTAGATTAGTTCGTTTGAATCCTAAAAATATGTTTAGCTTGTAATCAAACAGAATAATACATATTCTTTAACTTTATATTTGTATATACAGATTTTTCCTCTAATCCCGGATTTAATGTCAATCGTTTTGCTTAAAATTTATCCCGTGGAGAAAAGTCTTCCAAATAATGAACCCATGTCAAAATTTTGTTAACATTGATGGGATTGATTTTTGTTTAAGTTTAGGAAATTCTCAAGTCCTTTCGTATTGTAGTTGCGCTATAAAAAGATGAAAATAGATGATGTTCTTCCTGTATACATTTCCTCTTCTGTGATGTAGCTTTAGGATAAAAATCTCAAATTGTTATTTGAAATTTTCATCATTGAATATGTATACAATGTGATATCATGAAACCGTAAAATCCAACCATACACTAAATAAAATAATCTCACATTTTATTTAGGAACTAATTAATTTCTTTATTATTAACAATAGATAGACCCCAAGTATAACATACATATATATTGTAATAAAAGAAATATTTTTAGTGGTATCATATTTCAAGATATATAGAAGTTACCTTTCTTAGAATCATGGTTGTTATAGTTATTTTGTATGCGAAAAATAAACCTACACGTTCCCCGTAAATAAGAAGGAAAGAAAGATAATAAAAAAAAAGTAAAACTAAGGAATAATTTTGGTGTAAACAATAAGAAGAAAAAAACGTTGAAAATAAAACTAAGAAATAAGAATAATATCGGTCTAAAATAGTCCAGAGATTTCAACTAAAACTAACATTGGCTAACTAAGTGATATCAAATTGTATGAGTTAGTGCAAATTCACAGATAGTGTGAATAGCTAGTCATAGATGAACGAGTGACAATATTGTATCTATTACTAATGAAGATATTAAAAGAGAAGAAGAGGAAGAAAAAAAGGTGTAACTAAATCCCTTAATTGAAGGCACTAATAATAGATTGGAAGTATTTTTAGGGTAATAAAAATTTTAATAGTGTATAGGAATGAAAATATTTCCTAAAAAGTAACATTCCCTTCGTCCAACTTTATCAGGCGTGCCTCGGCACAAAATTTAAGAAATAACAAACAAAGTTTGAAATTTGTAATATAAGACAAGTCATTACGTTTGTGTGACTATAAATCATCCCCTTAAGAATAAATTATGAATTTTAAAGTTAAATTATTTCAAATAAAAAAATATGACGCAAAAATTGAATAAAAATAATAATAAATTTTAAGCGTTAGCCGGAGCTAGGGTTATTATTAACTCGATTTTAAGAAAATCAAACAAACTAAGTTGATTATAATACAATATTTAAATCAAACCAATATAGTATATATTTTTATCGAATATTAATTGTTGATTTTTGCGATTGTTCTCGACTTTTTGGAAGGTAGTTGATAATGCAACGAAATTGATAATATCAAAATTGACGATCAATGTATAAGTAAGACAACTAGAGTAATGAGACAAACGCGAGGTATAGACATGCATAATACCTTTGGCGGAAAAAAAAAATTACTCCTTGTTGCAATGTCAATTTGGTGAAACTTGAAAGCAACAACTTGTTAAAAGTCAAAAACATAACAAAAAGTTATGAAAACTGAAAATCATAAGCTCGTGATATTAGTTGAAACATAACAAAGTAAATTTCTATCATCTTTATAAAGGCAACCTCAATATCCGCCCGAGCCAGAAATTTATTAAAGGATGTTTAAATTTGAAGAAAGTAAAAAAAATTCTCCGAAAAAATGCTCAATATATATCATATACCTCTAAAATATAATATTTTATTTATATACGTAGTGTAATTTTTCAGATGGTCAATTGACCATCCGTATGACATTAATGTATCTTCACCCATGATTACAACAACATCAACAACAACAATAACGGCCCAGCAAAGTCTCACTAAATGGGTCTGGGGAGGGTAATATATATGCAGACCTTACTCCTACCCGATGTGACAGAAAGACTGCTTCCGATAGATCTTCGGCTCAGGAAAAATGAAACATAAAAATAAGAAAAGACAATTCATCAGTAACGTCATTACCATAATTATAATTACGCATCATCTAAAATCTAAATCATTTGATCAAGATATAAATTTATCTTCAAAATACCACAATGATAGATTATAGAACATTTTCCAAACTACAAGCTCTTAAATTTGTAGCTAATATCTTAATTTGGTCTCCTAACTCCTACCTCACATTACAATTTGAATATTAAAAGAATGAATAAGTGAAGGGGCAAAATGATGAATTCATCAACTTCATGGATCCAAAGTAGCAAGGGCATTTTGGTCCAAAGAAAGAGCAGCCGATGATTCAATGCTAAATTACCTGAACAAAGATCCCTGTAGGAGAACGTGCGTATTGAGTCTGGTTCTGGAATTTGGAGGGGCTGTGGCATGCAGTCTACGTGGCATTACCAGAGAACGGTGATTGGGTCCCACGTTTCTTAATTTCTTCCTTTCATTCGGGGCCCATCCAACAACGTGTTCTAACAACCGTTTCGCGGCGTGAGCTGTCAGAACGTGCCGGGACTTGATCCTACGGCAGATTTGTTCGGTGTGAAGGCATCGCAGCCGTAGATTTTGAATCAAATCATTTTCTCCGTTTGGAAAAGTTAGAAGAGCATGGGATTTTGTGGATGGTACGTTGTATTCAAGATTTATTAAATATAAAATTTCTTAATGGAACTAAGTGTTCAATTAAAAGGAACTTTATAATTTTATACTTTAAGTTATATCAAAAGAGGAACAAAGATTCCATTTACAAGGAAGATACGAAATATACTAGTTCCTCCACTCGTTTTTTTCCTTTCCACACATTGATCAATTTTACTCAATTATTCTTAGTTCACGTGATTTAATCATACTTGTTTGCTTTAATTTGGTTAGTTAACTTAATTCACTAACAAATCAAATTGAAGTAGTGATATTGTTACGTTTAATTACCAAAATATGTCATTGTGTACATGACATTTTTTCATTGGATTTGACACGTGGCACATTTTTAATTTTTAGAATTGTTTGACCCAAAAGTTATCGATTACTTTATTAGTTATCAACAATAAAAAAAATGTGAGAAGTTGTATAATTAAAAAATAACACTTCTGATTGTTCTCCCTCTATTATTCTCCTCTCTTTACCCTCTCAGTGATAATCATTGATAGTCCACATAATTTCATCATTTCTGCTAAGATTCACAATATAAACGATATAGATCTTTCTCCGGTGTTTATTATATTTGATTGCGATTTACCTTTTTCTCATTTTTTTTATTGTCCATAACTCATAAAGTAATCGATAATTTTTGGGTCAAACAACAATAAGATGACATCCAATAGTTAGCTCATCGTTTATAATCCAAATAAATAGAATGGTCCGATGAATTTAACTTTTAATTAAATTAATATTTATTTGATTTAAATAATCAATTAAATAAAATTTAAATGCTCATTAGATTTAACAAAATATATCAAATTATTTTGATGTATTTTCTTAAGTTCGTGTCTTGCTCTTTAAATATAGTGGTTTATATGGCCTTTGGTCAGCAAAATCAAAATAAGGAACATAATTCTTTTGAGAAGTGGTAGATAGCGTTACATTTTTGTTTCCAAAGGTTCAACACTTAATATTTTTGGATGTGATCCAAACGAGTCTTATGTATAGACTATGATTTGTATGAAAAAATGGTTTATGTCATCTGATTTCGATGCGTATGTGTGAAATTAAATTTTAAAAAAAAAAAATGATGACGACTCAACTGAACAAGGGTTATGGCTTGATAAATGCAACTGCTCCTCTTAGTCAATACTCTTGTTACCCTACAAAGCTGCGCAAAATAAGGAAGTGAGGGGTCCGCCGGTTTTGGATTAGAAAAATAATTATTTTGTAAAATTCGATATTATATTACTGTATTTGGTTGACATTTCATTTTCATTATAAGCAGCGCCATTATAATTTATAATTTTACGTTACCGTTTCAGTATTATTTTGTACTTGATTTAACAAGAGATAACTTTTACAGGAATCAGCTTTACAGAATAAAATGCATAAAACACTAAATTCATTAGAAATAACTTATGTACTAAATAATTTAATTATTAATAATCCTTATATTACAATTTCTATATAATTCAAACTTTAAGCACTTTTATTTATCTTAAATTATACCAAACAAAAAGACAAATATGAGCGGTGAGAAAAAAACAAGACAAAAACGAAAAAAAGATAATGCTTCCATCACAAAAAACAAAAGATGTAGGGTGAAAACAAAATATTTTCCATCATGGAAAAAATGAATGGAAAACGGCCAATGAAGGTAAAGCCACATGATAATTTGTCTTCATTCATAAAAATACTTTCCAAATAATAACAAGAAGTGCTTTCACATCCCTCATGTTCCTGAATCGTTACTATTTCTTATTTGTTCCTATATTACTTCGTTAATAACAAAATCTTGGAAGCACTGTCTTCATTGTTCTCTCTCGATTTCAATTATTGATTCAACGGAAAATAGCCTAAAATGTTCATATTAACTAGAATATCAAAGTCATCCGTTAAAAGTTGGGTCTTTATCTGTTATTACCGTCTAAAAATGGGCTAAAAATGTCCTTATCCACTACCGAAAGGCATGTAATCCTAATTTAAAATGTAAAAAGGCATTTTATACCCTTTCCGGATTGTACTCATATACGAGTCAATTATAGTAGTCAATTCTCAAACACTTCACACCATATCAGTTTACTCACACACCTATTTTAGACCAACAAACTAATTATCACAACAAGTAACTTAATCATAGACACAAACTAATTATCACAGTAAGTAACTCAATCATAGACACAAACTAATTATCATAGCAAGTAACTCAATTATCATACATATTTTAGACTCTTCATTGATGTCTGATTTCTCCTACTAATTGGATCACCTTGTCGATTTCGAGTTGTTCTAGTTTAGGTTTAATTGTTTTTTCGCTATGTTCTTTGCATTAGGCGAAAATGATATGTAATGTTAGTGTTATTGTGGCTTAATTGTTGTGTTTAATTATGTAGTGAACTTTTATATTTTTGTGCAAGGATTCAATGAAGTCATTCCCATTCATTTGAATGTTTCTGTCTATGATCGAGTTATTTTCTATGATAATTAGTTTGTGTCTATGATTGAGTTACTTGATGTGATAAGTAGTTTGTGTCTATGATTGAGTTAATTGCTGATATAATGTGAAGTGCTTGAGAATTGACTATTATAACTGACTCGTATATGACCTTGTACAATTCGTAAGGGGTCTAAAATACCCTTCTACATTTTAAATTAGGATTACATGTCTTCCGTTAGTGTGTAAGGGGATTTTTTAGCCCATTTTTAGACGGCAAGGCAAATAAGGGTCCAACTTTTAACGGAAGATTTTGATGTCCTATTTAATACAGTAAATAGGCATTTTAGGCCCTTTTTCGTTGATTCAATATGTTTTTTCTTCTTTATCTTTTCTCTCTTCCATATTATTCATCGTCGTCCCATATATATATATATATGCTTGCTGGTAGTGGTTAATTCAAATTAATTACCCCTTCGGACATATAGTTTTTCATCCGATCTTAAGTTTGTAACATTATTTGAAACCATGATTTTGTCTCCGTTTAATTTACTTATGCAGTTACGCAAGAATGACAAACAGTTGTGATACGTAGAGAACATAGGTTACCCCTACACCACCAAAAATTAAGGTTGTCTCTTGCAAGTATATTGCAATATTTTGTATAAATTGTCAGCACTAAAAAATAAACTTATCCTTTCCAAAGATGATGACTTTCCTTTTCTCCTTAATTAATAATAATAACTAGGCTGGACCCAACTTTATTATCACAATTTTTTTTAGATTATAACTTTGATTAGACAGGTTTTGGGCCAACTGTAAGCTAAATTAGGTTGAAAGTGCCATTAAAGCAGGATATGTACTCGGATTTGCATTATCACGTTGACTAGTTTGCATAATTTTTATTCTCTAAATTTCTCCAACAGAAACTGATTCTAACTTTTTACACAGAAAGATCCGTCATTTCCATAATTTCAAAACAGTCTTTACACGGTTATGTATAATAATGAGCTTGGAGAAGTGCGAGTTAAACTACTATTCTTGATTTATCAATAATTATTAACCAGTTAGAGTCCAGCAAGTGGTTAAATATAACCGTATTATAATTGACATAAAGAGAATATGGGGAATAATGTAATGGAGTATAAACTAGGTTAAAGTACACTCTGTTGAAGATATCAATAAAACAACAAATTTAGAAAAGGGTAACAACCATTATCTTGCTTCCTTTGAAATATAATGCAAGATTACATCCTATATATAGTTTTCAATACTTTATCTTTAGGAGTAAACACTGATGAAGTGGGAAGCAAATACGCCACAACACCAGACTATATGAAAGGGAGATGTGCCAACATCAAATGACAATTTACACTTCTATACATGAGCTTAGTCTCGGAAGGCAGAATTGTATGATGACAGTTAATGTAATAACATCGAAAAACAAGGGTAAATATACAATGATGGAAGCTGGCATGTCGGCAAAGACGTGTCTGCTTCACCTGTTTCTACCGTGCTTCTTATATAGGAGAATTATTACAAGGAGAATACAAGACAGAAAAGAAGAATTACAAAAGATATCAGCAGACCTCCAATACCTCCCTAAATCCGATGTTAAAATTATTTGGCAACCGTTTCTTACCCAAGTCTGCATTTCCTTTGTGCATCATGGCTACAAATTCATTGTAATCTATCCGACCATCCTGAAAGATTACAATATAGTCAGCTGTAGTAATAACAGAACAGGAATTAATGCCAGTAAAAAGGACACAAGTATCAATGTGCAGTCAGCAAAAATTTAGACATTAAGGGTCCTGAAATTTGTGTCTAACTCTATCTATTCTGTTTTCTGGCATATATATAAGGTTCGACCCTGAATACTATGTTATGGTGAACCCACTGCTGGATCCAGTACTCGGAGCCTTATAGTCTATCGAACCATGAAGGCTCCAAAGCCTGAATACTATGTTATGCATGTGTTTTATGAACTTTGACTATGGCCTAATAATTGGCTTCATTGTCTGACTGGTCGTCTGGTAGGGTGTATAAGAATAATGTTGAATATGGTGTATTAGTAATGCATCCACCAAACTCTACAATCGGCCCTATGTCTATGCATAATTTAGAAGCTTACCTATACTGTTTACTGTATAGGTAATACAAGTTGGTCGCTTAATGTGGACCGAAGGGAGGAATACAAGTTTCATGTATTGTTAAGCACAATATTTTGGAGTAAAGAAATGGTAGAGGAGGCAACTTACATTGTCTTGGTCAGCTTCTTGAATCATTTCTTCCAAATGGACATCCTCAATGCCGAATTCTTCACAAGCTTTTTGAAGCTCATCAGCTGTAATGTAGCCACTCCCATCTTTATCGAAATATGAAAAAGCTGCAAACAAATAATCTTCCTTCTCGATTTTGTTGGCGTGCAACATTGCAGCGACAAACTCCCCATAGTCAATTGTTCCACTATTGTCAATGTCCGCCTGCATTTTCAGCAGAAGATTGGAGCTAAATATAATGAAAGAGATGTATTATGTTATCAATGAAGACTGCCTACAGTACACATACTTGTGAAGTTCTTAGATATTAGCTAAGTTAAAACTGCTCATAACATCATCTTTATAAACTATAAATTTCTTATTTCTGCATAAGTTTCATCATCTTCAAGATTTATTAAGGAAAATCTGTCACTAAAATTATTTAAACCGTGTGATGCAGCTTTAGAATTCAAACTTTTAGGCGTTAAAATTGGTGAATTTTGCTCTTCCTTTTTTAAATATGAAGAAAAGAACCCTCCAGTATGAAAATAAGAAGTCGATGACATGACATTAAGCACTAGAAGGAAAAAGAGATGCCTATTACTTACAGCCTTCATCAAGTCGTGTATCTCTGATTCATTAAGATTAGCTCCGAATTTCGTTAATCCAATCTTTAGTTCATCGAAAGTAATTTGGCCACTGTTATCTGTGTCGATCATTTTGAACATCTCTTTCAAGCCAGCGATTTCCTCTTCAGAAAGTTTCTCTGCAATAACCTGCATAAATAGAATTTCGTTATAGAAGACATGGGATAACATAAGAAGAAAAACAATAACTAAATCAACTTTCCATGTAACTGTACAAGTCGACATTAGTGAAACTTTAAGTAGAAATTACATTAGTGTTTTTATCTAGTTATAGCATTTAAGGATAACCTACCCTGATAGCCATTTTCTTCAACTTGTTCATAGCAGAAAACTGTGTTAAACGAGTAAATATTGCAGAATCGAGAGGCTTATCTGGGGCCACACCATCAATCTGTACCCAAGGATGACCTGAAAAAGAAAATATAAGAATAACAAAAAGGAAACTTTTGAAAGTTCAATGCCAAAGCATCAGCCCTGTATTGAACACCCTTATTGAATTTTCTGGCTTGGCCCCTGTTAAGACTTAAGGGCTCACATATATCGGACAAACAGAAGGAGGACTCTAAGTATTATATTCTCCTGCTTCCGAAGTGAAATAGTTGTCCTCAGAGTTACAGTTAGCTACATTCTGAATACAAAAGTGAAGATGAATGATGACTCACATAAAACTTCATGTGCTGTTAGTCGCTTTCTCGGGTCTCTAACAAGCATTCTCCGAACCAAGTCCTTTGCACCTTGAGAGATTTTAGGCCAAGGAGCCAATTCAAAGTCGATATCACCATGTAAAACCTCATCAAATATTTCCTCCTCACTTTCTGTCCAAATATCAAAAGAAGAATGAGAAGTTCATTATGTACTTCATACAACATAAATTTATGAAAATGTGGCATCTCACAAGACATCAAAAGATCAGCTTACCACCCCAAAATGGAGGAACGCCGCTTAGAAGAATGTAAATTATAACACCTGCACTCCAGATATCAGCCTCTGGACCATAACGCTTACGCAGAACTTCTGGAGCAACATAATAAGGGCTTCCAACAACATCATCGAATATTTTCCCTGCGGTCCATAACATAAATTTTTCAATGATGTAGACACTGTAAAACCAACGTGCATAAGGAAAAATACCAAGATAATGCCAGAAAGCATATCGTGTAAATATATATTCCTGATCAAATGATAAGCATAGAAGGAAAAAAGTTACAAATTTTTAATCCATAAGCTCTTGAAATCTGCATCATTTTTCCTACTAAAGAATTATAAAGAAGAAAGATCCGGTAAAATGAATTAGGAGCTTTACAAGTTTGTAGATTGGAGTAATTGATCCGTAAAAACTATCATCTCAATAAAGTTAGTCACAGTATTGCTCAATTAGAGTAATGTGATCCCTCTCCATTCCACTGCATCTTGGACTTGACAATAATCTACAAATATTGGATTTCTAGATTACTTTATGACAGCTCGATGGTCACTAGTTCGTTACATGAACTCCAGGAGAACCCTTAAACACTTTACTCCTGAATTTGTATCTGCTGAGGAAATAAACTTAGGGGTAGTTGCAATTATCAGCAAAGCATGCATTGCCTTCTATTACTTCAAGGACAGATATTCTCATTTATCCTTCTACATTATTAGCATTGTGTGTGTCTCTCCATAGATTACGTGAGCTGATCTAAATTGTATGTATTGGCTAAGAATTCTTTTATCGATTCTCCTGAAATTTGTTCATTTGCTGTGAAGTCTTTCTACTCCAGAAGAAAGCGTTATTAGACCACCCACCAGGTAAGGCCACAAATCAGCTTTCAACTAGGAGAACCAAACTATATGTCTCAATTCAGGGCCAGAAAATTAAATCTTAAGACGTTAGCTCTATTATATGGGGAAATGGTACAAACTGAACTACAAACTTGTTATCTAAGCGAAGAACGTTTCCACTCTTATCTTATCCGTAGAGCTTCATTGAAAATGAATTTTGCAGCTTTACATGGAAGCCTTCTATGGTTTCTCTGCCAAATAAATCAATGACCTCAGAAGTTGGTATAAACCATTCTGGTAAACAACAGAAACTGAAACTGTAGATTCAAGCTGTAAAGGAAAATAACAAGATATGATGTGAAAAAGTTTCTCAAAGTACAGACTCTGAAACACATGAAACATTTCTAACTCTTAGCTACTTCAATCTACAAAATCGTTGAAGTCCAGCTCTATTTGCAGTAAGTGGTTATTTCGATGCAACCAAAAATGTGTTTGGAAATAAAATGAAAGAATATGAATGGAAATGAACAGATACCTGGCTTGAAGAATACAGATAGCCCAAAATCTATAGTCTTAAGAGGTGAATTCTCGTCCTCATTGATAAATAGGAAATTTTCAGGCTTAAGGTCCCGATGCATAACTCCAAGAGAGTGGCAAGCTTCTACCACACCAACTATTGTTCTTGAAAGCTCAGCAGCCTGTCTCTCAGAGTAATGCCCCCTCTTAACAATCCGATCAAAGAGTTCACCTCCGGTACATAGTTCCATCACGACATGAACTGCCACAGCATCCTCATAAGCCCCTTTGATTGAAATGACGTTAGGATTCCCCGACAAGTGATGCATGATCTGGATTTCTCTCCTTACATCTTCCACATCTTCATCTGTCAACAGCTTCCTTTTTGCTATAGACTTACAAGCATACTTCTTCCCTGTCGTCTTTTCTACACATAGGAATGTGGTACCAAATTGGCCATGCCCGAGCTTCTCCCCCAAATTATAGTGCTCCTTTAGATGACCAGTTTTGGTTTTCAATACAGAATCAACCTGGAGTCCTGCACTTTCCATCCTCTTCACATTGTGAGGCTTCCTCGCTTTTGCAGTCTCTGCCGTCTTAGCCTTTTCAGATCCCCCCAACATATGAGCAGGTTTCACATCAACTTTTATCTTGATCATGTCTTCCACCCGTGCATCTTTCATCTCATCCTTTACGATGATGATCACCTGCTCGGACTGTTTACTCTCTATCTTCACCAATTCAGGTGGCTTATTCTGAACAGTATTAGGATCTTCGGGCTTTTTCTCTGTATTAGATGTTTGGGAACTGCTTTCCTTTTTCTTATACGTGATCATATCTGGTGACCGCCACCACCAAATGGAGCTGAAGAATCCATCCTTTGTGATCTTTGCATGAACACAATTGTTCCCCATCTATCACTTCTCCACCAGTATCTGAAAATTAATTGCTATTCACACTTGAGCTAAAACATTCAAAACCAAACTCAACCTCATTTCTATCCTCTCAATTTGAAGCAGTAAACCACAAATATGATGGCTTGTTCAAAAGTATGACCTACTCAAATCACTGTTTAACAAATGAAGAAAATGAAAGTCAACATCACTACATGCTTCACACACTTCAAAACTAAAAACCTTGACCCTGGAAAGGTGCTTTTCTTTTTTCGTCCGACCTTGTAAAGTCCAACTTCAAAAATTTGTAAATACCAATTAAATGTCAACATCAACACAAATTTGGCTTAAAATTTCAACTGTAGAACCTTAAAAAGCCGTTCGGTGTACTATGCTCCCGCTGTGCGCAGGGTCCGGAAAAGAGCCGGACGACAAGAGTATATTGTACGCAATTTTACTCTACACTTCAAAAACTTACTAATTCCAAATAATTGGCAGTACAAAAGTTGAGGGTTGATCTCACACATGGTCACTTAAGTTTACTCGTCTCATCGGTAAAATCACTGAACTATGTTCTAATCTCTTAGAAAATAAATTTCACGGGAAAGTCAAATTTCCAGCACTGAAAAATGACACGTCATCACCCTAAAAACAGAAAGAAAAGGGAAAGAGTAGGATCAAGAGAGTCTAGGTATTATCGAACATGACTTATGAAACAGTGTTTAACACAACAAAATCATCAATGGAGCTAATCCCAACAATAAGGAAAGGTTTTCTAGCAATCGACAGATACATACTACTAAATAAATTAATTAACGTTAAAGAATAACCAGCAAACAAGTTGGAAAATTTTCAGTACAAAAAGTTTAGCATGAATATTAAAAAAATGACTGCAGTGTGCCTACAGAATCGCATCAACCCATAAAAGACTTCAGCAAATTAAAACAAACGACATGAAATAATAATGGATAACATACCATGAAATTCTTTAGCTAGTTCTGTTCTGAGCTATGGTTTCTTTTCAAGAAATGAGGAAGAGGAAGAGCCAAAGATGAGAGATTTATTGGAGAACAACTCAATACGTAAAAAGAGGAATGTATTTCACGAATTCAGTTGAGTAATAAAGAAGAAAAGTTGAGCAACCCAGTCTAGGAAGAAAAGTGGTAAAATGAATTAACGTTTTGAATTTGGAAATGGTCGTTATCTGTGAACCAAGAAGAAGAAAAACTTTTCTATATCCACTTGTATATCGTAATTTTTCTTTTTTGAAAATGTTTTTGCATTTACTAATTTGTTGCTAGAATTATTTTGGTAGTCGCGGGACAGATGGAGAGTGGCAGGTTTTTCCATTTAAAAACGTGTCGGGATGAAAATACTACTCCTTCCGGTCCAAAATAAGTAATTTTTTAGCCTTTTGTTTGTGGTCCAAAATAATTGATTTTTCCGGATTTCAAGAATGATTTAATGATGTTTTTCCTACATTGTCCTTAGAGTAAATAGTATTGGAATATGTGTTAGGAGTATTTATATGAGATAGTAAGGTTAAAATGATCAATTCTATTGCTAATTAATGCTAAAAGGTGACTTTTTTAATATGCGTGAAAATATCCAAAAAATCACTTATTTTGGACCGGAATGAGTATATAGTTGCACAAGTAATGCTAAAATAAATGCAAATAATTTCACTCACCCCCTTAGGTTTTCGATAGTTCATAATGTTGCCTACTTTTTAGTAACAAGTAATACAAATGTGCAAAGGAAATAAGTAAATCTTCACCCTAATACACTTAAACTGAAATTTTGAGCTACTCAAAGAATATACTTCAAAAATTGGAGGGTGTGCCTAAAATTGTCAAAATAATCTAGGGGTCCAAGAAAATTATCCAAATAAAAAGATAACTATTAAGGGTTCTATTGCTAAAATAAAATAAAAATAAGATGACAAGTCTTAGGAAGTGGAGAGCCACTCAGAGATGGAATTTGGATTATTTTGTTTGGTTTGTGTTCTATTAATTTATGCCATCAATTTGTTTGACTAATGCCAATTGTGTAGGTCTAAGCAACTTGTTACCGGCGGCCGGCGGCCGGCCTCTGCCTGAGCGTTTCGACGAACACTTCTCTCTTAAGCTATTTTTCATACACTGATTACTCAATTTTCTCTATAGTCAGACTTATTTATAATATTCTTATATAACAATCATTCACTATAAAAGTAAAAAAAATTCAGAATCAATTTTTTATGTGATATTATAATATATGGCTTTTTTTAACAACACTTCACTAAAATATCGAAACAAATACAGTTGTTATAAAAAGGTTTGACTGTACCCAAATTATAACACAATTAGAAAATTGAATTTATATGACTTGTCCTCCTTTTTATATTTCTATCAATGTATGACTTGCAACTAATATTATTCGAATACCTAGAGAAAAGAAAATATTTTTGCAAAATTATTTTTCCCATTTCAGTGATCTTAAGTAAAATTTCAAATTACTCAATTAGTTCGCCTTTATTTTTATTTCATTAGTAATATGATTGGCAAGTTATTGCATTTCATCATTTGTACCCTATGTTGTAAAACTTGCACTTTATACCTAACGAATAAGGTAGTCTGACATCATCAACCCCTTATTCATTGGAAAGTTACTCTAGTTGAGCCTTGATGAGATGTTAAAACAATTAGGAACAATAATGATTGTCTAAATATAGACCTAAGTTAATTTTTGTTTCTTTCCTTTCACGCCAGGCTGATCCAAATATTATAGCAAAATGAAAAGTAGGTAATTAATGATTGACCAAGTATGACTGACTAGAGAGCAATATTTTAAAAGGTGGGACATGAGGCGAGATGTTTTATCTTTGACGAGGCGAGGCGTAAGTTCTGGGACATGAGGCGCTAGCTCTGGGACATGAGGCGTAAGTCCCACGAATTTTAAAATTTTACTAATTTCAAGAATTTTAAGGAATTGTTGTTGTTGTTGTTGTTGTTCTATTAAGATAGTATAAAATAAAATAATTATAAAAATTTCATTAAACTCACAAAATCACAATAAATAATCTATTTAAAATATTTATAAATTATAATTCAACCATGAATAATACAAAAAGCATGACATATATCAAAATATGCAGATTAGTTGTAACGTCGTTACAACTCAAACAACCAAAGTAATGCATTCGATACGAAATTTTATACATATCTCTTAAGGAGTAATGACTTTGAAAGAATTTTGATATTATAATTTAATTTTTTTTAAAATAAAATACTCCTTTTATTATATGTTTTTTATTTGAAAGAGAACTTATATAAAAACATTATTCACAATTTAAATATGATTCTCTAGCATCATTTATTTTGAAGTTTCAACAAGTTAATAAAGTAAAACATAATTTACCATACAATACCATGATAACTAATTATTTGTAAATATTTGATAGTTAATACTAATCTATTAAACTAAGAAGTATTGTATCACGTAAACAAGAAAAAAAAATATTTAAAAAAATAATTATAAAACATTTGTGGACTATTATATAGTATAATATAGATAAATAAAAGTTAATAAATAAATATTTTTTAAATAAAAGATCTATTAAAATTTTACTATCATAGCAGTCTTAGTGAATAATATGTAATAATTTTATTTTAATTATGACATAAAATACTCTCAACTTAATGATTTATGATTAAGAAAAAAGTAATTTTGAATAGTCAACGATTTATTAAGAAAAAGTTTGCATTTACAAGGTTAGTTACACTCAGTTGCATAAAGTTCTATTAGGCGATCTCAGTACGCTGGCGTTGGGCGTGTCCGGTGCGTCAGCCCGGACGGCCGAGGCGTAAGCCTCACGGAGCTAAGCCCCACACATAATTCCTGAGGCGTTTTACGAGTGCTCACCCCTAAAGTGAGCTCCGGGCAAGTTCTAATTCTACCTTTTAAAATAGAGCTAAAGAGAATTATATCAAATTGTTGGATTATGTTTCATTCGTGGAATTGAGTAAACTAAAAGCTAATTATAGTTTCAAAGTTAAAGAAAGACCAACTTGCTTCATGATTCTAGACTTTTCTCTAACAGAAGAGGGAGGGAGGGAGGGAGAGCAAACATAATGTGAAAAAGGAAGCATTACAATCAAACAAAGTTCTGCTTCATCTTTAGATTGAATAGGTTCGAATTAGTGAAATATTTCATCAAGGGCAAGCCTATAGTACATTTTGTACGGTACATGAATTTGTTTCTGGGAGTTAAGTTAATTTTTCTATTCAGAGTCGCAATTTGTTCGTGAATTTTATGTATATGGGACTACTCTCTGTTGTTTATTATGACGACATATGGTTTGCGAGGGATAGGTAAACGGCTTCTTTGTTGGAGTAAGTAAGCGAGTTAAAAAAAAAATTGGTGTATTTGATTTGACGAGGGTACGATATTGCAGTAGGATATTTTGACTGTGTTTAATCAAAAAATATATTTGAAGTCAAAGCAATTATAATAAAAAAAATCGGGGTTCTAACAATCGATTTGATTCACATTTCTAAGTATAAATAAAAAAGGAATAAATAATAGTAGTAAGGAAATAAATTGAGAGAATAAAGTAAATGAAAATATTAGTGGTGCATACAACCTTTCTTCTGTGTGAAAGCAATAATCTTCTTGAGGCCTCTGAACTATTCCATGTTTTTGTAGGAAAGTCTCGAAGGCTTTCCTTTAGTCTCTTCGAGGCCTCTGTACTGATCGGATTCAGATTCCTGGTGAATTCTACAGCCGCCTAATTATCTTCAACTTTCGGAAGTAGTATCCTTTCCCTCGAGAATCGGTCAATAAAGTCTTGTACTGACTTTGTCATTCTTTGTATAATCTTGAAAATATCTTACACTTGCTTTTCCACTCTAAAATAGGCTTTGTTGAAAGCATATGCAAGTTCAACAAAAGAACTAACAGAATTTTCGGGTAAATGAGAATATCGTGTTAGAGCTCTTTCCATAAGTGTCTCCACTAATATTTTTGACGAGCACCGATCCGTTCTCTTCCTTTATGAGGTCTATTAGTTACTTAGCTGATATATAATTAAGCATAGTCCTACATGGAAAAGGAACGGTATAGGCAAGGCATCGTGTATTGTTATAAATAGGGGACATGCATTATAGTTAATACATGTGAATGACATATTTTTCGTACATGCTCACATGGTATCAAAGTCGTGGTGGTGAGACACATCCGGGAACTAGAATGCAGAGCCAGAAGTCACCGTGCCTCAATTTTCTGGCGACTTTTCAAGATGTTGTTTGAGTCATCTCTCTCTCCGTCAGTGTTGTGCAAAATGCATCACTACCACAAGATCCGTCATCATCCGGCGACCAAACTCCAGTGAACATCTCTGGCATGAGCCTCCTCATGTGCCCTCAGAAGCTAGGGCTCTGGGGAGCACGTGAGCTCACGCGCCACTGAGTACGACAACCTGATACTGATTTATGCTAATCTATTATTTTAAAACTCAAAATATTACTTTAAAAAGTCTCGTTTTTTTAAAAAAATAACATTGTTTTCATGGAATAAACACAACAAACATGTATAATAGAATACCACATTTTATGTTTACTCTATTCATACAATATTATATTATATAGTTAGATGTAAGATGATGTCTAATACCAATTGTTAGAACAAGAGCAGTGGAAGCAAGGATAAACACATGTAAAACATGGATGTAAATGTAACGATCCAATCGGTCGTTTTGAGCATCTGCACTTTACTTAGTAGCTTACGGGCATGAGTAGCTCCGTATGATATATTATGACTTATGTGAATCATCCATTTTAATTTTCAGTTTATTCATAATTGATTTAGAAGAATGATTCTCAGCGAGGAAGCTTTAAGTTGGAAGTGTTGACCAAGTTTGACTTTTTAGTATTTGACCTCAGATTGGAGTTTTGACGGTTATGTTAACTCCTATTAGTGATTTTGTTCTTAGGAGCGAGTCCGGATTGTGATTTGAAGGTCCATAGTAGAATTAGGCTTGAAATGGCGAAAGATAGAATTTTGAAAAGTTTGACCCGGAGTGTACTTTTTGATATCGGGGTTGGATTCCGATTATGGAAGTTGGAGCATGTCCATAGTGTCAAATGTGATTTGTTTGCAAAATTTGAGGTCATTCCGACGTGATTTGATAGGTTTCAGTATCGGTTGTGGAAATTTAAAGTTTTAAAGTTGATTTCGAATTGAGGTGTGATTCATTGTTTCGATATTGTTATGTGTGTTTTGAGGCCTTGAGTAGGTTCGTATTATATTATAGGACTTGTTGGGATGTTCGGACGTGGTCCCGAGGGGCTCGGGAGTGTTTCAGATTGATTTCGGGACATTCTCCTTCATTTTGGCACTGTTGTGTTCTGCTGGTTTCTGGTGCCATAGCCCTTCATCGAGTTCGCATGGCAAGTATCGGGAATGCGTAGTGTATTTTGATGGCTGTAGAATTTTCTCTTCGCAATCACAAAGTATGTCCCGTGTCTGCGTAGAGCTTCTTTGTGTTCCCGTATGGGGGATCATGTTCGAGCAGAGTTGAGCTGGGAGCTGGAACTGGTGGACCTTTCTTCACTGCGTTTACGAGGCTTGTGTCATGTTAGCATTGTTCTATCCCCGGTGTGTATCGCGTTTGCGAGGCTTGTGCCGCGAACGTGTAGAGCATTTTTGGTGGTTGATTTTGTTCATCTTGAACGCTATGGATTTACCATGTTCGCATAAGAGGAGGCCTATGCAGATTATAAAGTACTCTATTTTGAGGGTCTCGAAAATTATCATATTTTTTGAGCTATGGAGATCGATTTAGGCGATTCTTGAAGCAATATTCACCATATGAATTGAGGTAAGTATTCTCTACTCGATTTTGGTTATATTTCATGAATACATCTTTATTTATTTTTTTTAGCAATTTGTTGATGAATTAAAAGAGGAAATTGGGGGTTTTGGCCTAAAGTTTCATAATGTGAAGTTTTGAGTTAGGAATATTGAGTTGGAGTCGGAATTAAGTGAAACTAGTATGACTGGACTCGTAATTTAATGGGCTATCAAATTTTGTGATTTTTTCGGGTTCTGAGGTGTCGATCCGTGTGTGACTTTTGGCCAGTTTTTTTGATTGAGGATTCGATCTTTTTCATTGGAATTGTTTCCTTGAGCTTTATTTGTTGTATTTGAGTTGCTTTTGGCTACTTTTGAGCAGTTCGGAGGTCAGCACGTGCGAGATGGCATTTTTGGAGCATCGCTTGGCTAGTGAGGTGTTGGAATTGGCTTGTTCGAGGTAAGTAACTCTTCCAAACTTTGAGATGAGGGTATGAAACCCGAAATGTGTGTTATGCGATTGATATTGAGGTGACCCACATGCTAGGTGACGGGCGTGTGGGCGTGCACCATGTAAATTCTAACTGTTATTTCCATGGCACGGTATAGTGGCCCTATTTTGTTGATATCCGTATTTTCATCATGTGATAAAGCAATTGAACTATCAATCATGCTAGATATATGTTTAGGCTTTGTGTCGATTCTATTGGGGCCATAGTGGTCGTTTCTTGCTGTAATTTTATTGATTTCACTGATATTTCGTACTCACATATTCATGCACTCATATCATATAAGTCTATTTTGTTATTTATTGATACATCATATCATTGTTGTCAGGCTAGTTTCATGACATTGTGATCCAGTGAGTGAGACTGGAGAGATTATTGACTGTGTGAGGTTGAAAGCCTGATTATGAGTGATAATTATGGGATCAGGACGCGTGCCGTAGCGATTATATTGATTTTATGATAGTACTTGGGCTGTAGGAGACCCTCCGGAGTTTGCACACTCCCCCAGTGAGCGTGTTTGATTATATTGAGGGAGGCATCTTCACTGGATATTGATTTTGTCTGAATCATTATATACCTGGAGATGGATTTTTTCCACGGGATAGATTGGCCCTACTCAATACTAAGTGAATGTTGGTCAGTTGATGTATATATTTCGGGATGGATCTTTCATGGGCCGGATTAGCCATATACGGTAATGAGTGATTGGGCGTGACAAGCAGAAAGTGTGAGATAGTGAGATTGAGTACTCTGGGAGTGTGAGTACATGATTCATCTATGAGATATATGGCATTGAATGCACACATGACATACATACATAGATATATATTTTTCCTCGTGTTGTATGGTATCACGTCATTCATGACTTCTCACGCATATTGGTATATAAGCATAGAGAGATATTGCACTTGCTATATGAGAAGAAAATAAAATATCTTATTTATTGCGGAAAGAATTTTTTTGAAAAATTATAGTTTTCAAACTAGCTCATATTTTTGATGATTTCGGTAAATAAATTGGGTTTTCACTGATATATTTGAAATAGCGGAACTATTTTTACGAAATTTTGAAAAAGCTGAGCAGTTTAAATTACGAGTTACTTCTTATATCAATTACTTTACATTGTTATGAACTGTTGTTAGATTTTTTTTTTGGACCTAACTTATATTCTTACACTTCACTAATTACAACCTAATGTTAGGTTTGTTACTTATTAAGTACACGGGGTTGGTTGTACTCATACTACACTTCTGCACCTTGCGTGCAGATGTTGACTGATGATGTTGCTGTGATCGACAGGAGCTAGGATTGAAGATGTACCTATGTGTTGGTTGTAGCTGCCTCTTATTCATGGTAGACTTAGATTTATAAAACTTAGTTTATGTACTTTTCAAGCACATGTTGTATTTACTTCATACCAGTTTTGAAACTCTATTCTTAGAAGCTCATGATTTGTACTACCAGTCCTTGAGAAATGTATAAGATTCAGAAAATTCCTTTTATTTAATTGTTTTATTAATATTATTTGAGCTGGGTAGTTATTAGTTGGCTTACCTAGCTAGTTGATTTAGGCGCCATCACGACTAGTGAGTTTTGGACCGTGATAATAAACTAGACAATGATTTAGTTGCAGAGATTATGAGCACTAACCTCTCGAAACTATTGCGCACAATCGTTCACTAGGAAAGAATCCATGACTACAGTCTCTCCTATTCTCCTAATAAATCCTTGGACGAAAATATTTGTATGGGCAAATATTACTACCTTGAAGAGTAAGTTATTAGGTAGACTAATCTTGTATTCGTAGTTGCCGATTGAGCAAAAGAACCAGCCTACAAATCACGGAGGATTAAAGAGTAAGTTATTAGGTGAGACTAATCATGTATTCGTAGTGGCCGATTGAGCAAAAGAACCAGCCTAAAAATTGTGGAGGATTCTACTAGGGTAGTAGAATCCTAGTCTAACTCAAATAGAGAACTTTTCTCCCAAGTAACTTTCTACCCAAGTCTGTCAAGATTTTTACTAGGTATAGCAGATGCCATAAAAATAATAAGATGCTACCAATTATAGTATTAATTCAAATTCGGATGAATTAAATCCTACTATAACTAATCACAGTTTATTTCACTAAAAAGCTGCAATTGAATTCCTCAATATGAATTTCGAAATTCACCAACACCTATTTTAACTCTCCATGTTACGATTATAAATACGAGTTAATTAAACTAAATCATTAATAATTTAATTTAATCAACTGATTAAATCCTTTATAATTCTGCTTAAACTATTTCATGTGACAACTACAGAATCCACCAAGCGAATTTTCACATGAAAAGGTCGAGTCATGGATTATGTCAATTAATTATTATTTCACAAATATTATTCGTTATTGTCCAATATATTAAGCATACACTAACTTTAAATAGGGTTGTACGTTTTGATAAATCAAATCAATGTATGTTTTGATAAATCAATACAATAAACAAATCACATTAATAATAATAACTATATCAAGATTAGGAATATAAGCTCATTGAATGAATCATAAGAAATATTTTATATATTCAGATATTTTCTTTACCGTTAAATATACATTAAGTATACTAGCATAAGAAGTTTGAGTAAAACAACTCACATAATCAAGATAAATTATACTTTAATCTTGTTTTTGCCCAACAATATCTTCGATTATGAATATAAATTATTAATTATGAGAACCGACAACATAATCTTTGGTGCATGAGCTAAGACTCCATACTAAATCGTCTACTACATAATTAAAGAACACACATATAACAAATCATTTATTTAAAATAATATTTTATTGAAAATCGAATAAATAATTATTTCATAAAAAATAAACTATAATACTAGAGCTAAACCGTATGATTAATAGTATATCCTAACAATACCAACTCTGATTGCAATGTGATGTATCATGAGCTGCTTCTTCTTATTTTTTCTTTTTGGCAATTGGACTTGATAAGCTGTGTGAGTCATTCTTCACTGTTTATTTGTGGATTAAATGACGGTAAAAGGAGTTATTTTTTTTCTTTTAAAGTTTTAAAAATTGTTTGTAGATAATGATTATATTTTGTATGGAAAAAAAAACTTTTTACGATATATATTTTTCTTTTTTACCAAGCACCCCCAATAAATTTTAAGTTTCACTTTCTTTATATGTGTTACTATCGTGCACCTGTCTACCTCAATTACGTTATTGCACATAAGCTCGATTAATGCATATTCATTTAAAATAATAATTTTGAATATATATATATATATATATATATATATATATATATATATATATATATATATAATATGTTTGAATATTGTCACAGAAATTCGATCCATAATAAGATTGAAATAGAATCCCGTTGTCTATTTGCTTGTTAAGCCTACTTATTTTGCCTTTATAAACACAAAGAAAGAACACCATTTGACACAACTATGGTTCAAGAAAAACGAGCCTCTATATTTAAAAAATTCACCAAAATAGTATCCCTGGGGCTGGGGATACTACTATGAAACAATGTTACAAACGAGAATTATTTTGAGGTGCATGCGCAAACAAAGGTCCCTAATTTGTGGAAACAAACTGTTGAATATTGATTCCTCAAGATTTAAGACTTCCTCTGCTTCAATTTCCACCAAGTCATTTAAGCATCAGAAATCCAAGAAAACTGAAAACCCCAGTTTGAAAAACCAGATTGAACCCCAAAATTTGAGTTCACTCTTCAATGAGATCAGAGAGATTGTAGGAACAGAGGCTGTAGTAACTGCAGATGAAAACCCATATGGACCTGAAAAACCGGTGGACGCGGAACTCATGGATTCATCATGTTGCACGGGAAGTGTTTGTGAAAATGCCAAGCCTAGTACAGAGCTGGAAATGAGAAACTTAAATGAAGATACTCAGATGGAAATTTTGGTGAAAAGGGATATTAGTCCCATTGTTCACAAGATTACAGAGATTGTGAGGAGTGAAAATAATGTGAATTCAATGGAGGAGCAACTGGAAAAAGCAGGTTTTGAGTATAATGAGGAGGTTGTTGACAAGGTTTTGAAGAGGTGTTTCAAAGTTCCTCATTTAGCTTTGAGGTTTTTCAATTGGGTGAAATCAAGAAAAGGATTTAGTCATACTACAGCAACTTATAATACAATGATTTACGTGGCTGCAGAAACAAAGAAGTTTCGCTTGGTTGACGAATTGGTGGAGGAAATGGGGAGGAGTTCTTGTCAGAAGAATCTTAAGACGTGGAGTATTCTGCTATCCCATTTTGGGAATGCAAAGTTGATTGGCAAAGCATTGTTCACGTTTGAACAGTTGAAGAAATTTGGTTATGAGCCTGATTTAAGGGCTTATAAGACCTTGTTGAGTTCGCTTTGTAATGCTGGAAAAGCAGACATTGCTTTGGAGTACTACAATGAGATGATCAACAAAGGCTTGATGTTGGATGCAGCTATATCTGGACAGCTGCTCAAATGCTTGGCTAACTCTGGAAATATTGCTGCAGTTCAAAAAGTTGGCGACGACATGATACAGGTTTTTAGTATTTCAGAAAACCATGTGTATGGCCTTATGCTGAAGAGTTTCTGCATTGCAGGGAGGATTACAGAAGCTTTGGAATTGATTCGTGATTTAAAGAATAAGAATGTGAAGCTTGATTCTCAATTTTTTGTGACATTGGTGAAAGGACTGTGTAGGGCTGAGAGGATCAGTGATGCATTGGAGATTGTTGAAATTGTAGAGAAAAGAAATGGTGCTGATGAGAAGCTTTATGCAGTCCTTATAAGTGCATATTTGGGGAAAACTGAAATTTCAAAGGCACTTAATCTATTCCAGAGCATGAAAGATTCAGGAAGTTTGCCCACAGTTTCGACTTATACTAATCTGATGCAGCACCTTTTCAGGGTTAATGAGTTTCAGGAAGCGGTGAACCTCTATAATGAGATGACAGAGATAGGAGTTGAATTGGATTCTGTTGCAGCAACTGCAGTAATTGCGGGTTATATCAGCCAAAACCGCATTTCTGAAGCGTGGGAAGTGTTTGAGAATATGAAGGATAAAGGAATTGACTTTAGCCGGAAATCATACACCATTTTTATCAAGGAACTTTCCAAAGTGTCAAGGACGAATGATATTTTTAAGGTTCTGAATGAAATGAAGGCCTCCAAGATGGTTATTGGGAACAATATCCTCCAGCATGTTATTTCATATCTGGAGAGAAAAGGAGATATGAAGAACATCAACAGGATCAAGCTGCTACAGGGAGTTTCTAAAGTTTATGATGAAGACAATGGATCACCTGACTTGGATGGGTGCAGTCAACAAGAAGGAAATTTGGAGTTAAAAAACCTAGAACGGCTGTCCTCAGCTCTTGACGTGCCAAAGGAAGCTTCAAAATCCTGTAGTGAAAGTGATGTACGTAAGGTTTTCCAAATTTTGTTATCATCAACAGATTGGCGCTTAATACAAGAACAATTGAAACAATGCAACATACAGTTCACCCCAGAAATTGTCATGGAAGTTTTGCGTAACTTCAGGCTGCAAGGTTGTGTTGCATTGCAATTTTTTTCTTGGGTTGGGAAGCAAACTAATTATAGGCATACAACAGAATCCTATAATATGGCCATTAAGATAGCAGGACAGGGCAAGGACTTCACTCAGATGAGAAATCTATTTTCTGATATGAGGAGAAACGGTTGCTTAGTAACAGCTCATACATGGACAATCATGATTATGCAGTATGGCCGAACAGGACTCACAGATATTTCTGTTCGGACTTTTAAAGAAATGAAAAATAGCGGTTGTAAACCCACAGATAGTACATACAAAGCTTTGATCACATCGCTTTGCCAGAAAAAAGGTAGGAGAGTTGATGAAGCAGTAAAAATATTCCAGGAGATGATTCAAGTTGGATGCAGTCCTGATAAAGAACTAATTGAAGCTTATCTCGGTTGTTTATGTGAGCTTGCTAAATTAAGGGATGCTAGAAGCTGTACTGAATCTTTACAAAAACTCGGTTTCAGTACCCCTTTAACTTATTCATTGTACATTAGGGCACTTTGTCGAGCAAGGAGGCTGGAAGAGGCTTTAACATTGGTTAACGAAGTTGATGACGAGCAACATGTCTTGAATCAGTATGTCTATGGAAGTTTAGTTCACGGATTACTACAAAAAGGGCAGTTAGAAGAGGCATTGACAAGAATAGAATCCATGAAGCAGGTCGGTATTCATCCTACTGTCCATGTATATACTTCCTTGATTGTTTACTTCTTTAAGGAGAAACAGATAGGAAAGGCTCTTGAAGTTTTTGAGGAAATGAAAGATTTAGGCTGCCAGCCAACAATTGTTACGTATTCAGCGTTAATACGAGGGTACATGAACATGGGAAAGGCTTCTGATGCTTGGAGTGTGTTTCATCAGATGAAAAAGAATGGACCATCTCCTGATTTCAAGGCATACTCCATGTTCATCTCTTGTCTATGTAGAGTTGGTAAGTCTGAAGAAGCTATCCAACTTATCTCTGAAATGCTGGATACTGGGATTGTTCCTAGTACAGTTAATTTTAGAACCGTCTTCTATGGGCTCAATAGAGAAGGAAAACAAGATTTGGCCAAGACTGTAATACAGATGAAGTTGGATGTGAAAAACAGAAGAAAGTTGCTAACTTGATTTTCCATTCCTAGTTGTATGATCATTCTTGCTTAGCTCTTTTTTTTTTCTTTTTCCGTTTAACAAAGCATTAGCGTAACTAGTAATGTTGTTGGCACGTGACCACGAGGTCATGAAAGTCGTGGAAACAACCTCTTGCAAAAATGTTGAGTAAGGCAAAGGCTGCATAAAAATAGACCCTTGTGATCCGATCCTTTCTATGCATAGCGGGAGTTTTGTGTATCTGACTGCCTCTTTTTTGTATACAACAACAAAAATAACTATGCATCGACATCAAGCTATCAATTCCAAGTTGGTTGATAGCAGCTATATGAATTAGGGTGAATTACTTCGACCTCTCTTTTAGTTTAGCAAAGATAATCTCTCCTCTAGTTTGAAAAATATACAAGAGACCTCCCTTTTCCCTTTTCCTTGTATATCAAATAGTTTTTCGGCCAATCCCACGCATAATAAAAGAAATTTCTAATGCAATCCAGGAGCAACCGAACTTACATAATGCAGAGGAGAGGGCTTGATACCCAGAGAGGACTCAATCGTTGATGTAGGGGCTGAAGCAAATCAATTGACCCATTTTCAAATAATATCGAGAACTATGGGAACTATGGGCCTCTGCTAAGATCAACTCTCGAATCCCATCGACATTGGGCACACAAACTCGCCCCTGCAACCTCAAAACACCATCATCATCTAAGGTCACCTTCGTGGCACCTCCATGCTGCACCGTGTCTCTCAGGATAAACACATGGGGATCATCAAACTGCCAATCACGGATACACTCCAATAATGAATAATGAGTGACCGTGCAAGCTAACACTCTGTTAGGCTCAGAAATGTCCAACCTCACAAACTGATTGGCCAAGGCCTGAATATCCAAAGCAAGCGGTCTCTGGCTGACCGGAACATAAGCAAGACTACCCATGCTGGCGGACTTCCTACTCAATGCATGAGCCACCATATTGGATCTCCCTGGGTGATACAAAATAGTAACATCGTAATCCTTCAATGGCTCAAACGACCTCCTCTTCCTCAAATTCAACTCCTTCTGCTTGAACAAGTACTGCATACTCTTGTGATCAGTGTACACCTCAGACAGACGTCACACTATATAGGTAATGCCTCCAAATATTCAAATCATGAACAATGGCTGCCAACTCTAGATAATGAACCGGATAATTCTTCTTGTGGATCTTCAACTGCCTCGAAGCATAAGCAATGACTCTCACATCCTGCATCAATACTGCACCAAGCCCAATAAGGGAAGCATCACAATAAACTGTATAAGGCCCTGAGCCTGTGGGCAAAACCAATATCGGTGCCGTAGTCAAATCTATCTTGAGCTTTTGAAAGCTCGCCTCACACTTGTCTGACCATCTGAACTGGAACCCTTCTGGGTCAATTTGGTCATCGGGGCTGCTATGGATGAAAATCCCTTCACGAACCGACGGTAATAACCTGCTAACCCCGAGAAACTCTGAATCATGTTGGTCGAGGTCAGTTCTTGACTGCCTCAATCTTTTTCGGGTCCACCTGAATACCCTCTACTGATACGACATGACGCAGAAATGCAACCGAACTCAACCAGAACTCACACTTCGAGAACTTAGCATATAACTTACTATCCTTTAGAGTCTGAAGAACCACTGTGAGGTGCTGCTCCTTCTCCTCCTGGCTGCGGGAGTACACCAGAATATCATCAATAAAGACTATCATGAATATGTCCAAGTAAGGTCTGAGCACTCGGTTCATCAACTCCATAAATGCTGTTGGGGCATTGGTCAACCCAAATGACATGACCAAAAACTCACAAAGCCCATACCGAGTGCGAATGCTGTCTTAGGGACATCAGACGCCCTAATCCTCAGCTGATGGCAGTCAGATATCAAGTCTATCTTTGAAAACGCTTTTGCAACCTGAAGTTGGTCAAACAAATCATCAATCCTCGGTAGTGGATACTTGTTCTTTATCGTCACTTTTTTGAATTGTCGGTAATCAATGCACGTCATCATCGATCTATCCTTTTTCTTCACATAACACCGGTTCACCCCAAGGAGAAACACTAAGCCTGATAAAACCTTTCTCTAGCAAGTCTTGCAACCGGTCCTTTAACTCCTTCAACTCTGGCGGGGCCATACGATATGGCGGAATGGAAATTGGCTGAGTGCCGGAGAAAGATCCATACAGAAATCAATATCTCTGTCAGGCAGTATACTCGGTAAGTTTGAAAGGAAAACCTAAATTTGGAACCTGTAGTGAAGGAATGGATCTTTGCAATGTTTTGTGCAGTTTGTCTTCCTATTTATGTTTGCTTTGCCTTTTTATCAAACATTAAGCAACAACAACCAAGTATAATCTCACTTAGTGGGATCTGAGGAGGGTAGTGTGTACGCAGATCTTACCCCTATCCTGGGATAGAGAGGTTGTTTCCAAATAGACCCTGGCATCCTTCCCTCCAAGAATTTCCCACATTCCTATTGGGGAGACTCGAACTCACAACCTCTTGGTTAGAAGTGAAGGTTGTTTATCATCAAAGATTAGGCAAAATTATACTAAAAATGACTGTGAAGGGAAGGGCATTTTGATCAGAACATGTTAAACTTACAATTTTTGTCGTTACGTAATAACAGAATTAACGATATCATGTAATAAATTTTAACTAACAACTAAAATAGATATTATATTCCAAGTAACAATACGGTGCAATACAGTAAGTAACAACCATCCAAACAAGGTGTAAAGGGAACAATGGTTTAGAAATTTTGGTTTCAAATAGGAAGTGTTCTCTCGGTTACGCTATGAATAAACGCCTAGAACCTTGGGATTTCCCACTAGTTAACCTTGATTTATTTTTAGGAGTCAATCCACGAACCCGGAATCGAAGTATTGTGTTTTTTAAAATTAGTAACAGAAGTAGGTTAAAAAAAAAAAGAAACGTAAGTATATACAATGCCACTTTATCTGGCGTTGAACACTAACGGTAACAGCGCCGTTAGTGTACAACGCCAGATAAAGTGGCGTTGTATTTGTTAGTCTGTACAACGCCACTAAATCTGGCGTTGTACACTTATCTTCTTTTTCAACGTATCCCCTCTGACACCCCCCATATCCCAATATCCAGCGATGCTCTTCATCTTATTTTAACAAAAAGACAACCTTTGTTTAAGATTTCACGATTGTTTAATAGTGAAAACAAAATTACCACTCTCTCCAATTTATAATAAGTTTTAAATTTACTTTTAACATACTTATTAATAAAATATTAACTTTTATACGAAAATACTTACTATGACTAAATTATTCATAATTAATTATTTAATGTGAAAAATAATTTTTTTAGAGATATGTATACAGATATATTTTATTAAAATAAATTAAAGTTCTCTTGATACAGTTAAAAATATTTATTTTAAATCAAAATAAAAAAATAAATTAGATTGAACGGGAAGGAGTACTAATTACTTCTGTATAATGCAAGAGACAAGAAAATAAGGAGAGAAATGAAGCATGAAGAGATATGCTCAATACTATACAAAATTTGGATTCTTGCCAAAAACAATTCTTCCACTAGGGTCCCCTCAACAGACATAAGCATGAAAATTTGAGACTGAAGCGTACAACGCCAGATTTAGTGGCGTTGTACAGACACTAACAAATACAACGCCACTTTATTTGGCGTTGTACACTAACGGCGCTGTTACCGTTATTATACAACGCCACTTATTGTGGCGTTGTATATACTTACGTTTCTTTTTTTTAACCTACTTCTGTTACTAATTTTAAAAAACACAATACTTCGGTTCCGGATTCGTCAATCCACTTTACCTCCTTGACCTTAAAGGGTTGGGAAACAATACCTCCTTCACATTTTGCATCGGAAATAAAACCCCATTGTGTAATAGTTTTCCGATGAATTAAATTTTCTTAATAATTTTTTTTATAGATAATTTTTAGAATAACCAGTTCTTCTATTATAGCCAAAAGCTCAAGATATGACAAACAATTGGGATTTATATAATTTACGGAAAAGGGTTAAAACTATCACTAGACTATTGGAGTTGGTACGCCCTCCGTCCACCTATTTTGAAAAAATTGCCCGCACTGTTATCTTTCGGCTCAAGAATGCCCTTACGCATGGCCATGTTAGATAAAAAAAACTTAATTAATTTCCACGTGTTATAACGAAAAAAAGGTCAAACCTGCCCCTAGACTATTGGAGTTGGTACAACAATACCCCTCATCTCAAAAAATCTCTCCCCCACCCCTTTATCCTCCCTAGCGTGTGTTCGTTCATATTCTTTTTGTTCTTCTCATCCTTTTTTGACCTGGCACTCTATTTGAATAATCACTACAAACATCATTAATATTTTATTTTCAGACAACCAAAATTTTTAATCACCAATACTTTACGTCATATAACTTTCAAAGGGGCATTTGCATCTATACCCGCGTTTTGTGTCATATTTTAACCCGTGCCCGCTTTGCAAAAAAAAATTACAAACATACCCATTTTTTCACATAACTTCAGCACACGGGACTGAAGTAGCAAAGGTAATTACACAAAACTTCAGCATTTTAGTAGCCGAGCCTGAAGTTTAGCTCAAGAGCTGAAGTTTTTGTTTTGTAACTCTCAAGTTCAGCTCAAGAGCTGAAGTTTTTATTTTGTAACTCGCGAATTTCAGCTCTAGAGTTGAAGTTTTATTTTATAAGTTTTTGTTTAGTAACTAGAGCTGAAGTTTCCTAGTTACAATATAGAAACTTCAGCTCTGAGCTTTAGAGCTGAAGTTTTTGTTTAGTAACCCGGAAATTTCAGCTCTAGAGCTAAAGTTTCCAAGTTATAAAATAAAAACTTCAGCTCTAGTGCTGAAGTTTTCCAGTTATAAAATAAAAACTTCAGCTTTAGAGCTGAAGTTTTTGTTTAGTAACCCGGAAACTTCAGCTCTAGAGGAAGTTTTCAAGTTATAAAATAAAAACTTCAGCTCTAGAGCTGAAGTTTGCCAGTTATAAAATAAAAACTTCAGCTAGAGCTAAATTTTTCTAGTTATAAAATAAAAACTTCAGTTTTAGAGCTGAAGTTTTTGTTTAGTAACCCGAAAATTTTAGCTCTAATTATAAAATAAAAACTTCAGCTCTACAGCTGAAGTTTTTGTTTATTAACCCGGAAACTTCAGCTCTAGAGATGAAGTTTCTCAATTATAAAAGAAAACTGAAGTTTTTAAAAAGTGGGTACGGATGCAAACAAAAAGATAAAGCGGCTACAGGTTAAAGAGGGGCATCTAAATAGGGTGTCCCGTGCAATTTTCACACTTTCAAAGACCCTGTTAGACAAAAAAATTTAATTAATTTCCATGTGTCATCGTCCCATTGGCCTAAATTAAAATTAACTCACCCACATTCTAAGACCCTTGTCCTCTGTTTTTTTCTCCTATTTCTTTTAACAAAGTATTCCACTATCTAGAACCCACATACACCTATTTTTTTCCCTAAGCAAACAAAATTCTCTCGTATAGTTAATCACCTTCATCTTCGTATTTCTTTGTCTATTAAATGTACACATAAATACTTCTATTTTTTTCATAGCAGAAATACCATTCATCATCAATTTTTATTACTACACTTTATTGCTTCATACAATAAGCTCAATCAAGTATTTAGTACAGTCACATTCACCAATAAGTCATATTCTATCATATTCTCAGGCATATGATCCCAAATATTTCTCTTAGTTTAACCGTCTCTTTTTTAAAATTGACGGTGTTGATATAACCTGAAGAGCATCCTCGTACAATAGCTTAATTTATGGACATGATCGGTTGTTCAAACTATGGTGAGCCAATGAAGAAGAAAAAGATCGAGGTCCGAGCAGAGACCAAATAAAATATTGGTATAATCAAAATTGGATGCAGAGTTGTCGAGAAATATGCAACAAAAGATATTTCAAATGTTCAATGATCATTACCATTGACACTCTTGTTAGTGTTCATATAGGGTCTTTGAAAGTTGTATAATGTAAAGTATTGGTGACTAAAATTGATTATCTGAAAATAAAACTTTAATGATGTTTGTAGTGATTATTCAAATAGAGTGCAAGGTAAAAAAAAAGGATGAGAACAAAAAGAATATGAACGCACACACGCTAGGGAGAAATGGAGGGGGTGGGGGAGAGATTTTTTGAGATGAGGGGTATTATTGTACCAACTCCAATAATCTAGGGGCATGTTTGACCTTTTTTCCGTTGTGACACGTGAAAATTAATTAATTTTTTTTATCTAACATGGTCGTTAGTTGTAAGGGCATTCTTGAGCCGAAAAGATAACGGTGGGGGTAATTATTTTAAAATATGTGGATGGAGAGTATTATTATACCAACCTCAATAGTCTAGTGGCAGTTTTGACCCTTTTCCGTATAATTTATGGAGTTTCTCTTTAGCCTTCTTTCCACATAGTTTAAGATATGATGTAATGCAAAAATGCATCAATAATAAATTTTCAAATGTGATATTATCAACTATAATTCCTGTTTGATAAAAATATTTCTTTTTCTTTTGGTCGAAATAAGTAAAGTTTAATAATGGCTTTAGTATAATAATTTTAATGCATAAAATGTTATTTTTATAAGCCAATATTTTATCACGCTTTAATAATAATATAGATAGATTAATAATTTTTACACCGTCAACCAACCTAAACTATGTGTTATATTTATTTACAACATAGGAACTTCTTTGACAAAAGTTGGACCATAGCGCAATAGAACGAGCAAAAGTGTGTTGGAGACTTTCCAAAAACTACTTTTAGCTTTTAAGACAAACTAACAACCACACAATTGCTAAAGATAAAAAATGTGGTAATTTGATTCTGTTGCTTTTATGAGAATTATTTGTTTCTAATCAGCAATAGAAAAACTTTATTTTTCTTTAAGCTGACTCAATAAATCTCTTGTCATTTCAATATAGTGATCAAAATTCTTATCAACCTCTGCTAATGGTGATCTGTCGCCCGGCGGTTCAGTAAATGACTCTTCATAGCTTGGTGTCGACATTCCAATAATCGTGAATTCAAAACGTAATAACAGGAAAGCAACATATCCCTGACCGATCGAATCATGGAAAAGCTCAGAACATATCAAATCAAGGATAATTGTTTAGGCTAATCATAAAATTTACTTTCGTTATTAGAATTATACCATAAATAAGATTCATCTACTATATTAAGAGAGTCCTAATCATTTTGCTTACGCTCTGAGATATCAAGCTCCAAGGCTGATTTGCTTTATCCTATTGTTGATCTCTATTATTAATCTTCACATTTATCAATTAGTATTAGGTTTTAATTATTATCCAATTTTAAGGGTAAACAACTTCATCACCAAACATTGTCGTCCATTTTCTGCTCTTTGGAAGTTATTATGTTAAACCAAAAAAGAAAATGTTTCAGATGTTCTTTTAACTTAATAAAACAAAATTGGAATAAGAAAGTTATCTTGAGGATATCTGAAAATTAGCCAAATAGACTCGAGAAAGAAAAACAGGAAGTGAACACTGCATCTCAGATGGAATATCAACACTTAATACATGCATTTCAATATAGTAGCACTATGAACTGTGTTACATAAGAGGAGATGAGATACTGAGTTAAGGTTCAATTCACGAAAACATTACTCCAGCCACTCTCAGAAACATCCTTCCTATTCAAATGCAACACTTCAAACTGTCACTTTTCGACGAACTTTTATTCTGTTTACATTTCATACAAATAATAACTTTAGGGTCAAATCCACCAGAATCATCAATCAATGACAGAGAAATCATGTATACACACTGCTGGTGTCGCTCCTGGCAATTATTTTGTGGATAAACAGTGTAGAATTTGGCTTATATTGGAAGGAATGGTAGGTGCTAGATCCACTGCGACAAGGGAACCCAACTCCATAATCAACTGTTTATTGTCTTCTGACTTACTCATGTATTAGGATCATCTGATCGGGCCTAATTGCATCTCCACGGCCAAACCACAGCTTCATGCTCTATGCAAGTGCAAACAAATACAATAGATGAACAGGTAAAATCCATAGCATTTGTAATCCGACATTTACTAATGCAGATAAAAGTATATCCTCACCAGATGCACAAATAAGCACCAAAAAAACCATATGCAATCAAAATGGTATTTTATAGTAAAATTTAAGGTCAAATGAAACCAAGAAGTGAAGTCCAAGAGAATTTCAAAATGCAAAATATTAAACCCCAGAGCGGCAAATTGAATAAGCCCATGAATACCAAGGTGGCAACTAGAAAACCATCAGTCTGTTGGATGTCCATCGACAAGAATAAATCAAGGATTTAAATACTTGTGCAACAATTATAAGGTTCTATACCCTGGACTAGAGCTTCTTCACAATCTCTTCATTTGCACGCTTGTAGTAAGTCATCCTTTGTGTAGCCGCCACAGCTTCTTCATACTTCCTTTTTTGTAAGGCGTTAGCAAAAGAGATAGATGATTGTTCAAACTTTCCCTGTATCTGCAGAACAATGAAGTAGAGTTAACGGAGATAAAATAAGTAAAGCCAGGCTCATTGCAGACTTACATAGACAAAGATGGAGTAAAAAGTATTAGCAACAGGCATTGTTAAGAGTTATAACAATTGCAAACCTACAAATACGCCACAATACACTCTACTCTCCCCAGACCCCACTAGTGGAATTTTATTGTTGTTATTATGTGTTTGCACAAGTGAAACTCGTAAAAGCTTTACATTCCAGTAGTTAATTTCACATAACAAAAGTGTGAGATGGCTATATGAGAAAATTCTTCCAGTGACAGACCAGAGGAAAAGAGGAGTAATTACAAACAACAACAAACCCAGTAGTTTCCCACTTGAGTAATTACAGAACTAATATAATATTATCTCAGGGTGTTTTCAGTCAGCACCAACCACTTGATAACTTTGTGGCTTCCTTGGGCATTTTTTTAAAAAGCAACTATTCATCGAAATTTGACCACTCAGGCGACACGCAGATTGATCTATGGTTCATATATCAATATAGCAATCTGACCTTCATCGCAACAAGAGCCAAAAAATGGAGAGGAGAAAAGAGGAAAACTAACAATTGTTCTGACAGCTTAAAGAAAAACATTTAGGTTTTCCGCAAAAAATTTAAACAAGTTTGTTGTCAACACTTATACTACTGGGTTCCTTTTGTACCTCCCCCTGAATTTGTTTCAGTGCCTGAGCATTAGCAGCCTCTTCAACAGTTTCTCTGAGTTCCATAATCTGCAGTTAAAATTTGATAGTTAACAGTCTGAGCAGAAAACTTTAGGCAAGCCATGGGAAGAGAAGCACAGTTAGCACCTTTCTGAAGATCAAACAAAATAATATACTATTCTGTCAAGATAAATATCAGATACAACTAAAGTTATTCCACGAAATAACAAAAAGATATAATGCCAACTCTTCTCTGCAAGCATACAGATTCCATCTGTATGTTGTGTATTATTGGTAAGATTCTTGCTAGGGTTCTCACTTGCAATTTTTTTTTTCTTTTTGATGATCGAGAAGTTTTCTCTTTCGAGTGTCAAAACTCGGTGAATCTGGACTTGTCCACTTCAATACCAAACTTGGTTCACCGACCAAGATTCAAAACAACTTTACTCAAATTTCAGAGTTAAGATATTTATTGGGTTCAAAGGTAAAAAGAGAAACATGTCCAGACCTTAATGAAGACACGCGCAAACTTAGAATTTTTTTTTTATACATATGTAATTGAAAAATAATAGCTACACATGCCAACAATAGTCACATGGGTAAAGAAAATTGAGAAGTTACAATTAAGTGAAATACTTATTGTTTAGTGATGTCCTCTTCAAATTACAGTCTGTGGATGATTATGGGTATTTCCTCAATACTGTGGATACCAAGGAATTGCTTAGGCAGGGTGAAGAGATCGGCCTGCTTTAGCACCTAGCTCCAGGGCTTAAGCGCACTTCAAGTGAGCTTTTAACGACACTGGACGTTTAAAGTTTTGGAATGCACCATCTTGCAACTTTAGAAACCAACAATAAATTAGTTAATTAAAGAAAAAATGAAAAAAGATCATACAAGATGTCCAAGACTATTCTATGTCACCACTGATTCAACACCTTCAAAATGTAGGCAATGAATCAGCGTAACCCCACTAAATGGCTAATGGCAAGGTACTACTCGACTGCTAAATGGCTAATGGCATAGAGCCATTTAGTCATTTTTCCTACTGTCTCCTGTACTCTAATTTATGCTGTTACTGAGCACCCCACATGGAAGAAAAGGAAGTATGGGGTCGCCCACATCCTCAAAAGTAAGCTTCTATGTCAAAGGCAGATTTTTTCCATTCTCTTATCCTTCACCTGGAGTTGGATATTCCACTGGTTCTTTAGGAGCTCAAATAACATGCAAGTAGGAGCTCAAATAACATGCAAGTACATCTCGGAGCACCACTCTTAAAGAATCATATATGGCAATGGTGGCTTCTAGATAACGTTGTTATCCTTCTGCATATTTCCAATATATCAAGAGAGGACGAAAGTTGAAGATGTCAAAGCAAAGCAGGAGCTTCAAAAATGTTAAAGATGAGAAGTCACCAACTAGAAGAAGAAAGAGAGAAGTTGCAGCATGGGAGAAGAGGGAGCCACAAATTAAGAAGAAAGAAGTCTAGAGAAAACATAAGCTTAGACCAGGAGAAGATAAGTCGCAGATAAGGAGAGGTGAAAGAAGAAGACATGCAAAAGCCTTAATTTCAAAAGGCCTAATTTTCTATTTCCTCCTTTTCCCTCACTGCATTCTGGTCAAATGGATTTCAGCGGAACAAGGTTATGCTTCTGTATGCTCAGTTAATACCTCACCCAGAAGAAGTGAAAACACCCACTTTGCCGTGCTTCCATATTTCAGGTGATGAAGTGCTCTACTTTCAAAACACTAGTGGTAACTCAACAAAAGAAGAAAATACAAGGTTCAAAAGTTAACAGATCATGAAGCAGTTGTGATAGCAACTTCAAGAAGAATACAGCTAAGCATCATACAAGTATTATTTTATTTGGAAAATTTGTTGAAGAAAATCTGAGAAAAAATATCCTTCCTTTTGAACTAAAATGCTATTACACCTTTCATGCGGAAAGAGAAGCAAATAGGGGAAATTTACAATTAGAGTACTTCATAACAAAACAATTTGACTAATTCTAGGAATACGAGAAGCAAATTACAAGCTCCATCATATCTCATCATATTGCAAACAAAACAACAAATGACAATTCGCTAGAAGAAATTTAGATATAAAACATGTCAAATTACTTAAGTCAGCTCCATAAGTTATTCCTCACTTTCCACCATTACGTTTTTTTATTGATCTGCTGCCTGTATTCTTTTTTCTAGCTGCTTTCGTTAGATAAAGAGGATACAGGATGCCACAAAGACGCATTCCTTTTTAATATTTTCAACTCTTACTGTAGTATCTATCAACTCCGAACACACCAAACAACAAATAACCATGTGAACTTCATCAATACATGGAAATGTTGGAGAAGTAAATAGTGACTCCCTATTCTGAAAAGCTAAAAATAAAACACACAAAGTAACTAACCCATACCAAGACAGCATAACCAAAGCTTTAAAATTATGAGGAAGGGATAAGAAAGCACTAGTCAATTTTGAAAAAATGTCAAGATAATATTCACGTTACAGGCATTGCATGCCAATTTCTATATCAAAATAATATTCACGTTACAGGTATTGAATGCCAATTTCTATCTTAGATCAATTTTAAAAAAGCCAACACGTCCGGAAAAATTGACAGCAGCATTTCTTCAAAAGTAAGTCCAGAATAACAAATTTTACCTCAGCAAGCAACTCTAGGTCATCAATCCTTTCCTCTTCATCCACATGCACACCTTCCAACCTCAGCTGGAAGCCAGGAAAAAACAGTAAGAAGAAAAATTACTGAGACTTGGTAGACCACAATCCAAAACTCCTATTACTTTTGCATCCATTTATCTTGTCCTTATGTTGCCATTACATTATTGATACTTCTCATGTTAAATACTTCAATGCAGAAGAGAAGAATGAAACCAAATGCAATTGGCCAAAGTAACCACTCCTCGTTTCTTGCAATAATCCAGCCTACCATTACACTATCTTCTTGTCCTAATAGTTTGTTAAGCATGTTTCAGCCTAAAAACACAAAAATTAATAGGAGGCAGTATAGACGTAATCTTCTGTAAAAGGTCTCTTGCACATATATGTCATCACAGACATTACAACTAAAGAAAAATAAGTTTTGAACAAGTGCAATCACCAATAAAAATTGAAATTACAATAGCAATAAATATGTATCAAATAATGGTACGTACAATGTATATTGCCCTTGACAATGGGTCAGTTAGTGTGCGATATGCATCGATTACACGAGCAGACTGTTCAGCAGCATACTCCCTTTCTTTCTAGCAGAAATAGCAAAAAGCCACAGGAAAATAATATCAAAATTTTGGCAAAGAGGGACACCCAAAGGAAAAACTCAAAGGAGAGACTGGAAATTGGAATTTTCACATATATATGTACACAATATAAAATTTTATGAACCTCAGATTTTGTATGAACCAAGTCTGGATGTAGCTTCCTCTGCCAGTCTTTGTACTTGCGCTCTAGATTCTCCCCCTCAATTCCGTACTTTTTCTCTCTGTAAGAGCAGAGAATCTTCAGCATCTCAATATCACCAGCCGTGGAAATAAAAGAAAAAATCTTCAATACTTGTAGAAAAAGTTGAAAACGAGATACACAATAAGAAACACGTCTCACACTCTTTTAACAACCTTGAATATTCAGAAATTCAGCAATTCCTCTCCCTTTTGATATTATAAGTATAACTATAATAAAACTTTGTTTTTACTTCTCTACGTCATGTTTATGTTTAGTAGTTTCCCTCCCAGTATACCAAACGAAGAGCTGCTTCTTAAAATTAATCAGCCTCAGAGATTCAGAACCTCATAAACTCTTAAATATATCACTATAGAGACTACAAATATGAACAGGGTCATAGTTTTAAAGCAACAAAAAAGGAACCTCCGTGAGTTATTACTGTAACCTTATGTTCCTTGAATAGGTATGATACTGGTATAGACCGACAATTATAGCAATAATAGCACCATATGTATATAAGCAAGGAACTTACAATCCAAAAATATGGAAATAATCAACAGAATGATCGACAGGCTGGACGCAGCCACAAGCATTGCAAACAAGAAACGGCGTCGTAGTTGACGAAACAACATTGCAATTCCAGCAAATAAGCTTCTGAGCAGCTTCGGAACAGAAATGAAGTCTTCCAGAAAATTCCAGATTGTTTCGAACAAAATAACGTCGAGGAAACTGATTTAATTGTGGAGAAATTGAAGAAGAAACAGGAAAATCCAATTGGGACGGAGAAACAGAAAAAGTCGTTATTTCCCTTCTCAATAGCGCTACTGGGAAGGGTTTTAAAAGCCGGAGCTTCTTCGTCCACATTTTCTGGGGTTGGTCTTCACGAAGCGCGGCAGCAGGCGGTGATGAACTTAGAAAAGCATAGAAGGCTGGAGAAAGACGGTGCTTATATATATATTGGGAAGAAAAATGCAGTAAATTCAGCACAACTTTTTAATGGAACTTTAGATTGAAGACACGTGTCAATTATATTTTACTGAAAGTAAGGAAAGGAAGAATCCAAAAGATAAATTATAAGGGGAGAATTGACAAGATTATATAATAAAAAGAAATATTTTATTACAATAATCTGGGACTCTAACAATAGATGTTACATGTCTGGACAGTTAAGAAATTCCCTAATCACATTTTCTTTAAACAAAGCGGAAAGATGAGATATCTTTTCCTTAATCTTATGTGGTACAATAGCAATGCCAAATTCTCTAATATTAAGATGTCTTAGTTTCAAAATTAGAATAATAGGACAATTATGCTAAATGAAGAAATTAAAAAATATATATGAATGTTAATATAGAATCATAAAGAAAAAGGTCGGAAAAATGCGAATATTATTTAAATATCAAAAAGTAATCTATTAGTTTAACATACTTAAATTTGCATATCACATCCAATAACAAAGTTCAACTTTTATGACATCATTCATAATAAGTCAAGTTTGTGGATGACTTATTCTTTCTAAGATTACTAGGTGTAATTTTGAGCAAATATCATTT
>JASVEL010002931.1:0-396573 GCA_032618575.1 Nicotiana noctiflora
CAATTTTATTGCTCCGGTAAACATTAAAACTTGACATTACACAGGGTAATTAAATGATGCAATGGTTAATAATTTATTAAATTTGTGAAGATTTATAAGAGAAGTGATAAAAATGCATATTTTAATCAATTGAAGGTTAAAAATGTGTAGCCAAATATTACAAGGATTAAAATCAAAATTTATCAATATTCAAAGGACTAGAAGCGCAAATTTTCCAATTTAAATTGTGCTTATAATTTATAATTCTTACACTAATCGAAGATAACGTAGCCTAGCGGTTTTGGTACGTCACTTATCCTTCTTATTTCAGGTTAATCTTTCGAGTTTATTGTAGATAATTTTTAAATTGATTTTTAAGTAAAATGTTGGTGCATAAAATCTCTAACATGTCTATGTACGGAAACATCAGATCGCTTGCTGTACGATTTATTGACAAAGGGGATTCAGCTAGGCCTCATTTGTTTGCACTTAATGAAGGTTTGGATCTTAATCATTCCAGATATTAAGTGTGTTTATTTTAAAGTCTAAATCTTAATTATTTAAATGTTAATCATTAGGTGTATTTATTTTTTTTACTTAACAACCAGTTAGTGAGTCTGAATAGGTCTATGTGATTAAGATGTGTAACAAAAATTTAACTTCATTAAGATGCTATCACATATTTATTATAATTGCCGTTATCGCATATCATTATCAACTATCACCATGCTACCACCACCGCCATACTCAGCCACCACCACCACCACGCCAACATCATTCTCAATCATAGCCGCCACCATTATCAACCATCCACCATCCCACCATTCCGACCACCATCATTCTCATTCACAGCCAATACTTATACACCTCAGCTACCACAACCAACCACCCCATCACCATTAACAACCATAATCGGCACTACCTATCATTATAACCTATCACCATCTTCCTCAATCAAAAACCACTAACCGCCACTATTAACTATCACCCCCTTCCCCCACCACCATCATCAATCATAATTGTCACCACTACTAATCACTACTAGCTACTAGCATGAATCACCATCATCAACCAAAACTACCATCAACCAACGCCTTTAGTTGGCATTCACCCGTGAGTCATCACTACCAACAACTATCATATTTTAAAAAAGTACATATTTTATTGATAGAATATTAATGTTTTTTCAAAAAAAGATAAATTTTATGCATTCAAATGTTAAAAATCAAACAGTCTTAATTTTTAGTATTCATGTCTTAATACACATCTTGATATTTAGATGTATTCAGATTCAAACGTCTTAATCTTAAAAAAGACAAATGAGGCCTTAAACCGCTCCGATAAACGTGGATCCGCCAATGGTGTTACTACTAACTGAAACAGATCAGTACCGTTTGGACGACTTTAATAGAAGATTGAAACTGATAGTAAAAAGATTCATTATTAACTTCATTGCAACCTCAGGATGACCATGATGTTCTTTTGCTCCACGCTCTGCTACGAGGATTCGTTTATGGGTACACGTAATGTAAGTATAATGCGTGTCGTATGTATGAAAATATTTGGTACAATCTACACTAAGTACGCACATCTTATCACACCCCTTTGGCATGAGTACATCAAGACAAAATGAAGGATCCGCGTAACATAGGTTCCACGAACAAGCAGATTGACCCTATAGATTAACAGGCCACGACTATAGACTAAGAGAAAACAATGATGAATATATTTCCAGCAAGGGCAAGATTGGAAATAAGTTATCCCAAGGAATTCTCTTGTCACCGAGATTAATGCATTACTAACTTGAACTTAGAGAACATAAGACCGGGACAACTCATCTACCAAACAATCAACTGCACTTCAATCCCAATTAGTTGAGATTGACTATATGAATTCTCATAATCCATTCCGCTCCGTCCAAGCCAACCAAACATGGGAAAATTGGAAAACATTTTCCAGAAAATGTTTTTCTTCGTACCAAACACACCCCAAATGTTGTATGTTTCTTCAAATTGTACATCACTTATCCATAAGCAGGTATGTTTTGCTGTAGCACTTGTACAAAAAACCGATACACCGGGCAAGATATGTATCCGCTGGATAAGTTTAACAGATGATGCACATACTGCCATATTTTGCAGCCTAGCATCTTAACTTCTTCTTTGATGTGGTAATACATATAATGAGTTGTAATCTTTAGCAATAAGAAAGCAACCACATGTACACCTCAATGTGAGCCCTGAGATGAGCTTATAAATATAAAACAAGAGGACGCAGCATTTAGATAATGATCAACCTCACTGCTACATGCTATCGCTATATATCTCCAGAAACTTTTCTTACTAATATTCACAGAATATGGCTGGACTATCTCCAATTACAGCAGATATAGGCTGCAAACTAGTTCAAGAGATAGTGAAAGATGGTGATGAAATATCGGACAAGTATGTAAGCAAGGATTTTCAATATGGAGCCATAGATGAGGACGTACCGATAATGGACATTCCTGTAGTTGATATGAAGGTTTTGACATCTTCATCGGCTTGTGGCAGAGAGGAACTTGGAAAACTTCAATCAGCCCTATGCTCATGGGGTTGTTTTCAGGTTTGAATATCTAACTGAATCTTAATCACCATAATGATACTTTTTGCATCCAAGATTTGTATATTGTTAAACTGCATCTTTAGATGGGAGCCTTGGCATAACTGGTAAAGTTGCTGCCATGCAAATAAGAGGTCACGGGTTCAAGCCCTGAAAACAGCCTTGCTACAATAAACCATTGTGGTCCGACCCTTCCCCGGACCTCGCGCATAGCGGAAGCTTAGTGCACTAGGCTACCCTTAAACTGCATCTTTCGAGCTCTGTTGAGTACTTTTAGCACATTCTAAGAAAAGCATAAAGTTTCAGGCAATAAACCATGGAATTGAAGAATCACTCATAGATGAAGTGCACAAAGTTTCAAGACAATTCTTCAGACTATCAATGGAAGAGAAGCAAAAATGTGCAAGAGCAGCAGATGACATTGATGGATATGGAAATGACATGGTTCTATATGAAAATCAAACTCTCGATTGGAATGACCGAATATATCTCAAACTCCATCCAGAAAATGAGCGAAAGCTCAAGTATTGGCCCGAAAATCCCGAGTCATTTAGGTATTTCTGTCTCTACCTTTGGAAATAACAGCAACCTAATGTTTAACCTCCAGTGCATAATATTGGGCACTTGCCACTCTTTCTTCACGAGTTTAACTTTTATATGCTGATAGTTTAAAAAGATTTATACATAATCAAATCACCTAAAAATAACTATAGGTAAACTGTCCACAATAAGTGGAATTAGTAACCTAGAAAATGGAACATGTAACCTGTTATAATTGTGGTTAAAATATACTGATAGAGTAAAATTTTGAACTGTCAATGCATGTAATTAGGCTAAACCCTCTATTTACAGAGAAATTTTAGAAGAATATACCAGCAGATCAAAACTGATAGCGGAAGAGCTCCTCAAGTCCACGGCAAGGTGTTTGAACTTGCCGGCTGATCGATTTCTGAAACAATATGGAGACAGGCCAGTAATATATGCAAGATTTAATTTTTACCCTCCATGCCCGAGGCCAAAACTTGTTCGTGGCCTCAAACCCCATGCAGATGGAACGGCCATTACCATTCTCTTACAAGATAAAGAAGTTGAAGGCCTTCAAGTACTGAAAGACAATAAATGGTACCGAGTGCCCATCATGCCTTATGCCCTCCTTGTCATTGTTGGTGATCAAGTAGAGGTACTAAAATGATCCTATTTTCAAGTACAAGTGAATTCAACTCCAATTCTCTAATCTTGATCAATATCTACTACCTACAGATAATGAGTAACGGACTTCTTAAGAGCCCCGTGCACAGAGCTGTGACAAACTCAGAGAAAGAAAGGATCACTGTGGCTATATTCTGTAGCCCAGAATCCGGGATTGACATCGAGCCTGTTGAGGAGCTCATAGATGATAAAAGGCCGCGATTATACAAGACAGCGAAGGATTATCTTGCAACTTATTTCCAATACTACCAGCAAGAAAAGAGACCAATTGATGTTGTGAAAATCTAAAGTATATAGCGCCTCGCTCTCATCTTTTCGCGCTTTACACGGTGCTAGTTGTATGCTGTAACTCATGAATCCTATAAAATAGCGTGAACGATACTTTTGTTATATGAGAATAATCTGAGCAATACTTGTGAAGACCAGATGTTTATCTTCCCATGTTGAACGTTTGTTTTTATACGTAGAGTTATTGCCATCTTGTCAATGTTTGACCAGAATCTACATTAAGGTAAGAACTAAAGAGAAATAAGATTTACAAACAACCAGCTAATTATTAAAAAACAAGCCACTTCAGTTCATTCCTGTGGTTTTTCTCACCCCAAAAAAAAAAAAAAAAACCCTTCATCCAGTTTCTGAACTTGAAATCGGACTTTTTCTAAGTTATCCAAGCAAATAAGTGAACAAGAAAATTCACAAAATGCAATATATGCATACTGGAAGTTTTTTTCGTTTTGGGTGGAGCGACACAAGTAAAGGGAAGAAGTTGTAAACAACAATAACAAACCCAGTGTATCCCATAAGTGGGACCTGGGAGGGTAATGTGTACGCAAACATTACCCCTACCTTACGAAGATAGAGAGGTTATTTCTGATAAATTCCCGGCTCAAAGAACAGTTAAAAAAAGAAGCAACAAACATTAACAGCAACAAGAATAACAAAGACACAACAACAAGAACGACGCAACGAAGGAAAAAGTTGTAAATATAATAGGGTAAAATCCAGGGAAACACATTAAACATTAGTAAAGGGAAGGATTTTAAAAAGAAAAACAAAAAGGTAAAATATACATGAAATAAGTGGTACTTATTTACTCTGTTGGTAAGATAAGAGCTATCTGCCGTCCTCTTTGCGTATTTGTCAGCAAAGAGTAACATATGGGAGAATTACATGAGAGTTCAGAGAATAATTCATGAAATGGCAAACTCATAACTTGACAAAGTGCATCAAATTAGCAATTAATTCTTTCCTCTTCCAACTGAAAAGAAGAAGTATGCCGGACTATGACTTGGAAATGTATGGAAATGGTTCAATTCTCCCAGAAAAACAAATGCTTGATCGGATCGATCAGATTCTATTAATGTAATTCTGAAGAATAAAGAAAGTAGACCTTCTGGCCCCTAAAATCCAAAATGTTTTAGGTATATGAACTTTTACCCAGAAACAAAAGCTACAAGCCTACTCTTAAAACAAATCCTCGTCTAACACATTACCTGGCAGGAAAATGTTAGGAAAACACATCAAAAAGTAGAAGTCTTTGACTGAGATTATCCTCAAGGCCACGGCAACTGAACTTGGAGGAGAACTGCTTTCTGGACCAGTGTGGAGAAATATTACAGGACGTCCAAGGCCCAAATTTCATACTTGCGGTAAATCCACAAACTGATAGCTAAGTCTTTACTTCCTGTTGCAAGACAAAGAAGTTTGAGGTATACTAAACATGAACCAAAATGGCCTTCACTGCAGCCTAAATCTTGACCTAGGAAGTCTTTGTTGCATGCAGATCATGCATAATGGCATTTTCAAGAGACAAGTGCGCAGGATGGCAACAAACTCGCAAAGAAAGGAAACGCTCTGGTCATTTTTCCTTATGCTAGAAGTAGACAAGAAAGGTCAAAACTAGGTTGAATTATTCTCCAAACTTTATTTGATGGATTCTTCCACACTATTAGCAAGGAAGAAGACCAGATGAAGCAGCAATTGTATGCTCAAGATACGTCAGCTGTAATACTCTTTTCAAGTGTGGCGCAATACTGCAGCTTAAAGCAAGCATGAAACAAAGAGAGCTTTGCCTGAAGAATATGCACCATACATCAACCAGTTTTCCTTCACATGGCTAGAGAATTATGTTAGGGACCAACGGATCAGCATAATCTCAAAATTGACCTTGATATTGTCAAATACTAAGAGAGGTATAATGAAGATTCCATGAATGCCATTGTGATAATGGTGATAATTTTCCAGGGCAGTCGACATGACGCGTGAATTCATGGGCTCAACTCACACAATGATATGTACCGACAGCTGATGCAACATTGAAGAGGCAAAAGAGTATAGGCGACTCAGAAATGACTACTACAACAACAACAACAAACCCAGCTTAATCCCATTCAGAAATGACTATTCGCCTATCGCCTCGCCCAAAATAACCCCCCCCCCCCCCCATACAAGACAAGTTATTTGATTTGTCCGTTGTTCTTTGCTATATTGTTTAAGAGGAGAAAAAAAGAAACTGAACATACATTTTGGGGAAACACTATACTCGTAAAGCTTCCAAATATGTAACATTTGCCAGTTCAAGTCATACGCAATGGATGCAACATTTTCTTACACCATTTACTGTTATATACAACTTGTATTTAACTCCATGTCACAAGCTATAGTAAAATCAAGGAGAGAATCATCAATCAAATTAAGAATATATGAAAACTTGGCCCAAAAAGTCTCACAGCTTATGTGTATACATAATAAACAAAGTAAAAGCCAAGATAGAGTCTCCATTAACTAATGACATCTAGTGGGACAAAACTACCATTTGCTGCTATTAAGCTGCAAATCTCTACCTTGATGTTTTCGGAGTAGAAATAAAATGGCAAACAAAAGAATGCTCAAATCCAGTATCCATTTCCTTCAATTCTAGTTTTTCTTCATTATTTTCAATCCTATGTAGAAGAAGGATTAGGTCCATATACAAGGATATATAGAAAGTAGGCTTCAAAGATTTGTCTAGTTATTTCCAAAGCCCGCCATGACAGGCCCTTTTCTCTCCAGAATATGAGAGCAAGTTGACAAGGAATGGTAAACACTCATCAAAGATTCATTAATGAAGGTTTCTAAAACTCAAGTTTCACAAAGTCGAACCCTTCAAACATCTCAGGCATTGCAAAGCAGCTCTGCACAATAATAATGGCACTAGCATTTTCCTAATGGAAAGTGTGTCAATTGAAAGAATGATCTATTAAAAGTAATAACTTTCAAAAGCTAGCTATCTTTCTCCAATACACCAGTAGCCAAAAGAGATAAAGGAGCATCTATGGTCTTAATCATTCTCCATTTCCTAATAAAGCCATTACTTACCTGAAAATGATTCAACGTCAAAAAGGTTATCAACCGGGGATGAAATTTTTGACAATATTGCACAATCATTAGCCAAGTTATGCCATTCACTCGGATACGAAGTACTCAAATCTCGAATATGACATAATGTATAAAATACAATTTTACGGGGTGGTGCTGGGGTCATCTTGGGGGCACCTGAATAAATCCATCGAGCATATTGCTACACCCTACAAGCACAGGTGTCTGGTAAAGCTACCCACCAAGGTGGAAACAAATGAGCACTCATTAAGGTTTCTAGCTGGATTAGAACTTGGGATCTCTAATTGTTACTCATGTCTCAACCGCTCGATTAGAGCATCAACTATAAAAGCACTTTTTCATTAGAGTAAAAAGGACGCTTCGATGCTTTTCTTCAGGCAAGTTGGGATTCAGATTTCATATGAAATGAGATGAACAGAATGAAGTTCTCTTTAGCTGACAAAACAAAGATTGACATATCAACTAAGAAACTATAACAAGATGCATAAAGATAATTCTTAGTAGAGGGTTTATAGCTATGAATGCTAAAATAGATCTGAGTATAAGGTTGCCTCTGACAATTTGAAGAAGACAAAAAGTAATCTGGCAGCTTAAAAAGGAAATGAACTACTCTTTTACGACAAAATGAAAAACAACTATTTCATCTTAAACCAACAAATGAAGCAACAGAACATCATGCGGCAACTACGAGAGTATGCTATCTCAATTGCTAGCAGCCAATATGAATCTTCTATTTTTTTAGTTTACACATCAGCTTTTCAGTTGAGAAAGGGGAAACACCTAAATCAAGAGTAGATCAGCTTTAACACTCTGCTCTTATTAGGAATGAAAGCATCTGTCAATATATCAGATGCTTGCTGCAAAAAGTCGCCTTCAAACACAAAAACAACTCGAGAAAAATGTCACATGGGAAATGCAGACTCGTGTTAAGTGTTAGTGTTAGATTCTTCTAAAATAAAATGGTAGGGTTAGAATGTTAGAAGTATCGTTCTTGAAACCTATAAATGGAAAATGCATATGCATCATTCTTTAAACCTATAAATCCGCTGTATGCAAAAGTATTAAGACATCAATACATCTCTTTTCTTCTCTTTTCTCTCCCAAAACTTAAATCAACTTACAAGCAAAGATAAGGATGCAAAATTGGAATTCCGCTTCCCCTTTCCACTTTATAAGTAAATTAGTCAATGAGCTTGAACATTCTAACAATCAATGGTTTATTGTGTTAACAAATTCCGCCAATATGTTCTCTTGCCTTCAGATGAATGTAGAATTACCAAATATTGCTTCACACTACCACTTCTACTTCCTCTTCTACTTAAAGTAGACCAATATTGCAAAAAAAAAAAGGCATATGGAAACTCATAACACGTAGGAAAACAGCATGGTAATGAAGTATCATACATCAAGTACTTATGACTCACAGAAAAACTTCATGCTAAATACAAGAAATTTGTGATTGCAAATTCGGTCTTAGAAATGTAAACCACTTCAGGAGAAATAAAGGTGAAGAACACATAACTCGTCTTATAACATAAATACATGAGATACAGAATACATCCAGTGACCAACAGATAAATAATGTTAACTGCTTTTTCCATCCTACACTACATTCTCAACATCTAATAATTGATCTCATCAAAAGTAGCTCTCCTACAACAGATGGTCCAAAAATATCAAGGGACGGCTGACATTGCAGGACAAAACGTTTATGGTCCTTTTGATGGTCTTACAACTCAACACCTAACCCCGACTCCAAATGGAAAAGAAGGTTGAATTAGTGCTTTAATCTTCAATTAAAACAACACAATAAGCATGTTTTTGTGGCATAGTTACATTGCTAATATCGAATCATTACATGGGTTGTGCTAATAAACATATCTTCTTAATCCCAAAGCAAGAAGTCACCAAACAAAATTGCAGACATACCAAGTTCCAGAATTCCCTTCAATTGTTCTCAGATTTAACAGCCTCCGATGAGGGAGCTGGTAGTGCATACCCATTCTTGGGCAACTTGGTTAGGATACGTCTCTGTCCCGCTTCCTCCGCCTTCCCGAACAATTGCTTCCTCAAGACTTCATGCAAATGCCCAAATAACTCCTTCTTCAAAGCCTCAAAAGCCAAATCAAGCCTTTCCAACTGCTCCATCGCATTCTTATTGTACATAAACAACCCATAGTACAAGTCAAAGCTATCACTAGAAGTATTCTCAACCAAATTCAACAAAGTCTCGTACCCTTTCGTATTAATAGGAGTTGTCTCCAAATCCAACTTCTCCAATACTCTCCCCATCGTATGTGTAATAAACTGCGAACCGGCAGCATACTTATCATGCTCCGCACAGGTCATCTGCACCATCCTACACCCTTCTTTCTCAAATATATCAAGAAACCTATCAACCCTTCCTTTTCTCGATTCCCCTTCACCAATTCTAACTTTATCAAACACAAAGGCTAAATCTTTCCAACTATCCTTACCACTTTCAGGTCCAAACATAGGATGAGTACACAAAATATCAAAATGGGAAGGTAAAACTTGAAGGAAAATGTTCTTTGGAAACTCTTTAACAGACAAAACATCAACAAACAAAGTGTTTCTTTTTAGCCTTTGAATAGGGAGTGATCTAAGGACAGGTTCAGTAGATATAATTGAAGTACAAAGGAGAATAACATCGGGGTGTTGCTCACAAAGGTCATGCGGATCTTGAAAAAATAAAACACCTAAAGAATTTGCAATGTGTGAGTAATCAGTTCTTGAATGAGCAAACACAACATGACCTTGACGAACAAAGGCTTTAGCAAGAAACTGACCAAAGTTGCCAAAACCCACTATAGCAATCTTGAGTCTTGTTGACTGAGCATACTGGTTTGATACCAATGCTTCATAATCATAAGGCTGTGCAGCATCAATGGCATTAATGCTAAGGCGGCGGTAACTGACTTTGGAGGGTGAAGAGGCAGAGAAGTGGCGGCGGGTAGTGAGGTGGTGGTGGGTGAGATGAGACCAAGACCGACGGGTGGGGTTTGAGGTGGGGGTGGGTGGTTTTGGCTTGGATTGAAGAGGGGTGAAAGACAACATGGTATTTTGGTATTATACAATGTTGTCTGCACAAAAAGATTGAATCTTGATTTTCTTGAAATATGAAAGATTTAAATCTTAATTCTTGATATATTAAACAGATGAGGGGAAATTTGAGTAAGATTTTGGGAGAGAGGGAGAGAGAAAGGAAGTGGCGAATTGGGTGTATGGAGAAGGGAAAAGCTGAGGGCTTTATATGGAGGAAAATGGGGGAAGGTGAGGAATAGACAAGGGGACGACTTTTTCGACGAAGGGGAGAGACAGATTGAAAAGTTCTTTTTTTTTTTTTTCCTGGGAGAGATTGAATGAATTCTTCTACCATAATAAGTAGTTAGTAGAAGTGGGTTTTCATAAAAACTCTAAAAATCGAACCGAATCGAAATCCAAATTAAATCGATAAAAAAAATTGATACTTTTTTGTTTGATTTAATTTTAGTTTTGAATTTTAAAAATCGATCAAATATAGTTTGATTTTGATTTTAATTTTAATCAGAAAAAAAAATCAAACAAAGAATTATCCTACTATAAGAGTAGCCATTCAAATTTTTAATGATAAGTATTAATAGTTTGCACTTTTTGTATAATTTAACTTTACATTATAGTTTGATTGATAATTTTCTTTTGTTAAGTGTACGAATTTGTGTCGTATTAAAAATAATATATTTTTAATTGAGTCTTTAAATTATTCATCGCCATTTGATTCAATTATCATTAATATATATTGGTAAATAATAGATTTCTCAAAGGAAAATTAATTTGATAGTGTTACGTTAAAAACGTGGTCTCTAGATTATGTGTTTGGTAGTGTAGGTTTTATATTTAAGAAAAAACCGATAAATAACCGAAAAAATCGAAAAACCGACATACACTAAATCGAGAAAAAATGACTTAATTGGTTTAGTTTTGTTCTAATATTTAAAAAATTGACTTATTTGGTTTAATTTCTTTTTAGGAAAATACCGATCTAAACCGAACTATAAACACTCACAGTAGTACTTATTAATGTTTTTTTGGTGTAAAAGAAAAAGATTTAGCGAAAAAAGAATTCTTATTGTCCGTTTGGCATAAAATATACTCCTTTTTCTTTGAACTTTTTTTCTTCTTTTCAGAATTAGCATTTAGCTATAAAAATTTAAATTTTTCATTGTATTTTAGAATTTTTGAAATTTGAAAACTCTAAAAAATTATTTTTTAAAATTTTCACTTTAACACACTAAAAAAATTCAAAAACAAGTCCAAATAGTATTCATATTCATACGTAACTCGAATTTTTAAATAGTATTTTCAACTTGAAAAAAAAATACTTTTTCGAAATTTCAAAATTCATGTGTCCAAACGCCTTCTTAGTGCACTTTTTTGGAAGAGAAATAGCACTTTTATAAATTAACACTTCTTTCTTGCATAATTGCATGTAACCTTCACAATGCAGCCTTTTAAAAAGTTTTATTTAGGGAAGATTAGTCTTTCAAAATTTTCTTTTTCTTTTTTATATTAGTGATGAATTATATATATATCGACCGATCAAACCATAATAAATGTTCTCTCAATCTTACTATTCTTGTAAGTTCTTTTGTTCTTTTCTCTTTAGTTTATTTATGTAAATCCGAGCTAATGATAGAGGCAAGAACACTTTTACGGTTTAACTCATCATTTTTTACGGTCTAACTCATATTTTTTAGGCGAAATACATAAACGGCCCCTTTAAGTTGTCCTTAACGACCAGCTGAACACCCCAACTGATCCATTTACCATTTAGACACTTCAAGTGTTTATCAAGTGTATCAAGTAAACACCCGAGTGCTGAAGACTCTATGCGTGAGCTACACTTGCCAATAATGTGTCAAATGAACCAATTAAAAAATGACACGTGTCAATTGAAATAAAACATTGACACATTGTTTAAAAAAAAAGAAATACATTAAAAATAAAATAGAAACATTCTTCCTTTACTTTTGTAAAGAGCAGCACTATCCATATCCCCCCCACCCTCCCTCTTTCGCGCTCCTCCTTCCCCTCCTTTCATCTTCTTCTACATCACTCATATCTTTCATTGTCAAAGCTTATTATGCAACCTCCATTGTTAAAATGGACAAATCTGCGCAATGGAGATTTTTTTTTGTTTTCTTTCTACTACGGTGAGAATAGACACGGGGCAACAACTCTGCCTTTTTTGGTAAACTCAACAAATATCAGATGTAAAAAATTTCCTTCCCTCCATGGTGGTTTCATGGTGGGTTAAAGTGGTTTTAATAAAAAGAAAGGAAGAAAAAAAGGCTAAGTTTATATTAACTTTCCCTACCCAAAGAGATATGTCAACCTCAATTATTTGGTTAGTGAATTTATGGATCGGACAGTTTATTGTTGTAACTGATTAAAAAATAAAAATATGGATTTTGCTTGATTTAGATGTGATGAAGAGGAGGTTTGGTGAAGATGAAATATTTTGAAAAGAAAGAGAAATTAATGTGTGAAAAATAAAATATAATGGGACCCACATAAAATAAAGTTAAATTTAAAAGAAATTAAAAAAAAACCCTTAATTTTAAGGGTTTCACGCGCTTAGCATTGAGTATAAAGCACACAATTTGCCATGTCAGCATGAAGGGTTCACGAGGTCGTAGTTTAGTGGAGAAGAAATGTCCAACTGAAATTAGATTCAGTTGAGGTGTCCAATTGGTCGTTAAGGACAACTTGAAGTGGCCGTTTATGTATTTCGCCTATTTTTTATGTTATTAATTTTCGCATGCATTATATTATTTCGAATCTTGTTCAATAACTTTGACAAAGAAAATAAGGGTGTGGTGGACTAATTTTGGGCCTTTTCTTTAGGTGGAGGTGGGGGTTGTTCTTTTGGACATTAGGGGTAAAGTGGGGGTAGGTGGTGAATTCTTGAGTGAAGTTTGAACAGAAGGAGATCCAAAATGGAGGATTGTGGTCTATAGTCGACGTGTTAGCTTTAGGACTTAGGTTGGTGAAAAATCCAATGTACTTGTGACGTCATTTTAGGTTTACATAAATTCAACTTAAATATTATTTTGATTATATACTAGTTTTCATGAAAAACAATAAAAAAATAAAGTTTTATAAAATCATTTTTCTCTATTCAAGCGTTATGTGATGTGTTTTTGTATTTTCCATAGAGAGGATCCGTCGATGACTAGTGTTATATTGACTATCAATTTACTATAACTCTTTTTTTTAATTCGATTTTGAAACAAAATATATTGTATATTAAACTAATTTTATATTAACTATCTGCCACGTCTCGCTCTAAGGCTGAGGCTACTGAAAAAAAGGTATACTACCTTTTGTAACGGCATCATTTGATGTGATAAATTAAAAGGTGTCTGTTTTGTAGTTAGACACTTTTTTTCATGAGATACACTACGAATATTATTGGTACGATCCAAATTTTTCATTATTAAAGTCATGATGATATCTATTGGTAGTAGCCAGACAACCCAACTTATTAATCATTTTCATTACTAAATAATTACCTTAACAGTTTATCACATCAATATAAAACATGAAATCTATTAAGAATAATAGCGGAAATCGGTCTTATAAATATAAATTAAAATGCGAAATAGTTAATAATAATCTCTACCCAAGATTTGGTATCACATTAATCACGAACCACTGAGAATTAACTAAATACAAATGTATGAAAGAAATATATAAATTGTCTGTCTCGAAAACAATGAGGCAACAGTCAAAAGAGAACATAAAGAAGAGACGTTGGGCCTGCGGACACATACAAGGCTACCTCAGTCTCGTGATAATGAAATCATGCACTCGTACTACTGCTGTTGTTGCTCCTCAAAACCTGGCCCTGTGCAAAAATGCACAGAAGTGTAGCATTAGTACAACCGATCTCATGTGCTACTAAGTGTCTAGCCTAACCCCGACGAAGTAGTGACGAGGCTAGACTGAACACCACATAAACCTATGCAGTTATAAATATACAGCGAAAATCGAATATCAAACAATTAATCACATGGGAGGGAAGACTTGCTATGGGGAGATACAATATTAACAGTAATCTAGATTAATGAACTAAAGCAACGTAGATTCACCATGAACAAGGAATCAATACTCAATATAAACACAGGGCATCAAATAATTGTTTAGCATGCAACCTGCTTCATAATTACCATTGTTGCGGCGTGCAACCCGCTCCACAATACCACTGTTGCAGCGTACAACCCCGATCCGTATTATTTATCATATATCAGTATTGCGGCGCGCAACCCGCCCTCACATATTATCGTTGCGGCATGCAACCCGATCCTTAATATCATTGTTGCGGCGCACAACCCGACCCTCAATATCATTAACATTTTCACTCCCCAACAACAGTCACAATTAAGGGGCATAAAATAAGCAAATACTTGGCAAACATCCCGACAAGGGAAAGAATCCAATAAGTTCAACCAAACGTCCCGGCAAGGGAATAATCAATGACGCTTTCACTTTCTTACTTTTCTTATCTTATAATTCACCCTACTATATTGAGCCAATGCTCCAAAGAATCAAGTCATTTCATATCACCGTTCACATGTTATTCACAACATATAGAAATTCTCCAATAATCACGGAGTTCACAACCAATTTATGATAATTACATAATAAGGACTCATGGTCATGCTAGACACCAATGTATAGATACTCGTTGTGAGCACGTGATTTTTGCACCGAGCAAATAATTCCAAAATTAAAATAAATATGTTTTTGAGTGCCATTACTTGCTTTGTTTGAGATTAGCTACACTTTTGTGTTGGAATAAGTAGGAATTAGAAGAAAATCAAAAAAATATAGGATAGATGATTAATTTGTTAAATTAGTTAGATTTTAAGTAAAAATAGCAAAATAATTTAAGTAGTGAAAATTAAGAAAAATAGTAGAAAATTACTAAAAATACTAAATAATTAGAGTAGGTAGGAAATTAGGTTTTATATTTTTCCATAAAAGAAAAAAAAGAAAAAAAAAGTATAAAAGAAAATACCTAAAAATGGTTAAATATCAGAAAAAAATACAAAATATATAGGTGTCTTTGGTTTGGGCCAGGAATAATTGAAAGTGGCCCAATCTGCAATAGCCCAATGAGCTGACCGGTCCAGGCTTTCAGAAAGTGATCTCAGTCGTTCATACGAGGTAATCTAACGGTGAGAATAATTAGTTGATTTCTTTAATTAATTGAAAAGAGAGGCATAATCTGAGCCATCCATTTGAAGTGATCTGACGGTCGAAGACCTTAGTCTCCCAGACAGGCGAAACTACGTCGTTTTAGTAACGCTTGGTCTCGACCGTTGATCTTCATCAGATCAACGGCCCAGATTACCTAAGACGGCCGGCCTATATAAGGCCCTTGTCTGAACGGTTGGCCATTCTTTACAAAATCACTAACCCTAGCCGCCCTTTTGCTCTCACCTCTCTCTTCTTCATCATCATCTTCATCACAGAAACCCTAGCCGGCCAATGGCGGCCACCACCCTCCACGGTGGCCGCCGGCCCCCTTTTACCCTTCCTCTCTTCTTTTCTATCATCTCCATCTTCTTCTCCAATCAAACCCTAGAAAACCCTAAGACAAACCTCTGTTCTTCAAGTCCCGGTCACCGGAATCTTTGCCGGTGACCACCAAACAATGAGAATCACTCCCAAACCAATGCCAATCGCTTCCTTTTCACCTGATCTATCCAAATATACCATCCACTACCCTCGAATATTACCGGAACGTCTCGAATATCCCAAAAAGAGTCACCGGAAACCTAACTCCGGCGACTCCAAAACTCAAACCACTTCCAAGATCCAGTCTTTTACCCTCCCAAACACTCCCCTACAACTCAAAACCCAAAAGGCTTCGCCTTGAAGCCTGAAAGAAAAAACCAGAGAAGGAAAAAACTAAAAAAAAAAGAGAGGATCTGAAAAGAATAAAGAGAAAAAAGAAAACAAGAAAAGGAGGCCTGAGAGGTCCTAAAAGAAGTCGAAAGAGAGTGAAATAGAAGAGGAAAAGGGGAAAGCTCGGGGGACAGGCCCCGCAAAGCTAAGTACCCCCCTCCTTTCTTTTGATTTTCTTAATTTTTGTTTTCTGTTTGTGATGTCTTGCATGTTTTGTTGTTTTCGTTATTTTTTGTGTGTTTCGCATGTTAGTCGTAGAGTTATTCTTAGTTTTTGTTGATTCTGTTCCTGTTTCAAGCCTGAGCTTCACATGCTAGTTTAGAACTTTTCTGTTCACTTTCCTTTGTTGCAAATCATGTCCTATTCTTGTCTGTTTCTTTGTGACCATATCTATCTCTTAATCTGTTCATCTCCTATATCTTTCCGTGTTTCTTTGAACCTGTTAGTGCTAGGGTATATGTTTGTTTTATCATAATTTCTTTTAGAGTTCAAAGATCATGTCTGAATTGTGGCTTCTGACTCGTTTCAAATGCATGACTATTGATTTTTGTTTATCTCTCATTCTCTTATATGTTTAGTAAGTCAAAAGTGACTTTGATTCTCTTCTTCTCTTCATTATTTGATTAAGTCGTATAGTTTTGATCCGTTTTGACTCTTATAGCATAACTTCTCTTTTATTGTCTTGCCTACTCTGTCATGTTTTCTTTCTTCATATCTAGGCATTTTTATGTGCTGTTCATGTTTCGTCTATAAGTGTTTCTGTTGGTCTTCAATTTCACATGTTTAAACTTTGACTCTTGGTTTGCATCTAGCTTTCAATAGTTTTAAAATGAGTCTTTTCTGGTATTTTCATGTTTTAGTTTCATATCTGAGTTAGTCCTGCTCCAGTTCTCCATGTGTTCACTGTTTTCTTTTCAGAATAATTTCAGAATTAACCGTTAGGCTCTCATGTTTGTCTAAGGATTACTGCTTTAAATAGCACCCTCGCATGCATACCCATGATCTTTCTTCTGTCATTTTTGCATAATAGATTTAGGGATGTTATTCTTTGCTTCTTCATGTCTTTCCTATTCTTCATCTCCACTCTTAACATGCATACATCAAGCTAGGAGTAGTATTTAAAATGAATTCTGATTGCCATGCCTTGTTAAATCTAGATAAGCCTTATGTCATATCTTGCTGACTGTTATAGCCTTTACCGTACCTATATCATGAATCCTGGTGGTTTTTAAAGTTTTACAAACTATTCTGTGACTTGAACTGGTAGTAATCAAATCTGAAGTTGACATGAATTCATACTGTATTGCATGTGGTCTGATGATGTGAATTAATTGACTGAAATTCAACCATATCAATTGTTTCCTCTGAGTTTAAGTTAAATTAATACATGATGATCTAATCATATGTGTTCCTGTGTGCAACAAATGTTGAAAGATGGTTAAGTTCTGCTAGTTCCTGTTAAGCATGATTGTTTGATTAATTGATTGAACTTTAGGAGGATTGGTTATAGCTGTAGTGCTAGGTTTCATAATTGGCTAGTTTTTAAATAGATATAAACTGAAAGTGAACTAAAAATAGGCTGTTAGTTAAATAATTGGCCTAAGAATGGTTAACCTTGCAAAGGGTTGACCTATTCTATAAGGCCCTAACACACAGCCCACTTTAAAAGTGGCTAGTTGTGCAAAATGGCTATGTCTGCAAATGCAGACTAGCCCAGGCTCTCTTTAGAGCCCTGAACAGCAAAGTGGCCAAACCTGTAAAGGTTTTGGGCCCAGCTGTTCAGTATTTGGCTTTAATAGCCCAAGCTAAGTCTCAACTCGAGACTGGCTAGTTCTTAAATAGTTAATCTCAATAATAAAGCAGGCTAGTCCTGCAATTAGCTTTAAATTGGAATAAATTGGTCTTAATTGATTGGAATTAGTTTAAATAGGCTAAAATTGAAATAGTTCTTTAAAGTAGAAGTGGCCAGCCCTTAAATACCAATGCAAGGGCTGGCTATTAGTTAAATAAGTCCAAAGAAGCTGAAAATTTGACCTAGGTAGACTTAGTAAATCAGCATTGGCCTTGAGGGCATAATTGGGAATTAAAAAGGTGAAATAGTAAATAGTTAGAACCTAAGAGGGTAGGGGAGTCCTTTGTACCCCTGATTTCTGCAATTTTGCAGAGATTTAAGGGTATAATGGTCTCCTAAAAATGGGAAATCTGTAAAAATCTCAAACCCCTAAGGTCATACTAGTAAAAACCCCTAAAAGGAATCTTTAGAACCTTCCAGCACATGCTGGAAGGATTTCTGTTAACAGAAATTGGGGCTAAAGTGCATAATTCATAATTTTAGGAGGGGGAGAAGTGGGATTAATCCCATACTTTCTCCCCAAGTCATCAGCCCTTTACCACAACTATATATACCTCTAAAAGGGGCTGAAAAGGGGGTTCCAATTTTTTTTAGCAATTTTAAATTCATCTTTAGGCTAACTAGTGAGAAGAAAGACTAGGAAAAAGATAGTAATCTAGCAATAATCATTTCTGGAAATTACGAGTATAGAGAGAGCTTGTGGGTTTAATCTGGTTCTTTGGGTTCCTGCTCGATAATCTGCTTGGGTTTTCTCTTACATTGCTGTGTTGCTGTGTTGCTTTTGCTTTCATCTCTCTGTTGCATTACTTTGAGTCTACTGCTGATTACTTCTCCTCATCCTTTAGACTCATTGGTTCTCTTTCTATTTGATCCAGGTACATTCTCTATTCTATTGAAGATGTAATTGCTGAAACGTTGAAATGAAGTTCCTGCTTTAGTTCATTTTGTCATTTTTGTATTATTAAATTAGTAGTTTAATTGTAGTAGTATGTAGTAGATGAAAAACAGAAAATAAACACAAAAACGCTGTAATAGTTAGCGTAGTAGTAATAGTATAGTAGTAGCATAGTCATAGTCATAAATCACTTAGTTAATTAGGCAAAACCTCTAAAACGAAGTCTATTAGCAATCACATGAGTCGACAATAGCCAATACTCACGTAACTAGTCTATTTCGTCGATATCCAGTTTCTAATAAGTTATAAGAGGAAATAATCGGATGAAGTAACACTTAAGGTGAAACTGATTTTTAAGATTGTCAAACAAGTCTGATTCACATTGTCATCAGTAGTTAGTCATATTTGTAAATTAATGTATTGATATAAACAAGTTCAAAAGGAGAGGGTGTAGTTAGAAGAATGGGCAATTGGATCTATGATACAATTTGAGTTAAGTCATATTAGAGTCAATAGTTGTATATACATATCCATAAGTCACTTAGCATTAGTTGTTTTGAGTTACCATTAATAAGTTGGTTAATTTGTTTGAATACAGTCTCATAAAATTAAATCATCTCTTTAGCCTTGTACAGTGACTCTACTCTTTCAATGAATAAAAGCAATCTGATTTCGATTCTTAAATCCTGTTGATTTGCGTTATTTCTGGTTCTTTGCATTTATTGTTTTTTCATAGTAGTTTACTACCGATTGGTTTGGGTTCAATATGCAAACGAGTTTTGAACTACAACGTAAAGCTAATGAGGCTAGCAAGTTTAAATCCAAAGCAACCTGGATCTTGAAGACCAAGACAGTCCATACGTTTAATGGAAAGTCCAGGCCCAATAAACAACAAAAATTCGAAAGGGGCCCGGAACACTTGTTGGTGAATACGCTTAAGGCAAGAACAAATATAGAAAACTTAGCCAAATATTAGTATCCTTTAATAAAATTGGGATGAGCCTCGCCCGAATAACAAACACCGGGGCCCCCCTCAAATAATTCTTATAAAATTTTAGACTCGGAAGGACCATTTAGTGAATTTCACGGTCTTTCCAAAAGTTAAAAGCCGATATAGACTATCTTAAGGCACGGTTTTAATATACCTTCCTATGAACGAGTGTGCACTTGGTGCGACTCAAATCCAAATCTCGGTAAAGCCGAAATACACCAAAAGTCATAGGCGTACTGGTTGCGGTATGACTCGAGGCGTGTTTTCGCGATACCGCAAATTCCTAAAAAATAATACTTAACGTAAAAGCACATTATGTTGTTAAAATCTATAATTAAGTCAAACAAGAGTCGAGAACGACAATGGAGCGACCGTGCTAAAACCACGGAATCCGGGAGTGCCTAACACCTTCTCCCGGGTTAACAGAGTTCCTTATCCGGATCTCTGCTTCGCAGACATTTTTTAAGAGTCAAAATTCCTCGGATTCGGGATTAACCGGTGACTTGGGACACCATTGTCATTCCCAAGTGGCGACTCTGATTAATCTCTAATAAAATCCCGAACCGATTGTCCTTTAATTGGAAAACTCCTTCCCTTACGTTATTTTATCCGTCTTGGGTAATTGAGCGTCGGGGTATACCCTACAAGTGCATTTATACGCTTTTAAGTGTGTTGGGGTAGTAAAAAGGGAGGTGTGACAGCTCTGGCGACTCTGCTGGGGATCCAACCCTGAATTTCGATTTCAGGGTTTAAGAACTCGAGCTCCTTAGAACTGCCGTTCGCATTTTTGTTTGACTTCATTATATGATTTGAACAACATGCTATGTGCTTTATCGCTTTGATATTACGTGGATTGTATATAAAAATTGTGCCGAAAACCCTTCTCTCTTCACCCCCGGGGATGTGCTTACTGGTTGAGACTCCCCTTTCTGTTAAAGTCACCTTAAATTAAGAAAACAGAGGTCGGACAAGTTACAAAGCCGATTGACTCCGCGGGTCACCGGTACGTAGCCCCCTCCTCGATTCGAGTTGTCCGCTCGGGTACACGGTCTAGCAATCCATTAAACCATAAGATTTTGAACATAGGTCTAGGACGATTATTTGCATCATATTTGACTTAGGGGACTCAACACAGGGGTTGGGTCCGTCTAGGACAGGTGACCCGTATTGAAAAGACCGAGCATGCTATGTGTTGCATTTTATTGTCCTTGATCGTTATGCGGACCGGCGGAAATCCCGAGGATAGAAAAATTGTTGAAAAAGAAAAAGAGAGAGAGGAAAATAAGATTTGTAAAAAATAGGTATCCGGCAAATTTGAAAATTGGAAAAAAAAAAGAAAAGGTGGAACATTTTTGAAATAATTGGTCAAATAATCTGACCGAACTACGCAGGTTTGATTCTCGCCGTTAGGTGGGATACGTAGGCAACCCTTAAACGGGTCCAACCACACTTTTAGAAAAAGACCAAAAAAAAGATTTTCTTTTCAAATAATCGAGGTGATTGCTATTTTTGGAAATTGCCGAATGTTCCGAAAGGACGACGGAAGGCTGTTTTTGCAAAAATGGCCACTTCGAAAATCATTTTCTTTTCTTTCCTTCAAAAATTGAAAACTTGCATTGAAAAAGATTTTTCTTTCTTCTAAATAAAATCACCTTAATAAATGTGCAGGACGAGCACGATGATGAATGAACACTTTTCCCTAAATAAAATCCCTTTGGAGCTGAAATTATGGTGGCAGGACATGGGATCCGATGGTCAAGACTGGGTCAAAAAGTACTTAAAAGGCCTTACGGGGTTACTAGACATGGTTCCTCGAGGTGATGTGGTTAGAGCGTTGGTCACGTTTTGGGATTCGGCACACAACGTATTTCATTTCCCATATTTTGAACTTACCCCAACTTTGGAGGAGATTGCCTTCTACATCGGGAAGACTGAGGTCCCGCTGAAAGGAAAATACCCGGTATCTCCGAGGACGGTGACAGTACATCGCTTCCTCGACTCTTTGAAAATTGCCCGGAATGTTCATAATGAAGATCTGGCCAACGGGTTTTGTTCTTTAAGCTTCATCTACAATAGGTTTGGACACGTTGGGGGTTTCAATGATCTTACCAACAAATTATGCTGTAAGTCCAACCGAGCGAAATGGGAGGAACACCGGAGGTTCGCATTTTTGGTGGCATTTCTCGGAGTTGTTGTATTCCCGAGGAAAGATGGACATATCAATATAAAAGTTGCCGGAGTAGCTACCACACTGATAGTACAAGATAACTGTACTCTGGCCCCAATGATTGTGGCGGACATCTACCGTGCTCTGACTGCGTGCAAAGCAGGGGCTAGTTTCTTCGAAGGGTGTAACTTGATCTTGCAAATCTGGCTAATCGAGCATCTATGCCACCACCCTTCATTCTCGAGCTATGGTTCGGCCGATCGGACATGTTTGGAAGAGTTCAATGCGAGGACAAAAGAAGTAAAGTTGCCAGAGGGAGTCCAAGGTTGGATTGTGTATCTTCGATCACTAACTGACGGTCAAATTGATTGGACGTATGACTGGTTACCTCTTGACGAGGTAATATACATGCCAACGGAGGGATCGCCGTTTTTGATCATGGGTTTGAAGAGTATACAACCCTATGCCCCATACGGAGCCCTGCGACAGATTGGGTCGGTGTCAGATTATTCCGAGAGACGGGGATCTCAGTGTGCAAGCCGTGGAGATTGGTCGGACGGGCAATTCCCGGAAGCAAAAATCCGGCAAATCCGGAATGAGTGCCAAAATTTGAAGATTGATACTTGTGTGCCGAATAGGGAAAAGGGGAGATATCACCCGGATACTCCACATGGTACCGACGAGGGGTTGAACACGAACGTCTTTCAAAGAGACCTCACTTGCAAGACTTGATAGAGCAATCCGAGGAAAATCAGAAATGGGTGGCCAAGGAAAAGGAATACAAGGCCAAAATCAGTCTGTTGGAGGATAAACTGAGAAATCTTCATTTCGAGAGTGGCTTGCAAGCAGCATCCGATGAAGTGGAAAAGAAACAACTGAAAAAAGAAAATGATATGTTGAAGGCTTAAATAGCTCAAATGAAAATTGCATCCGAGACCCCAATTCGTTCAGCCCGAGATGAAAAGTTAATTGAGATTCTCCGGCGGAAAGTAAATGACTATAGCTTTGATTTGGACATAGCCGAAAGAGTGTTAGTCAAGGCTCGGAAGCAAATGGACAGAGACGCCGATGAAAGAGCCAAGTTGGTTCGGCAGCTACAAGACAAGCACGATGTTGAAGTAGCTCAGCTTAGAAAGAAAATAATCTCAGCCACAGTCAAGAGTAACAAGATTATCAAAGATCTTGAAGAAGAAAGAGAGCACTGCTACACGACTATGGCTAGATTAGAATTGGAGCTGCAACAAGTGCAAAAGAACAACCAACATACCTTGGATGCTCGCACTCAACAAATAAGCCGGCTATTGCAAGAAAAAGGGGTCATCAGAGAAAAGATTGTTCGCATCGCCCAATACATCACCCGAAAGACTCAGCTTTGTGAAGATATGTCTCGGAGGACTTTTGTATCTGCAGTGAAGTTTTTTGTACAACAAGTCATGGCCGACCTGGATAGGCTTCAAAGGGGATTAGCATATAGGCCCGCGGCAAGGCCGAACGATGCCTCGCGGGCACTAGGTGCATTAATGTACTCTTAGGTCATGCATCATCTTTTATTTTTCTTTTTAAAAAAACATCACTTTGTAATCAATGTTTTGAATTATCAATGCGAAAACAAGTGTTGTTACCAATTCTTTTGCTATGTCATTTCCTTTAAATCCGCTAGGCAAATAAATAGGAACGTAATTATGAAAAAAGAGAGAGAAAAAGCAAGAAAAGAGAAAAAGCAATAGAGAAAAGAAAAGAAAAGAAGAAAAGAAAGAAAGAAAACAAAAGAGCGGGAAAAGAAAAAGATGATTGGTCCAAGTGAGCAGCGGCCGGGATGATGCATAACGACTCGAGCAAATGTGTTTGTTTTTAAAGTCGTTGCATCTTATTCATGCGCTAACAACTAACGAGTGTTGATGTTTGTGAGTCCAGATTTTCTAGGCAACTGGCATTCTGGCTACCCACCCATACAACACCAGATACAAAAAGATGACAAAGGCTGTGTCCCAGGAAATCGAGGCAACTATTGTGGACCCTGCTCACGAGGAAGAGATCGTGGATGTGGCAGGGATGAAGGAAGAAATGTACAAGTTGAGACAGCAGATGGCCGAAATGTACCAGGCTTGGTCTAGAGGTCAACCACTACCAACCTACCCTGCTAACCCTGCATATGTCCCTCCAGCCAATCCTAACCCCGAGCCACCAACAATGAACTCGTCCTCCACCTACCCCGATTACCCTCACTACTATGCTTCCACCTCCCAAATGCCACCACCTCCAACCAAGCAAGCACCACCTCAGATACCACAAGTTGCTCCTGTATATGTGGCACCTCCGCCCGCCGTTATCCACAAATCCTCTAGTGAACCGATGTTTCATATCCAGGATCCTCACTACTACCCTCCGGAGCCGACTTTCAGACAACACGAGTCTCATGCTCCGATGATGGAAGCAAGTGCCGGGCAGGAAGAGATGGCTCGGAAAGTGAAAAGTCTTGAGAATGCTTTTCGCAATATGCAAGGACTGGGAGGGCAAGTGAGTGTAGCCTACAAAGACCCGTGTTTGTTCCCTGAGGTGCAGCTTCCCGTGGGATTCAAGTTGCCAAAGTTCGATATGTATAGCGGACACGGGGATCCGGTAGCTCATCTCAGAGGATACTGTAACAAGATGAGAGGCGCGGGAGGTAGAGATGAATTGTTGATGGCGTACTTCAGCCAAAGTTTGAGTGGATCAGCTCTGGAATGGTATACCCGACAGGACCATACAAGGTGGTTCGTCTGGGATGACTTAGCACAAGCTTTCGCTAGTCACTTTCAGTACAATTTGGAGATCATACCCGACAGGTTATCCCTTACCAAGATGGAGAAGAAGCTAGGAGAAAGCTTTAGGGAATACGGTTTTAGATGGAGGGAACAGGCCGCTAGAGTGGATTCACCCATGAAAGAAGGGGAGATGGTGGATTGTTTTCTACAAGCTCTGGAGCCAACATACTACGGCCATCTAGTGTCAGCAATTGGAAAGAGTTTTAATGAAGTTGTGAAAATGGGAAGTTTTGTAGAAGAAGGTTTGAAGACAAACAAAATTATGAGTTTTTCGGCTATCAAGGCCACCAATCAAGCTATACAAGGTGGAAACGGGGGAGTGATGGGAAAGAAGAAGAAGGAAGAAGTAGCAACCGTAGAAAGTAGGCCATGGAGTCGCAACCCACATTATAACCCACCAAGACCCTACCGCCAACACCCACCAAGCCCGTCAACTCCATATAATCCACCACTACCATCTTATCCGCCAAACCCGTACAACACACCAAGCCCATATAACCCACCACCACCATCGTACCCACCAACTGTCCCACATTACCATCACCCGCAAGCCCAAGCCTACCCACCACCACCACCCCACGTGTGGAGAGCTCAAGCTCCACACAATGTGTACCACACCCAGAACACATACCCAACCCCTAAACCTTACCGAAACCAGAATAGACCCAGGCCGGACGCTGATTGGAGAAACAAAGCAAGAAAAACATTCACCCCTCTCGGAGAATCATATACCAGCCTTTATCATAGGTTGAAAGAGTTGGGGATGTTAAGACCAGTCGCACCAAAAGTTCCAAACCCACCCCCGAAAAATCTTGATTCTTCTGTCAGATGTGAATACTATTCGGGAACATTGGGCCACGATACTGAAAAGTGTTGGCAACTGAAGAATGCCATTCAGGATCTTATCGATGAGAGGAGAATTGAAGTACAAGCTCCCGAAGCCCCAAACATTACCCAGAATCCGCTGCCAAATCACCACGAAACACATATGATAGAATTGGTGCAGGGTGATGGCAGTCAAAAACCATCTCAAGTCGTGATGATGATAAAGTCGAGTGACAAGTTAGAAAAGGAAGTTGTGAAGGAGAAAGCGATTGTTGAGAAACCAAAGCCAGTAGTGGTGGGAGGTTTAAAAGTGGTAGTGCCGGGCGCAAAGACGATCGTGACCGTGAAAGGCGCAAGTGCAGAGCCAGTAATCATAAAACCAGTAGTGCAAATGCCAATGGTGAGTACAAAGACTGTACCTTGGAACTATAACAAGGTAGCAGTAGTTTACAAGGGAAAAGAGATTTCTGGTGAAATTAATGAAACGCATGGACTCACCCGGTCTGGAAGGTGTTTTGCTCCAGAGGAACTGAGAAAGATGAAGACGGTAAAAGAAAGTCAATTGAAGAAGCCAGTGTCGGAGGAGGAAGCAGAAGAATTCCTTAAGAAAATGAAGTCACAAGAGTACTCAGTGGTTGAGCAGTTAAGAAAGACCCCTGCCCAGATTTCTTTGCTATCCTTGCTGATACATTCAGAAGAACACCGGAAGGCTCTTATGAAGATTCTAAATGAGGCTCATGTTCCGAAAAATATTTCAGTGTGTCACTTGGAGAAGATTACCAGCAAAATTTTCGAGTCTAATAGGATCACCTTCTCTGATAAGGAGCTGCCGGTGGAGGGAACTGAACACAATAAAGTATTGTACCTTACAGTAAAAAGTGAAGAGTCAGTCGTGACCAGGGTATTGATTGACAACGGATCGAGCGCTAACATTTGCCCGCTGTCAACTTTAGGGAAGCTGAACATCAGCCCGGACAGAATCCGGAGGAACAGTATCAACGTGAGAGGGTTTGACGGCGGAGGTAAAAACACGTTGGGAGATATTATTTTGGAAGTGACCATCGGTCCCGTTGATTTTACTATGGAGTTCCAGGTGCTCGACATTGCCGTGTCGTATAACTTGTTGTTAGGTCGACCCTGGATTCATGCGGCCAAGGCAGTACCATCTTCTCTACACCAGATGGTCAAGTTTGAGTGGGAACAGCAAGAGATTGTCGTACACGGGGAGGAAAATGCTTGTAATGTGGTAGCACCTTTTGATGATACTGATGGGGATAGAGGTCCTTGGGTCTACCAAGTGACGGATGCTATAGTAGTGAACAGAATTGCTGAAGGAGAAAAGTTACCAACCCCTATGATGGCACCAACTGCTGTGATGGTGGCCAGAGAAATGCTGAGAAACGGATTTGCACCGGGGAGGGGATTAGGCAGAACATTGCAGGGAGTCATTCAACCAGTTCAGCTTCCGGAAAACAAAGGTACATTCGGCTTAGGGTTCAAACCCACCTTTGCCGACATCCAAAGAGCCTCAAAAGCCAAAAAGAACTGGACCTTGCCCAAACCCATACCCAAATTATCCGACACCTTCGTCAGGCCTGGTACAAAATATCAACCATCTGCTGCGACAAAGTGCATTGAGACCCAACTTGATGAAGAAATGCTGGGATTTGAGAAGATGTTTTGGGAGGTGAATGCGATTGAAGCAGGGGAAGGCACGAGCAAAATGGACGTGCAGTTTGTGGGACCTGGGATCCTGTTGAACAATTGGGAAGCTACTCCTTTCCCTATCAGGAAGGAGTCTTGGTAGTTAGCTCAAAATTTCATCATTGCTTTCCCGAAAGTTGTTATTTTATAGTTTTCCCATTCCCCTCATGAAAAGAAAATCACCATGTATCCCGAACATTGTTCACTCTTTTATCAATGAAATGCAGTTTTCCTTTTTCTTCACTTTTGCCTTATTTTTTCTTTTTCCTTTTGTACAGTTTTGCATGTGTTGATTCCAATGCCATGTCATGCGTGAAGGATTCTAGACCCAGTTCTGACAATCACGTTACTATACAAGAAATCGAGGAAGATAGTGAAATAGAATGTGAGGATGAGGAAGCCCTGGAGGAAATAAGTAAGGACATGAAACAATACGAGGAAAAACCCAAACCGAATCTGAGTGATACGGAATCTGTAAATTTGGGGAGCGAAGGTGATGTCCGAGAAACAAAGATTAGTGTGCATTTGGAGGCGCCCCTCAGGGATGAATTGATAAGGTTGTTACATGAATTTAAGGACATCTTTGCTTGGTCCTATGATGACATGCCCGGGCTTAGCACTGATCTAGTGGTACACAAGTTGCCTATCTACTCAGAATGCCGGCCAGTAAAACAAAAGCCGAGGAAATTCAAAACGGACATTAGCGTGAAGATAAAAGAAGAGGTAAATAAGCAGTTTGAGGCAAAGGTCATAAGAGTTACCAAATACCCCACCTGGTTGGCAAATATTGTGCCGGTCCCGAAGAAAGATGGCAAAACCAGAGTGTGTGTAGACTATAGAGACCTCAACAAATCCAGTACGAAGGATGACTTCCCATTGCCAAACATTCACATATTGATCGACAATTGCGCCAAGCATGAGATCGGTTCGTTTGTGGACTGTTATGCTGGATATCACCAGATCCTGATGGACGAAGAAGATGCTGAGAAAACTGCCTTCATTACACCTTGGGGAACATACTGTTACAGAGTAATGCCGTTTGGATTGAAGAATGCCGGGGCAACTTACATGAGGGCAATGACCACAATGTTTCACGATATGATGCATCGAGAAATTGAAGTATATGTGGACGATGTCATCATAAAGTCCAGAAAACAACCTGATCATGTGAGAGGTTTGAGGAAGTTTTTCCAAAGACTCCGGAGGTACAATCTAAAGCTCAATCCGGCGAAGTGTGCTTTTGGATTACCTTCAGGGAAATTACTGGGGTTTATAGTGAGTCGGCGAGGTATTGAACTGGATCCGTCAAAGATCAAGGTTATTCAAAGTCTACCTCCGCCGAAGAACAAGAAGGAGGTCATGAGTTTACTAGGAAGGTTGAATTACATTAGTCGGTTCATTGCTCAATTGACATCAACGTGTGAGCCGATCTTCAAGTTGTTGAAGAAAGATGCAGCAGCGAAATGGACCGACGAGTGTCATGAAGCCTTTGACAAGATCAAGGAATATTTGGCCAATCCTCCGGTGTTAGTTCCTCCAGAACCAGGGCGACCTTTGATTTTGTATCTGACGGTGCTAGATAACTCTTTCGGTTGTGTACTGGGTCAACATGACGAGACAGGCAAGAAAGAACAAGCCATATATTACCTAAGCAAAAAGTTTACATCCTACGAGGTGAAGTATACCTAACTGGAAAGAACTTGTTGTGCATTGATTTGGGTAGCTCAGAAGCTAAAGCATTATTTGTCAGCATACACTACGTACTTGATATCACGATTGGATCCTCTCAAGTATATATTTCAGAAGCCTATGCCTACGGGAAGACTGGCCAAATGGCAGATTCTGCTCACATAATTTGACATTGTCTATGTAACTCGTACGGCAATGAAGGCACAAGCTATTGCGGACCACTTAGCCGAGAATCCGGTGGATGATGAGTATGAACCATTGAAAACATACTTTCCGGATGAAGAGGCAATGCTTGTCGAGGAGATGGAGCAAGATGAGAGACCAGGATGGAAAATGTACTTTGACGGAGCCGTCAACAGCAGGGGCGTTGGTATCGGAGCGGTACTCATTTCAAGTACGGGTCAACACTATCCCGTCACAGCTCAGCTTCGATTTTTCTGTACCAACAATATGGCCGAATATGAGGCATGCATCTTGGGATTAAGGATGGCAATTGACATGGGTATTCAAGAGATTTTGGTCACGGGTGACTCGGATCTCTTGGTACACCAAATTCAAGGGGAATGGGAGACACGAGATTTGAAATTGATACCATATCGGTATTGTTTGCACGAGTTGTCTCAAAGATTCCGGTCTATAGAGTTCAAGCACATCCCAAGAATGCACAATGAGATTGCAGATGCTTTGGCCACATTGTCCTCTATGTTGCATCATCCGGACAAGACATATATAGATCCACTCCAGATCCAAGTCCGAGATCAGAATGCTTATTGCTTCGCTATGGAAGAAGAGTCGGATGGAGAGCCGTGGTATCATGATATTAGAGAATACTTGAAAGCCTGGCAAATACCCGGAGCAAGCCACTGGAGACCAGAAGAGAGCCATCAAGCGTCTAGCCAATGGATTTTTCCTCAGTGGAGGAGTGGTATACAAAAGAACACCAGATCTAGGTTTATTGCGGTGTGTAGATGCACAACAAGCAGATGAAATCATGATTGAAGTACATGCTGGAGTATGCGGACCCCACATGAGCGGATATGTTTTAGCAAAGAAGATTTTGAGAGCGGGGTACTACTGGCTCACTACGGAGCGTGATTGTATCAGGTATGTAAAGAAATGCCATCAATGCCAGGTACATGGGGATCTGATCCATTCCCCGCCTTACGAGTTGCACACAATGTCAGCACCTTGGCCCTTTGTTGCTTGGGGCATGGATGTCATCGGCCCAATAGATCCAGCCGCTTCTAATGGGCACAGGTTCATTCTGGTTGCAATTGATTATTTCACCAAGTGGGTTGAAGCTAAGACATTCAAGGCGGTGACGAAGAAAGCAGTAGTGGATTTTGTGCATGAAAATATCATATGCCGGTTTGGAATTCCCAAGGTGATTATCACGGACAATGGAGCCAATTTAAACAGTCATCTCATGGCGGAAGTTTGTGAAAGGTTTAAGATCACGCACCGCAATTCCACACCTTACAGGCCAAAGGCGAATGGAGCAGTAGAAGCGGCTAACAAGAATATCAAGAAGATTCTCCGAAAAATGGTGGAGGGATCCAGGCAATGGCATGAAAAGTTACCCTTTGCTCTCATGGGTTACCGCACGACGGTACGTACTTCTATCGAAACCACACCTTATACCCTGGTGTACGGAACAGAGGCCGTTATACCCGCAGAAATAGAAATACCGTCATTGCGAATTATAGCCGAATCTGAGATAGATGACGATGAATGGGTAAAGGCCCGGTTAGAACAGTTGAATTTGATTGATGAGAAGAGATTGGCCGCAGTCTGCCATGGACAGTTGTATCAACGGAGAATGGCCAGAGCATATAATAAGAAGGTACGACCTCGAAAGTTTGAAGTCGGACAACTGGTATCGATGCGTATCTTACTTGTATTGGGCTGAGGCAAAAGGCAAGTTTGCGCCGAATTGGCAGGGACCATTTGTGGTATCACGGGTGTTGTCCAATGGAGCATTATATTTAACAGATGTTGAAGGAAAGTGCGTAGAGACTGCTATCAATTCAGATGCGGTCAAAAGATACTATGTATGATTCCTTTTCAATTATATGTTTTGTATTTTGTTGTGATTTTGGAATTGAAATGACGAAGGCGTTTTATTCTCTATCCAAACACTTTATCCATTGATAACCCCTTTGAGCCTTAATGAATGAATTCTTTCATATCCTTCTCTCGAAATCGCTCTAGTGCAATAAGATCGAAATTGCCAGAATGAAAAATGAAATGATGGAAAAATGAAAAAAAAAATGAAAAAAAAAAGAGAGAGAAAAAACAAAGAAATTCGGGAAAAAGTCAAAAGAAATCCATCTAACTTATGAATTTGGATGAACTACGTCTGACTTGATCCCGAAAGGGTACGTAGGCAGCCTCTCTGAGGTTCAGTCACAACAAAGAAAAAATCCAAAAATTCCCCACATATTGAAACTGGGGCAGAAGTTATGTTTAATAATTCTGAGAGTTGTAAATATTTTTAACCCTCGTTGAAATTTTGAGCCTTTATATCTTTCTTTCTTAACCAACCCAAAAGCCACGTTACAGTCCAAAGAAAGACCTTCTGATCAATTTTGAAATGATAACAAATACAATGAAGGAGGAGCGAAGCATCGGATAATACCCGTGGTACAGAAAACAAAATACAAAAAGGAAAAATGGAAAAAAATAAAAAAATGAGAGAGTCTCATCAGTGAAAACCTTAATCGGCACTGTGAGATGATTGTAAGGTTGAGAGAAATAAAATGAGAGAGTCTCATCAGTGAAAACCTTAATCGGCACTGTGAGATGATTGTGATGTTGAGAGAATAAATGAGAGAGTTCTATTGGTGAAAACCTTTCGAGGCACCTTAGGGCGATCGTGAGGACTATCAGAAAAGAGAAAAGGCAACAAAAAAAGAGTATCGGTTTGGGTCAAAGGCAATTCAGAGTCAGAATAATGATTGGAACGAACTGGGTCAGAGTTTAAATACATGGCATGGTCAGCGGAATCAGCCAGCAAATACCCAGATAAGTTCTGTCATCTCTCCAAAACACCCTTACCTTTCTTTCATTTTTTCTGCATTTCATTGTTTACCCTTTTGAGAGCTAACTACCAGCTCCTGATAACGAAAGCTGAAACAACACTGGATCAGAAAGGAAAGAAGATTTGGGAAGGGAATAAAAAAAAAGCTTGGCAAACATGGCCAAAGAAAAAGAAAACAAAACAAAAATGGAGAAATGAGAAAATACAAAAAGAGTCTGCAAGGGACAAGAAGTCGAAAGTCATGCAACATGAGCAAGCAAAAACAAAGGAAGCAATGAGAAGTGGGGACGGCAGATGCCAGTTGCCAGCAGTTTATATCTAATAAATTTTGTTTCATGCAGGAACAAACTGTCACTAATCACTTTAAAGTGAATGTGACCAATGTGGAAAATGTAAAATACCAAAAAGAGAAAGTCTGCCGAATAAGTGGAGAAATTCACAGGCAAGAGATAAGTTGGTAAAAAGAAAATACCAAAAAGAGGAAGGTAACATCTTTTAAAATCCACTCCCCGGTCCTCAGGCTGAGGGAATACTTTTCTGCATCGCATTGAACGTTTAAATTCTGTTAGGTGCCCACCTTCTAATACGGAAATATTTTTCTGCATTCGCATTGCACGTTTAAATTCTGTTAGGTGCCCACCTTCTAATACGGGAATATTTTCTGCATTCGCATTGCACGTTTAAATTCTGTTAGGTGCCCACCTTCTAATACGGGAATATTTTTCTGCATCGCATTGCACGTTTAATTTCTGTTAGGTGCCCACCTTCTAATACGGGAATATTTTCTGCATTTGCATTGCACGTTTAATTTCAGTTAGGTGCCCACCTTCTAATACGGGAATATTTTTCTGCATTTTGCATTGCACGTTTAATTTCGGTTAGGTGCCCACCTTCTAATACGGGAATATTTTCTGCATCGCATTGCACGTTTAATTTCAGTTAGGTGCCCACCTTCTAATACGAGAATATTTTCTGCATTCGCATTGCACGTTTAAATTCTGTTAGGTGCCCACCTTCTAATACGGGAATATTTTTCTGCATTTTTGCATTGCACGTTTAATTTCTGTTAGGTGACCACCTTCTAATACGGGAATATTTTTCTGCATTTTGCATTGCACGTTTAATTTCGGTTAGGTGCCCACCTTCTAATACGGGAATACTTTTCTGCATTTGCATTGCACGTTTAATTTCGGTTAGGTGCCCACCTTCTAATACGGGAATATTTTTCTGCATTTTGCATTGCACGTTTAATTTCTGTTAGGTGCCCACCTTCTAATACGGGAATATTTTTCTGCATCGCATTGCATGTTTAATTACTGTTAGGTGCCCACCTTCTAATACGGGAATACTTTTCTGCATTCGCATTGCACGTTTAAATTCTGTTAGGTGCTCACCTTCTAATACGGGAATACTTTTCTGCATTCGCACTGCACGTTTAAATTCTGTTAGGTGCCCACCTTCTAATACGGGAATACTTTTCCGCACATCATGGTTTATATAGTTAAAAGCCCATACTGGGCAGAAAAAGAAAAAAAAAGGGTAGTTTGTTGTTTTGTTTTGAGCAGGTCCAGCTCGAGATCAAGAAAAACAAGAAAATCAACAAAAAGAGAGTCAACAAGAAAAGAAAATCAACAAAAAAAAAAAAAAAAAAGAGAGTCAGCATCAAAGAAAATCAACAAAAAAAGGAAGATTCTGCATCACCGGAAAGGGGAGAAGAGCAAAAGCTAGATTAAGAACAATTGTAATTGTAGGATCATAGCTTAGAATAGCTTCTTCATTTTACATTCCCCCCCCGGTGTAATAAGGAGTAAGTCAGAGCAGGTCTCAACAGTGTCAATGCAACAGTGAGTCTGGTAGTTTTTAAACTGCCAGACCTTCCCGAACTACACCGACCTAATTCCTGTTTAGCCCAGGATATGTAGGAAACCTCTAAAGCAGGGTGCAGTCAAAAGGTTTTCAAAAATGCTTTCACGGAATATGCCAATGTGCAAAAATCTATCATTTCTGCTCACTTGTCTTTGCACCGAAACTCTTCGTGTTCCCGAGCAAAGAGGGGCAGCTGTGAGCACGTGATTTTTGCACCGAGCAAATAATTCCAAAATTAAAATAAATATGTTTTTGAGTGCCATTACTTGCTTTGTTTGGGATTAGCTACACTTTTGTGTTGGAATAAGTAGGAATTAGAAGAAAATCAAAAAATATAGGATAGATGATTAATTTGTTAAATTAGTTAGATTTTAAGTAAAAATAGCAAAATAATTTAAGTAGTGAAAATTAAGAAAAATAGTAGAAAATTACTAAAAATACTAAATAATTAGAGTAGGTAGGAAATTAGGTTTTATATTTTTCCATAAAAGAAAAAAAAGAAAAAAAAAGTATAAAAGAAAATACCTAAAAATGGTTAAATATCAGAAAAAAATACAAAATATATAGGTGTCTTTGGTTTGGGCCAGGAATAATTGAAAGTGGCCCAATCTGCAATAGCCCAATGAGCTGGCCGGTCCAGGCTTTCAGAAAGTGATCTCAGCCGTTCATACGAGGTAATCTAACGGTGAGAATAATTAGTTGATTTCTTTAATTAATTGAGAAGAGAGGCATAATCCGAGCCATCCATTTGAAGTGATCTGACGGTCGAAGACCTTAGTCTCCCAGACAGGCGAAACTACGTCGTTTTAGTAACGCTTGGTCTCGACCGTTGATCTTCATCAGATCAACGGCCCAGATTACCTAAGACGGCCGGCCTATATAAGGCCCTTGTCTGAACGGTTGGCCATTCTTTACAAAATCACTAACCCTAGCCGCCCTTTCGCTCTCACCTCTCTCTTCTTCATCATCATCTTCATCACAGAAACCCTAGCCGGCCAATGGCGGCCACCACCCTCCACGGTGGTCGCCGGCCCCTTTTACCCTTCCTCTCTTCTTTTCTATCATCTCCATCTTCTTCTCCAATCAAACCCTAGAAAACCCTAAGACAAACCCTTGTTCTTCAAGTCCCGGTCACCGGAATCTTTGCCGGTGACCACCAAACAATGAGAATCACTCCCAAACCAATGCCAATCGCTTCCTTTTCACCTGATCTATCCAAATATACCATCCACTACCCTCGAATATTACCGGAACGTCTCGAATATCCCAAAAAGAGTCGCCGGAAACCTAACTCCGGCGACTCCAAAACTCAAACCACTTCCAAGATCCAGTCTTTTACCCTCCCAAACACTCCCCTACAACTCAAAACCCAAAAGGCTTCGCCTTGAAGCCTGAAAGAAAAAACCAGAGAAGGAAAAAACTAAAAAAAAAGAGAGGATCTGAAAAGAATAAAGAGAAAAAAGAAAACAAGAAAAGGAGGCCTGAGAGGTCCTAAAAGAAGTCGAAAGAGAGTGAAATAGAAGAGGAAAAGGGGAAAGCTCGGGGGACAGGCCCCGCAAAGCTAAGTACCCCCCTCCTTTCTTTTGATTTTCTTAATTTTTGTTTTCTGTTTGTGATGTCTTGCATGTTTTGTTGTTTTCGTTATTTTTTGTGTGTTTCGCATGTTAGTCGTAGAGTTATTCTTAGTTTTTGTTGATTTTGTTCCTGTTTCAAGCCTGAGCTTCACATGCTAGTTTAGAACTTTTCTGTTCACTTTCCTTTGTTGCAAATCATGTCCTATTCTTGTCTGTTTCTTTGTGACCATATCTATCTCTTAATCTGTTCATCTCCTATATCTTTCCGTGTTTCTTTGAACCTGTTAGTGCTAGGGTATATGTTTGTTCTATCATAATTTCTTTTAGAGTTCAAAGATCATGTCTGAATTGTGGCTTCTGACTCGTTTCAAATGCATGACTATTGATTTTTGTTTATCTCTCATTCTCTTATATGTTTAGTAAGTCAAAAGTGACTTTGATTCTCTTCTTCTCTTCATTATTTGATTAAGTCGTATAGTTTTGATCCGTTTTGACTCTTATAGCATAACTTCTCTTTTATTGTCTTGCCTACTCTGTCATATTTTCTTTCTTCATATCTAGGCCTTTTTGTGTGTTGTTCATGTTTCGTCTATAAGTGTTTCTGTTGGTCTTCAATTTCACATGTTTAAACTTTGACTCTTGGTTTGCATCTAGCTTTCAATAGTTTTAAAATGAGTCTTTTCTGGTCTTTTCATGTTTTAGTTTCATATCTGAGTTAGTCCTGCTCCAGTTCTCCATGTGTTCACTGTTTTCCTTTCAGAATAATTTCAGAATTAACTGTTAGGCTCTCATGTTTGTCTAAGGATTACTGCTTTAAATAGCACCCTCGCATGCATACCCATGATCTTTCTTCTGTCATTTTTGCATAATAGATTTAGGTATGTTATTCTTTGCTTCTTCATGTCTTTCCTATTCTTCATCTCCACTCTTAACATGCATACATCAAGCTAGGAGTAGTATTTAAAATGAATTCTGATTGCCATGCCCTGTTAAATCTAGATAAGCCTTATGTCATATCTTGCTGACTGTTATAGCCTTTACCGTACCTATATCATGAATCCTGGTGGTTTTTAAAGTTTTACAAACTATTCTGTGACTTGAACTGGTAGTAATCAAATCTGAAGTTGACATGAATTCATACTGTATTGCATGTGGTCTGATGATGTGAATTAATTGACTGAAATTCAACCATATCAATTGTTTCCTCTGAGTTTAAGTTAAATTAATGCATGATGATCTGATCATATGTGTTCCTGTGTGCAACAAATGTTGAAAGATGGTTAAGTTCTGCTAGTTCCTGTTAAGCATGATTGTTTGATTAATTGATTGAACTTTAGGAGGATTGGTTATAGCTGTAGTGCTAGGTTTCATAATTGGCTAGTTTTTAAATAGATATAAACTGAAAGTGAACTAAAAATAGGCTGTTAGTTAAATAATTGGCCTAAGAATGGTCAACCTTGCAAAGGGTTGACCTATTCTATAAGGCCCTAACACACAGTCCACTTTAAAAGTGGCTGGTTGTGCAAAATGGCTATGTCTGCAAATGCAGACTAGCCCAGGCTCTCTTTAGAGCCCTGAACAGCAAAGTGGCCAAACCTGTAAAGGTTTTGGGCCCAGCTGTTCAGTATTTGGCTTTAATAGCCCAAGCTAAGTCTCAACTTGAGACTGGCTAGTTTTTAAATAGTTAATCTCAATAATAAAGCAGGCTAGTCCTGCAATTAGCTTTAAATTGGAATAAATTGGTCTTAATTGACTGGAATTAGTTTAAATAGGCTAAAATTGAAATAGTTCTTTAAAGTAGAAGTGGCCAGCCCTTAAATACCAATGCAAGGGCTGGCTATTAGTTAAATAAGTCCAAAGAAGCTGAAAATTTGACCTAGGTAGACTTAGTAAATCAGCATTGGCCTTGAGGGCATAATTGGGAATTAAAAAGGTGAAATAGTAAATAGTTAGAACCTAAGAGGGTAAGGGAGTCCTTTGTACCCCTGATTTCTACAATTTTGCAGAGATTTAAGGGTATAATGGTCTCCCTAAAAAGGGAAATCTGTAAAAATCTCAAACCCCTAAGGTCATACTAGTAAAAAAGCCCCTAAAAGGAATCTTTAGAACCTTCCAGCACATGCTCGAAGGATTTCTGTTAACAGAAATTGGGGCTAAAGTGTATATTTCATAATTTTAAGAGGGGAGAAGTGGGATTAAATCCCAAACTTCCTCCCCAAGTCATCAGCCCTTTACCACAACTATATATACCTCTAAAAAGGGGCTGAAAAGGGGGTTCCAATTTTAAGCAATCTGAAATTCATCTTTAGGCTAACTAGTGAGAAGAAAGACCAGGAAAAAGATAGCAATCTAGCAATAATCATTTCTGGAAATTACGAGTATAGAGAGAGCTTGTGGGTTTAATCTGGTTCTTTGGGTTCCTGCTCGATAATCTGCTTGGGTTTTCTCTTACATTGCTGTGTTGCTGTGTTGCTGTGTTGCTTTTGCTTTCATCTCTCTGTTGCATTACTTTGAGTCCACTGCTGATTACTTCTCCTCATCCTTTAGACTCATTGGTTCTCTTTCTATTTGATCCAGGTACATTCTCTATTCTATTGAAGATGTAATTGCTGAAACGTTGAAATGAAGTTCCTGCTTTAGTTCATTTTGTCATTTTTGTATTATTAAATTAGTAGTTTAATTGTAGTAGCATGTAGTAGATGAAAAACAGAAAATAAACACAAAAACGCTGTAATAGTTAGCGTAGTAGTAATAGTATAGTAGTAGCATAGTCATAGTCATAAATCACTTAGTTAATTAGGCAAAACCTCTAAAACGAAGTCTATTAGCAATCACATGAGTCGACAACAGCCAATGCTCACGTAACTAGTCTATTTCGTCGATATCCAGTTTCTAATAAGTTATAAGAGGAAATAATCGGATGAAGTAACACTTAAGGTGAAACTGATTTTTAAGATTGTCAAACTAGTCTGATTCACATTGTCATCAGTAGTTAGTCATATTTGTAAATTAATGTATTGATATAAACAAGTTCAAAAGGAGAGGGTGTAGTTAGAAGAATGGGCAATTGGATCTATGATACAATTTGAGTTAAGTCATATTAGAGTCAATAGTTGTATATACATATCCATAAGTCACTTAGCATTAGGTGTTTTGGGTTACCATTAATAAGTTGGTTAATTTGTTTGAATACAGTCTCATAAAGTTAAATCATCTCTTTAGCCTTGTACAGTGACTCTACTCTTTCAATGAATAAAAGCAATCTGATTTCGATTCTTAAATCCTGTTGATTTGCGTTATTTCTGGTTCTTTGCATTTATTGTTTTTTCATAGTAGTTTACTACCGATTGGTTTGGGTTCAATATGCAAACGAGTTTTGAACTACAACGTAAAGCTAATGAGGCTAGCAAGTTTAAATCCAAAGCAACCTGGATCTTGAAGACCAAGACAGTCCATACGTTTAATGGAAAGTCCAGGCCCAATAAACAACAAAAATTCGAAAGGGGCCCGGAACACTTGTTGGTGAATACGCTTAAGGCAAGAACAAATATAGAAAACTTAGCCAAATATTAGTATCCTTTAATAAAATTGGGATGAGCCTCGCCCGAATAACAAACACCGGGGCCCCCATTTAGTAATAGAATAACATAATAGAATCGGAGAGGCTAATAGCGAATTCCATAGCCTCTCCCAAAGTTAAAAGCCGATATAGACTATCTTAAGGTACGGTTTTAATATACCTTCCTATGAACGAGTGTGCACTTGGTGCGACTCAAATCCAAATCTCGGTAAAGCTGAAATACACCAAAAGTCATAGGCGTACTGGTTGCGGTATGACTCGAGGCGTGTTTTCGCGATACCGCAAATTCTTAAAAAATAACATTTAACGTAAAAGCACATTATGTTGTCGAAACCTATAATTAAGTCAAACAAGAGTCGAGAATGACAGTGGAGCGACCGTGCTAAAACCACGGAATCCGGGAATGCCTAACACCTTCTCCCGGGTTAACAGAGTTCCTTATCCGGATCTCTGCTTCGCAGACATTTATAAGAGTCAAAAATTCCTCGGATTCGGGATTAACCGGTGACTTGGGACACCATTGTCATTCCCAAGTGGCGACTCTGATTAATCTCTAATAAAATCCCGAACCGATTGTCCTTTAATTGGAAAAACTCCTTCCCTTACGTTATTTTATCCGTCTTGGGTAATTGAGCGTCGGGGTATACCCTACAAGTGTATTTATACACCTTATAAGTATGTGGGGTAGTAAAAAGGGAGGTGTGACACTCGTCACCATGTCTATACATCATACTCGATCATATAACAATTAGCAACAAGACTCAACTCCTATTCTCTCAAATTAGGGTTAAACCAAACACTTACCTCAAAGCCTTGAAATTCACTTAATCATCAACTATCGCTTTACCTCGCGGTTCCACCTTCAATTCGCTCGAATCTAATCACAAATTGCTTGAATGTATCAACAAATGCTAATAGAATAAATTTGAATGCATAAAAATGGATTTTTCAAAGTTTTACTCAAAAATTCCCAAAACGCCCCCGGGCCTACGTGGTCAAAATTCGAGGTTCGGACCCATACCCCCATGAACTCAAATATGTAATTTGTTTTTAAATCAAACCTCAAATCGAGGTTCAACTCTCCAATTTATAGAAAACCTATGTTCTACCCATAAACCCCAATTTCACCCTTGAAAATCCTTGATTTCAAGTGACAAACATGTTTAATAATGTTAAAGATTGAAAGAATTGAGTAGAAATTAACTTACAAATGATTTGGGATGAATTTTGCTTTTGAAAAATCGCCTATGGTGTTTGGATTTTGAAAGAATAGTGAAAAGTGATGAAAATTCAACTAAGTATAAAATTTGCTAGGCCTCGGATATGGGAATTGCGAATCTTGGTTCGCATTTGCGAACAAAACATGGCTGGGAATTGCGATCCTTGGTTCGCATTTACGAATATAGGTCTGGTAGTCAGGTTTCACTTTTGTGAACATTCAATCACATTTGCAATCAGCACCACCTCGCATTTGCGAGCAGGGGCGTCGCATTTGCGACTATAGCCCATTTTTCCTAGACTTTGCATTTGCGAAGTATTTGATCGCATTTGCGATCTAGCCCAGCTTTCCCCTTCTTTGCATTTGCGATGGGAATTTGCGTTTGTGACTTCACATTTGTGAGTGATTCTTCGCAAATGCGAGATACCAAAACTAAGAAATACCAGCTTTTCAAAAATGTGGAAATGCAATTCGATGCCTATCTTAAACTCACCCCAAGCCCTCGGGGTTCCAAACCAATTTGCACACAACCTTAAAAACATCCTACGAACTTACTCGCGCGATCAAATCGCCAAAATAACATCATGTACATAGAATCAAGCCTCAAAATGCATGATTTTCTTCTAAACTTTCAAACTTATACCTCGAAACACGTCAAACGACGTCCGATTTCGACCAAACTTCACAAAAAATGCTTAAACAATATAGAAGACTTGTACGAGCATCAGAACCAAAATACGAGCCTGATACCACAATCTTTCATCAATTTTTATTTTCAATTTCCTTAATAATTTTAGAAAATAATTTCACAGAAAAATTCTTTTCTAGGGCTCTAGACCTCGAAATTCGACTCCGGGCACCTGCCCGAGTCCCATATTTTCCTATGGACCTTTTGGGACCGTCCAACCTCGGGTCCGGGTCCGTTTACCAAAAATGTTGATCAAAGTCAACTTTAATCATATTAATATCAAAATTCTTCAAATTTTTCACAGAATTCACACATTTCAACATAAAAGTTTTTTGGCTATGCGCCTGGACTGTGCACGCAAATCGAAGCAAGTAAAAATGAGATTTTCAATGCCTCGAAAGTACGGAACAAATAAGGAAACATGTGACGAGCCTTTGGGTCGTTGTCACACCTCTTTTTTACCTCACAACCCTATTACGTGGTTGAGTTAAAAGAGTTTTTCCAATTGAAGTGACGTTTTGAAAAAGGATCATTCATTATTTAGAGTCGCCACTTGGAATTGAGTTTTGGTGTTCCAAGCCACCTTTTATTGAATCCCTTATCAAAAGGAAGATTTGACTCTTAATTAATGGTCTACGAAACAAAAGACTGAGTAAGGAATTCTGTTGACCGAGGGGAAGGTGTAAGGCACCCCTCGAGTCTCGTGGTTCTAGCACGGTCACTTTATTGACTAATGTAAGGCTTAAATCATTTTTTTGCTATTTCTTGTATTTTATTGATTATGGATTATCTATTACCGCTTAATTAATTATTATATTTTTATTAGTTGTATTCACCAAGATACCGAATGCACACAAGGTACTTTTTTTAGACTAAATGTTAAACCAAGGTACGGGATATACACATGGTTATATAAAACAACAACAACAACAACAACCCAGTATAATCCCACTTAGTGGGGTCTGGGGAGGGTAGTGTGTACGCGGACCTTACCCCTACCCTGGGGTAGAGAGGCTGTTTCCAAATAGACCCCCGGCATTCTTTTCTGGTGAAGAACTTCCCACCTTGCTCTTGGGGAGACTCGAACTCACAACCTCTCGGTTGGAAGTGGGGGTTGCTTACCATCAGAGCAACCCCTCTTGTCCACATGGTTATACATAATTATTTTAAATTTGAAGGTATCGAAACGTGAGAATGCGCACATGATCTTTTTATTATTTAAACGTATCAATCTAAGGTTCAGGTATGAACACATGGACTAATATTCAAAGTTCGTCTAAAATTTTCTAGTACTTTAGAGTATTTCAATTATTTTTTAGATTCGAAACATTTATTTTTATAAAATATTATTATTAAGATTATTTGGTCAAAGTTGTGCGAACGCATCCCTCGTATTACTTTAGAATTAAATTCGTAATTATGTTACGCAAACTTATACACCATCACAATTATTTATTTAAATTAGAGTATGCTTAAAACATTTCTAGGGATGTTCTTAAATTATCACTAAAATTTGAGAGTGAATTAGCCCAAGGATGTACCAAACGAGGTCTCAGTTATGTATCTATGCATGTATTTTTTTTTTTTTTAAGAAGCCTCAATTATCACAAGAAGGAAAGAAAAAAATAAAAAAAAATGTAAAGCATGTTTCTTTCGTGGAATATGTAGCTGCTTTTTGGAATTGTGTATAAGTTTTAAGCCATGTAAAAACTAAATAAAGAGGAGTCAATTTTGTTATAGCAAATAACTTAGCGACAGATATAAGAATCATTCTGAGAATTTGGAGTCCTTTCCAGATTATGTTAAATAAATAAGAGAAAACTACCATCTATAGCCCCTCAAAATTTTAATAGCCCATATTTTATCCTACTTACAAAAAATGGCCCATCGGCTCAAATATATTGAATATAGTAGCCGAAAGGATGAATATTACAAGATAAACGCTTGTAGCCCTGTGGTTTGAGTGTTTGTTACCTAAGCTTAAGGTCATGGGTTTGACCCTTGCTTGATGCAATAGAGCAACTTTTTTTTTGCAATGTGTAAATATTGTTTCCAAAGTTTGACAATGTATCTTTGGTGTATATTGAGCATATCTCGAGTGTACTTGTGTATATATTTGTGTACTCCAAATATATTTTTTATATAGGAATAGTCTATTTTGTATAGTGACACTCTATTTTGTATATTTTTTGTATAGTGATAGTCTATTTTGTATATGTTTTGTATATTAACAGTCTATTTTGTATATTTTTTTGTATAGTAACAGTCTATATTTGGTGTTTGTGTACCCCAAATGTATTTTGTATCGTGAATGTATAATATGTCTAAACAATGTATCAAAATTATATATATTTTGAGTGTATCATATATTTTTGTATAATGACAGTCTTTTTTGTATAGTTACATCTATTTTGTATATATTTTATATAGTTACATCTATTTTATATATTTTTTGTATAGGGATTGTCTATTTTGTATAATTTTTGTACAACGCTAGTCTATATTGTACATATTTCAATTTTTTTTCTATTCATCTCCTTTGTTCTTCCTCTCATTGAGAAACCCGCCACCGGCGTCCATGGCCTCACAGTTGCCGAGAATGGTAACAAGACGCCGGAGTTTTAAATTTTTAGCCAACGATTTTCAGAATATTATCTACAACTCTTGAAGTTCATATCTGCAATTAAATAAAATATGAAGCCTAGTGAGAACAAATGACTTGTACCTTCAAGACTTCAAGGCTTAAGGAGTCGAGAAACATATAGGTTGAACTTCAACAAGTTACCAATATCAATACGATTCAATTTTAATCACTGAATGTTTAAAGACAGAGAAAGCACCAGACAAAAGTATCAGTGAATTGGAACTACTTGCAACAGATGCTATATATTATCTTTCCAACAATGCCACTTTACTAAAATTACTTAAATAGCTCAAAATTTCCATAACAGAGGTCTAAAGTATTCTTCTGTGATGTACAAGACTTTTTTAATCTTTATTTTTAGTGTTAAAATTTTGAATGATGACCAAAATTAACTTTAAAAGAAATTGCATCAGTCACTTTGTTTCCTTTTTCTTTGTTGGGAATTCTTGATTTTTACTAGGCTTCATATTGATACGACATTCCTCTCCTCCTTCGTCTATACTTCTTTTGTTTTGATGTTGATTTAAAGTCCAGATCTTCTTAGAGCTGGCCGGTTCTAAGATTTTCGGTGTTTTGCTATTGTTTTAACGAGTAAAAGTCCAGATCTTCTTAAATTCAGCCTCTTCTAGGACTTTCCAGCAAGGAAATTCGATCAGTGAAACTTCCGGCTAGTAGTTGTCATTATTTTTAGGCTATGACTTGTATGAGTCAATTTGTAGGCTACTGGATGCTATTTGTTTTGCCCTATGGGCTATAAATGAAGTTTGCTCAATAAATAACGAACAATGAAAGATTCACATCTCAGTTATTCATGGAACTACATTTCCTATAAAACTAAACTACTAAAGATAACTAAATTATTTTAAGCAAATGAATTAAGAGCAGAAAAAAAAAACTTTTATAAAATTTTCACGCTAAAACTTCAAACCAACAGAAATGACAAAACTAATTTATCTCACAATGAAACAGAAGAAACTATATAAAATTTAGGTTGAGAAGATTATGGTGAGTAGTTAGAATAATATTTTTTGAATCTTTCAAAGATTTATCCCCCTTTTGTTTTGTTATATTAAAATGTACAATTAGATTTTTAAATAAAATTTGATAACAAACTTAATCCCTTTAATATGATCTTAGCTTGTTATAAAAATTTGATAACAAACTTAATCACTTTAACGTGAGTTTAGTTCACTTCGGATTATTTATTATTGTTTTTTTGGTTTTTTATTTTAAAAATAATTAAATTGTGAAGATAAGAAGAATAACCATTATTTCTTAAAATATAGGAAAACTTAATATTTGCATGTACTTTAAATAATACTAAAAGAAGATACATAAATTACTTATTAAAATTCTTATTAAATGACACACACATATATATATATATATATATATATATATATATATATATATATATATATATATATATATATATATATATATATATATATATATATATATATATATATATATGTTAATTTTCTTCTTCTCTTTACAAATAGAAATAAAATTTGTACTATAAGTATGTGATTTTTTTTTGTTTTAAATAAAATCTATTAAAATGATGAAAGTTTAAATATTAAGATTAAATATAAAAAAAATATTTTCACTAAAATAGTATATAATTTGGGTGTGGTAAAAAATTAGGTATTTACAGTCGTCACAATTATTGAGCAAATAAAATGGTTAAACTACATCAACACTCCATATATTGTGTACTTGTTATGTAGGAATATTCTATCGGAGACATCGTCTTACCTTTACGAGGGAGGGGTGAGGTCTCCTCCCTAAGGTATACGTATAGACTATATGATATTCTTTTTATACTTTACTTATGGAATTACACTGAAATTACTGTTATTGTTATTTTATATAGGAGACGCTTATGTTGCACCGAGAATGTTGCGATATATTTAACAACGAACCAAAATGGTGTTTATAAAATCTTTTTCAGAAGTTTTGGACGATTTATAACGTACTCCACTCTCAAGAAAAAGGTTCTTCTCCAGCTTCGATTTGGATGAATTTCCAAGATTAGGTTCGCAGTGGAACACTAACCGTCGCAAAAATGGATACACCTCAACAACCATAAAAAAATATGAATAAGTTTATTGCAGTGTGGCAACAAATGGGGCTTGGGGCGGCTCAAGCACATACGTGGCCTAAAACCAAAATTTAATGTGAAGCCTAATTTTTTTAAAAAAGATTATAATACATACTTATTTTTATTTAAAATTTATTTTTCTAACTTTTTGAGATGCAAAGTTGTTATTAAACTTCTTATAATCGATTTCTTCTAATAAATCATTTTCAATTGACAATATACCCAACTTATTAATCTATCTTAAAAATTTGTTAATCTTAAAATAAGATTATACATATATATTTTAATTTTGAAAAACTTCATCTCGACGAGGCAACTGTTATATAAATCATTAACATTATTCTATAAGCATTTTGAAAAGAATCAAGTCATTTTATTTAATTAAGTATATCAATAAGATGATTATCTTCTACTAGTAATATTTTATTTAATACTTTTAAAATCCTACATTATTATATCTAAAGAATGAGACCCCTCAAATTTGGGAGCCTAAGGCATAAGTCTTACTAGCTATAACACAAGAGGAGTCCATTACTCAACTAGTCACTCAACTATCCAAAATTACCTATTAAAGTCATCTTCTTTCTTTTGTAACAACAAAATCACTTAACTATGCCTGCAGCACTCAGATGATTACTCAACTAGATTTCTCAAACTTTTGATTGTCAGATACCTATGTTACCCTCTAAATTTTATATTTTTTTAAGACTTTTTAATATTATAATTTTTTTATCTCTTTTAATTTATACCATGAGCTTACATATAGAATAAGTAAATTTTATTTATAAATTCAAAATAACAATAGTATTTAAGCATCTATAATAATTAGAATAATAGAATATTGATCATAGAAAAAAATAATTAGAATAATTTATTCTTAATAATAATTTTGATATTAACAAAAAAACTCAAAAATCTATTTACACAGTTGAGAATAAAAGAAAATAAAAATTTTAAAATATATATTTCCATGCACGTACTATCAAAATAATTATTTAAAATAAAGGTATTTTTATAATATACATTATATATTCTTGAAAATTATGCTCAACTATACTATCATTCCAACATTGGATATGCTAGAATATTTTTTTAATATAAATTTATTTATTCTATATGTAACTCTATAATGTTGATTAAAAAGAGATAAAATCATAATAAAGTAAAAGAAGATCAGATATTAGTTAATAAATTAAAGGGTAAAATAGGTATTTGGTATTTAAAAGTTTGAAAAATCGGATCGAATCGCCTTCTGAGTGTTATATACATAATTAAGTAATTTTTTTGTAACAAACAAAAAAATATTATAACTTTATTAAATAATTTCGAATAATTAATTGATAATTTAAGTAATAGACCCAACATAAGAGGCGGCCCCGGCAACAAACAGATGATAGGAGAGAGAATTAAAAAGTTCGATAAGAATGTGAGAAATATGATACGTGCAAATATACATGATCCCACTTCTACAGTGTATGTGGGTCGATCACGTACTGCTCCAATTAAAATTGCTGTTCAATTCATAATGCATCCTTTTTTTTTTTTTTGGTATCATTGCATGTTCCATATCAGCTTTAAACAATTATATTAATCATTAAAATATATAATTATTTAAATGATTTATTTTAGACATAAGATGTACAATGCACGTTTCAAAATCGCAGTCTACCAACCCCCAAAATTAATTTAAAAAAAGAATACAATGGAATGGTATTTAAAATAGACAACAGAGTTTGCTGTGATAACCTCCATTTTTAACCAAGAGTTTGTGAGTTCGAGTTTTTCCACGAGCAAGGTAAAAAGTTCTCGAAGGGAAAAATATCGAGGGTTTATTTGAAAACAACATCTCTACCCTAGGGATTGTTGTTGTTGTTGTTGTGAATTCTTTCATATTTCATATCCAGAAAGAGATTACCCTCTCCGGACCATGTTGGATTGTTGTTGTTGTTATTATAAAAAAGTACCTTTAAAAACCTTTGGTTTATATCCAAGTTCAAAGTATCTGAGAACCAAAATGTCAATAATTTTGATTAACTTTTTCACGTTTGATTCCTAAGTTTCCTTCTAGTTTCTTCTTATTTCTTTTAATATGGATCAGTTGTACAGCTATCATAATATTATTTATCCAACAAACACTAACCCAAGAAAATTAAAAGTTTGCAAAGAAAAATGTGTTAGTCGCTATATCAATAGGGCATAAATAATAGAATATACTGTTTGCTCTTTTAACTTTTCGAAAAGGTCCATATAACCTCTTAAACTAAATTAAATCTCTTCAAGTCCCTAAAAAATATTATTTTAACATTGCACAATTTTTTAGTGTATTTCTTTTATGCTATCACTTTGTTCCATAATGGAACTTTCCATTGGTCACTCTAACCCTCGACCTCAGTGTTAGAGGTGAAATTTCAACTCGAGCAATAATTATATATTCACTCCGTTTCAATTTATATGAAACTATTTGATTGGATAGAGTTTAAAAAAAAGAGATAATATTTTTGATCTTGTGGTGTAAAATGAGACACCTTTATTTTGTGTGGCAATAAATCATTGCATAAAAGTAAATTATTTCCAAATAACGAAAGTGGTAATTCTTTTTGGCACGAATTAAAAATGAAATAGGTTCACATAAATTTAAACGGAGGGAGTATTTTTATGCATCGCCACAAAAATATTATATTTGCGTAAAAAAAAAAAAGTTCACCATAATCCTTTAATTTTACGTACAAGAAAGTGCAATAATTTGCGTTACCTTTTACAAGAAGAATGTTACCTATATACACTAAGCTACCAAAAAAAGGTTAAGGTACACAGAATACTCAAAACAACTTAATCTGATTTAAGCTTTAATTATATCTTGAGGCTCTTGTTAGTTGCACGTGTTATCTGTCGTTAGTAGGTTGATCACGTTTTAACTCTATTTAAGTATGAAATGGAACTCTTGATTTATTAATCAACCCTACAAAAATACAATGTTGAAAAAGTAGTATGGTTGAAAAGTCAAGATTGGTTGGAGATGGATGTTAAATTCTTTACGAAACTTGATCTTTATGAGACGCATGTAGTTATGATATCATAATCCGTAGGGAAAGTAAATTAAACGTTTGATAAAGAAGCCTTCAATAGAAAATATAGTTAATTAATATGTTCTTCTCTTTTGTTACCTACCCGGTATTTGGTGACTATGCACGTTGGGGTCCTCGATATTCTGAATTCATATTGCGTAAAGCTCCTTAAAAGGGAAAATACTTTCAACCATGACTTTTGTTATTATAAAATTCGAATATGAGACATCTGATTAAGAGTAAAGAGATCCCATTCATCCTACCACAATCGTCGATAATTAATATGTTCAAAATTTTGTGTAGATTAACCAAGAGAGATACAAGAGATATGGTAGGCTACAGTTATGAGTAATGTCAAATTAAGAAGGAGAGCTCCAAAGCTAATTACATCGTCTATTTTACTTCTTCATAAGATTAATTTAGCCTAAGATTGGCTAAGCAATAATATATTTATATACTATATGTTATTAGTCTGTTAATTATAGTTAGTTAGTTAGGCTGAAGTTAGTTAGTTGTTGCCTGCTATCAAGTGAAGCATATTTCTTCTTACACATGTAAATAATGTAGAATTACAGTGAGTGAAATCACTTTTACATTTCCCACATTCTCTCTCAGATTCTGTATGGGTCCAAATTTAGACGACCACGACCACTGACGAACACGACCAACGGCACCCTCGTAGCTCAACGTAGGTCCCATAGGGGGCGTTAGGAATATTTCTTTGAATATTCCGCGTAATACGCCTTTTAGGATCCAAAAGGGCCTGTCCCTTATATATAGTGGGGAAATAACCTTGTAGAGGGCGTTTTTGCTTTTCAACTTTTCTCTAAGACAGAACACTGGTTGTAATTTTCTTCTACAATAAACTCTTAGCATATTCAACGCTCAATTATTGATCCTCACAAGATCGAAAAACATTATCCAATCATATTCATGAAAATCATAAGTTCTCAATTTAATTACACAACTATTATGGCAATTGAAAGATGATTATTTAATGGAACTCTTTTGGTTGGGTATGTATAGATGGTATATATGTGATGTTGAAAGTTATAAATTGGTTAATCATGATGGTGGGATAAATTATTGATGAATGATGGTAGTTAGATGAATTAATTATAGGTTGATGAGATGTAGAGATTTATGCCTTACAAGGTGTTTGATAATATGCCTAAATGGCTTAAGTTATGGAATTTATTACTAATATTGGGTTCCATTGGATGTTGCTATTGTAGATTGAATGTTCTTAGTACTATGGGTCATTGTAGTATAATTAAGGGGCGAAATTGAGGTATGTGAAACTAACTCTCTTTACGTTTGGGCATATCTATGATTCTCTCTACGCCCCATTCATTATGACTATTGCTACTTTCCTCAAAATGTGATTATGCCTTAATTTCATGAATAGTCGTAGAACTTCTATTCTCTAGCTTCGTAACTCATTCATGACTTTCATTCTAAACGCTGTGAAATCAAAGCATAATCAATATGGACGTGGGTTTGATGCCTATGAGTCTTAGTATAGATTACTCAGCATGCCATAAATAGTTGAAGTTTCAGTTTATCATAATCAGTTCATGAATACATGTCTTAGTCTTGCTCTATTCAGCATTCAAGTATCATGTAACTTAGTATGATTCAATATTTCAGCATCATGTATTTAGTATGATTTTCAGTTCCAGAATATTGAACACATGTATTTGGGCCTAAGGCCATAATTTATATGCTTTATGCATACTTGGGCTTGAGGCCGTAGTTTATGATTTATGTGTATTTGGGCCTAAGGTCGTAGCTTGTGCACACACACACACACACAGATACACACTATATATATATATATATATAGTAGGTCCGAGGCCGTAGCATATTCAGATAAATAGGTTGTTCATCATTCAGAAGAGGGAGTATTATCCTTACTTCCTTTATTTAGTTTAATCATTAGTTATCATGTTAGTTACCAGTTATTAGTTTGGTTATCAATTATCAGTTTTAGTTTCAATAGTTTTCATTTCAGTTATCAATTATCAATTCTGAGTTATCAACTTAGTTTCAGTTTTAGCATTTATAATTCTTTATTTCAATTACTTTACACACCAATGTAATTCAAATGTACCGACGTCCCTTTCGCCTGGGGCCTGCATCTCACGATGCAGATAATGATTTACAGGTTGATGATTAGCGCGCTAGGATTCTCATACTAGCTATTTGGTAATCCCTAGTACTTTCGGGGCATTATCATTACCTTACAACCTTCAGTATGTTTAGACTATGAGTGTTTTTCGGTACTTTATTAGAGGATTCATAGACTAGTGTAACAGTTAGATAGAGTCACAAGCTTTTGTGTTAAGCAATGTTGACTACCGACATGTTTTAGAATTGTATTAGTGTTTCCACACTTTGATTTTTATCATTCAGACCTTCAGTATATCAGTATGTATTAGTTTATCTTCCACATTTAGTATGTTATGATATCACATGTTGATTCAGCTAGCTAGTTGGTTTGCTCAGTCACATGTAGTCAAGCACCGAGTGTCTTCTTACGTCCAGGCCCAAGTTTGCGGCGTGACAAAGCTTGGTATCAAAGTACTAGGTTCAAGAGCCTTAGGGAGTTTATGAAGTCATGTCCAGTGGAGTTTCCTTTATATGTGTGTGCCGGCCACTCATATAAATGGTTAAGTACCAATACATTCAGGATTATCTCATTTCTTTCTATTCTAGATCGTGCCATAAAACTTAGAGAAATAGGTAATCTTCTCTTACTATCGAATTCCATACGTATCAAATTCCCAAGCGACATACAAGAAAAGTCTAAGATTCTATAAAGGATGATTCGCCTATTGTGGTGTTACTACATAGTACATGTTAGTAACAAATGAGATTTGAGAGGATGTTAAAAGTGAGATGCAATGAATAGTAGTACAAATTAGAGCATAACATTATCAAAAAGTACAAAAGCAAATTAAAAAGTACAAAAGCAATCATTATGTTTTATGGTTATTAGTTTAACTCAAGTGCCAGTTATGCAATCCTTCAGTTAGTAGGTTTATGGTTATTTGGTATGCCAGTTATTTGTTATTCAGTTACCATATCTCCATTTTTCAGTGTATCCAATGTTTGCTAACTTGGGAGTACACAGTGATGCCTACGGGTGCTAAAAGAAAATATTAGTACACTGATTATAGCAAAATCGTCACAAGTTTTAGGTCAGAATTAAGACCAAGACTTGCTAGATTGTGCAGGAAATGAGTTATAAGACGATCGTATCTCTAAAGGATGTGTTTGTGTATGGTAGTGTATCTGTATGTGTTTTACCTCACAACACAAATTTATTTTTAATTCTAAAAGATTGAACCACAAGTTGGATGATGATAATTTAGATGTAAGATCCTACAGTTTGCGGGTTATAAATTTGACCGCAAATGGCCTAGAATTGGTCATTATAGTTTTGGACAAAAAAGAGACTAAAGACAAAATTCCTAGGAGTCAGAAATGTTTGATATTACCAAATATGTTATTTTTTCATACGACTCATGCATATGACTAAGAAGACATGAAATATGAAATGAGAATCAACAGCAACCGATATTGAATTTCAGGGAATGATTTTAAGTTGTTCATATTTATTTATACTAGAACTAGAAAGTACCACCTTAGTAAGTTACTATAAGAATTAGGTATTATTGTGAGATAAAGGATATGACAATTCCCCTTAAGTTATGTGACTAAGTGTTTACCCCGAATGTTTATAATCTGATATGATTTTGATGTATATAGAAATTTAGGGATTAGATATCTCAATTTTATTTAATATAGATGAAAATTTCCTAAGTGTGATCCATGTACATAGTACAAATGAAAGATAGTATGCGACCATAGAATAAGATCATATGGTGAGGGAAGTTAGGATTAACCATATGCTTCACTTTAGTTATTCAAGGGAGGAGAAAAAAATATGATGCTAGTAGGTGGTTAGTAAAAATGGTAGTAAATTTTGAGTATATACAACAAATTAGCAATTCCAGCAGAGCTAGTAGAGGTACAATTTGATTTACTTAGTATCATTAACACTAGTGAGTGGGTAACAATTTGAAACACCGAACGCATGTTAGAAACCAAAGAATTTAAGTTAAACTTGAAGGACAGTGGCAAAAAATCAACTAACAGTAAGAGAGCAAACTACAAAAGAATAGCTTTTAGGAATTATCGAAATGTGGTTTCTCCAAGACTGATAGTGTGAGTAGAGTTAAATTATTAAGATTATGTATGTTGGTTGTGAATACATTAGCTCTCCGTTATGTGAATAATTTCGTTTTTCCTAGCTCGAAGTAAGTTGGAAGATGAGTCGTCATTGACGTAAAGTGCAAAGAATTGTAGAAAATAAGGAAAGTTATATTTGGATCCAACAAAAAAGAAGGATCTGCAAGTATAAGATCTTTGGTATGAGGGGTGATGTGAAAATTTTCAGTAAGTCCAGTTAGAGATTTGAAACCCGAATAGTTAACATGGGATATGAAAAAGAAAATCAGTTCGGTGATGAGGAAAAATTGCAGAATTACCACAATCAATATGTTTAGCAAGTGTAAGAAACACAAAGTGAGTAGACTGATCACCGAGTTTAGTTATTGATGATAAAGTGATCACAGAAAAACTATAAAATCATGTCCATTTATGTGTTATGGGGGTAGTGCCATTGCATAAGACTCTAATATTCCGAATAGTGGTCAAAGACTTAGCTCACAAAAATACTATAAGTATTTTCAAGAAGTGCTTGAGAAGATAATCAAGTGTGGGAAGTATAATTCATGATTGAGGTAGATAAGAGAAATCTGGTGAAAGAAGTTTACCGCTTAACCCAGTTAGGAGTTCAATTTGCATACTCCAAAGATAGTGGAGTTGTTATCTAGAACATGACTTGTTCCTTCTTAGTAGCTGAAGTGAAGGAGAAATGGTTTTTATATTCAACATAGTACAACGTACTTAATGCAAAACTCATACATTAGCGCTAAATCAATGTGTAATACTTACACAGATTTTCATGTATTTAAAGAAGAACTGTGTTCTTATATTCAGCATAATACAACATACTTAACGCAAAACTCATACTCTAGTGTTAAATCACCGTGTATTTCATAATCAATCAATAAGAAGAAGAAGAAGAATAAAGGTATAGGTTAAATAATTTTAAAAATATAAATATAGGTTAAATGGTACCAAATAATACTTACACAGATATTTCGGCTATTAATTTGAGAGTGCAATAACATCATTTTCCCTAGAAATTTTTACATAAATAGTAGAACAAATTCATTATTTAATTTTTTCATTATTTAATTTTTCTAACGGAAATATATATATATATATATATATATAGAGCCGCAATTTGGGTTAATTCTTCAAAGAGGAGATTAGAGGATTCGAGTTACGAGAGCGCACTGCCATTATTTGAGTAGGTGTATTCAATCTTTCTGTTGATGTTGTTAAAACAAAAAATGATTGATTCAGCTCGCTCTCTCTTTCGAAGTTAGAAGCCAAACTGTAAATCTCTTTATAATCTTCAATGCAAATTTGAAAGTAATATCTATCTCATGTTATATTGTAGATTTTGGAGAAACGAACACAAACCATAAGAAAAATTCAAAAAATTAACACCCGAAACGGGCAAGGACGAGAAGGTATTTAAGAAACTGATACAAATTACTCTAGGAAAGAATATTGATGTTCTTCTGAATTCTGCAAAAACATTTCACCCTTACCATCAACACTCATTGTCGTGAATTATCTCTCCTTCCACAGCCCACATTCTAGCGACTAAAAACACGAAAAATGCTGGAAAGGTAGTTAAACGAAGAGAAAGGGAGCGATAGATTTCGTGAGACAGTCATGAGACCTAGGAGTGCCATTCGTTTTAAAATAGCTTGAAGAGAAGACCACCGTGAGTGGCGAAGAAGGGAGCAAACACGAGGGATTCGACAGCCATCAGCTTGATAAGAATGTTCAATGATGGTCCAGATGTGTCCTTGAGAGGGTCACCAACAGTGTCACCAATCACAGCAGCCTTGTGTGCATCAGATCCCTTGGGGCCAAGGGTTCTTGCATGTTCTGAGGCTCCGGCCTATCGTTCAAAGACCAACACAAATAATTAGTGTTGAAATATAGTTTCTATAGCTTGGTCCAAGTGAAAGTTCCAACTAAAATATTTACCTCAATGTACTTCTTAGCATTATCCCAGGCACCACCTGTATTAGATGCAGAGATGGCAATCTACAAGAACAAAGTTGACCCAGGATTAGAGATTTAGACCATGTGAAGTATTTTAAAACACAACATCAATATATGATATGTTTACCTGAACACCGGAGACGAGAGATCCTGCAAGCACACCAGAAAGTGTTTCGACACCAAACAAGATTCCAACAATCAATGGAGTGAGCATGACAAGAGCACCAGGTGCAATCATCTCCTTGATCGATGCATCTGTAGAGATCTTAACACAGGTGGCATAGTCAGGCTTGGCAGTTCCTTCCATGAGACCAGGAATGGTGTTGAATTGCCTGCGCACTTCCTCAACCATCTTAAGAGCAGCACTTCCAACACTCTTCATTGTCATGGCGGAGAACCAATAGGGAAGCATGGCACCGACTAGCAAACCAATAAATACTTTAGGTGTCAAGACATCTACAGTGGAAATTGCAGCTCGGCTGACAAATGCCCCAAAGAGGGCCAGAGACACGAGAGCAGCAGAACCAATGGCAAATCCCTGTCATCATTACAGGTACAATCAAAGTTAAAATCACAAGTCATCACAAGATAATGTAGCAACTTCAAACTAAACCCCGGACGATGCTTAGCATGTACGTATAAGCAAATTCATTTTACCTTTCCAATAGCTGCAGTCGTGTTTCCTGCAGCATCAAGTGCATCAGTTCTCTCTCTGATTCTGTGGCTCATTCCAGCCATCTCAGCAATGCCTCCTGCATTATCACTGATGGGACCATATGCATCAATTGCCAAACCAGTGGCTATAGTGCTCAGCATTCCTAGGGCAGCAACTGCAATGCCATACATTGCAGCAAAGCTGAAGCTAACAAATATACTGACTGCTATGGCAAATATGGGGATGATCACTGATTTATAACCCAAGGCAAGGCCAAAAATAACATTAGTTGCAGCACCAGTCCGACATGAATCAGCAACATCTTGCACAGGGCTGGAAAGGGAAAAGGACAGCTTAAAATTTCTGACATACAAGAGCCAATGAAGCTAAGAAATTGACAACAAAAAACAGGTACGCACCTGTAAGCATTGCTGGTATAGTACTCGGTGACAAACCCAATAATAAGTCCAGCCCACAAACCAACTCCGACACACAAGAACAACTGCCTGCAAGTTTAAATCAGATTCAGCTACCTGTGCGCCTCAGAATTAAATATTTTAAGAGACAGGGAAAGGAAGGTCAAAAAGCAGCTTTTTCATTCATGCAAACGGAAAAAGGTTTAGTCAAATCTTCTTCAGGGGATTCTTCTAGCTTCATACTCATTTCATGCTTACAACTTCCAGTTTTTCACAACCAATCCCAAATAATATGAACCAATATACAGACAATGAGCCAATGCAGGGGTGTCACTATACCGAGTTATAAAAGTAACAGCGAATTTAGACTTACCAGCTTTTTACTTCTTTCTGAGCCCCGAAATTGAATATTGTGAAGGTCGATGGAAGGGCAATCCAAGTAACAACAGCAATTCCAACTGTCATGAGAGCAGTTGAGATAACGAGTTGCTGCTTCAATGCTGGCTCGATTTCCTTAACAGCCTTGACTTCAAAGAAATCAGTTGCGAATAAGGTGGTAAGCAAACAAACGAGGATACCAACAGAGCTGACGAGAAGGGGATATAGCATTGCAGTGAACTCGTGGTTGACACCGAAGGAGGAGATTGAAGCAACAACAAGAGCTGCACAGGATGACTCTGCATAAGACCCAAACAGGTCTGATCCCATACCAGCAATATCTCCGACATTGTCACCGACATTGTCAGCAATAACCTGAGAGACCATTTACACTTCAGAGCTAACAAGCAGCTTTTTAATAAGGCTGACTAAAAAAATAAGTTTTTAAGTGGACTGTCAAAACGAATTGATAAATAACCATACCGCTGGGTTTCTAGGATCATCTTCAGGGATGTTCCTTTCCACCTTGCCCACAAGATCAGCTCCAACATCTGCTGCTTTGGTATAAATACCTCCAGCAACTCTACCAAAGAGGGCCATTGAAGATCCACCAAGCCCATAACCTGTTATAGCCTCAAAAAGACCTTCCCAGTCATCACCATAGTACAACTTAAATAGAAGGATGGTTATGTACAAAACCAGAAGACCGTTTGCAGCAAGAAGGAAACCCATCACAGCACCAGATCTGAATGCAACAATAAAAGCCTTCCCAACACCTTTTCTAGCCTCCAAGGTAGTTCTGGCATTTGCATATGTAGCAATTTTCATTCCAAGGAACCCGGACACCACAGATGTAACAGCACCAAGCAAGAAAGATACGGTGCTGAAGACAGCAGTGGCAAGAGCGGGCTTGCAAGTTTTGGTGGTGTCATATGTACAGGGTTGGTTCTTTGTGCTGAAACTCTCAACAGAGCCGAGGAAAAGGAAGATTAAAATTGCAAAAGCAACCATGAAAACACCAACATACTGGTACTCAGTAAAAAGGAATGATGTTGCACCTGTGGCATCATTAGATTCAAAGTTATTATCAGGGAGGTTACATTATAAAAGTTAACAATCAGGTAGCGTGTTTTTAAGCTCTCTATGAGACGGTGATTATGCAGCAACAACACAAAATCTTCTTTACCAAAGAGTAACATTACAATGTTCCAAATAAATTATCACCAAGAGAAACTAAAGGTATTTGCACTATAGAAGTTGACCAGAAAACCATTTATTAATTGAACTTTAAACATTCATACAACAGGATAAAAGAAAAGCCTTTTCAATAATTCGACATCCATCATAAGGACAGTTGGTATACTCAAGATCTCACTGCAAAAATTTAACTGTTCAATCTTATACTGAACATTGTTTTGTCAACATTTTAATTTTTTTTTTTCGGCATTCATTTTAAAGTAAATCAACCATGAATACTGAGACCAAATCACTCTTCTTGTATTCTTTTTTTTCTCTTTTTTCTTTTTTTTTTGTTAATGAGAAAGGCCATAATGGCTTATCCGCAGAAACGCAATCTCATTGGCAGAGTGCAAAATATTCAGATCCCATTACTTTGAGACATAAAAGTCCTCTAATTTCTTTTCTTATAATTTAATATTCTGAAACAGCTAGCCAGGATGCTCAATGTAAGTACAAAACTAACCTTGTGGAAATCAGGGCAATTTGATCCCTCTAAACCTAAAATCAACCTTTTTTAATGAAATTATTAAAAAAATGCTCAGATATAATACTTATATCTATAAGATACTGAAAAAAAATTAAATTTGTTTATCTTAATTAACAATAACAACAACAACTACCCAGTATGTTCCCACAAAGTGGGGTCTGGGGAGGGTAATACGTACACAGGACTTACCCCTACCCGAAAGGGTAGAGAGGCTATTTCCGGCCGACCCTCGGCTCAGAAAAAGAGAGAGAAAATCAACAAACAAAACACAACAAAACAAAACAATGTTAGTAAATCCGGGACAAATCAAATAAATAATTATCTAAACATAAAACCAAAAGTAGAATGACATACAATAATACCAATCGGTTACTACCATAAGAGGCACAATACAATACATTAATTAACAATAAAGATCGCTACCAAACCCCACTCAGCCCCTAACAGAAGTACTAAGAATTCTAGAAGGCCCTACCCTACAACCCTAATACTAGACCTCCAAACTTTCCTATCAAGGGTCATGTCCTCGGAAATCCCCATTCTAGCCATATCCTGCCTAATCACCTCACCCCAATACCTCTTAGGCCTCCCTCTGCCTCGACTCGCGCCAACCACCGCCAGTCGCTCACAACTCCTCACCGGTGCATCAGGGCTTCTCCTCCGCACATGCCCAAACCACCTGAGTCTCGCTTCTCGCATCTTCTCATCCACCGGGGCCACCCCCACCTTCTCCCGAATAACTTCATTCTTAATCTTATCTAATCCGGTGAGCCCGCACATCCACCTGAGCATCCTCATCTCCGCAACTCTCATTCTCTGGACATGAGAGTTCTTCACAGGCCAGCACTCCACCCCATACAACATGGCGGGTCTAACCACCGCTCTATAAAACTTCCCCTTGAGTTTCTGTGGAACTTTCTTGTCACACAAGACTCCCGATGCGAGCCTCCACTTCAACCACCCCGCTCCTATACGGTGAGTGACATCCCCGTCAATCTCTCCGTCCCCTTGAATCACCTGATCCAAGATATCTGAAACTGTCCCTCTTGGCTATGACCTGAGATCCCAGCTTCACGTCCCAACCTACTTCGCTCGACTCGGCGCTAAACTTGCACTCTAGATATTCTGTCTTAGACCTGCTTAGTTTAAAACCCTTAGACTCGAGGGTCTGTCTCCAGACCTCCAACCTCGCATTAACACCAGCCCTCGTCTCGTCTATCAAGACTATGTCGTCAGCAAAGAGCATACACCATGACACATCCCCTTGAATATTGCGAGTTAGAGCATCCATCACCAAGGCATTTGTTTATCTTAATTATAAATAGCAAAAAGACTTTAAGCATTAAGTATCTCAAAATCAGCAGCCTTGCAACCAAGGTGGCCATCTGTATTAAACAACTGACACGTGATGGTGATGATAGCAAATTACCAAGCCAACACGGCATGTTAGATCTACTAGTGTCAGAACAACACCGACAGCAAGTGTTTAACAGCAATTGGGAATTTCTTATTTTATTTTAGGTATGAAAGGTTGCTTGAGATAGTACCTAATTTGCAATTAATTATGCCCTTCATAATCACAACAACCAAAGAAAGTTCCACTATAATTAAAGACCAAAAGTAAAGTCCAAGTCTAGAAAACGTGTAACAAAAGCAAGAAAGAATTACATAATTTAGTAAAGTTGAAGCCCTATGCATGTCTGGTGTAAAAGATATTTACACAATCCAATTACAACATAAATAATTACACTGAGAATTTATATGATAGAACTAACAAATAATATAGTAAAAATGATAACTACCTTACTATCATAGGTTAAACTGATAGTGAAAAAGAATACAAAATATAAAAAATATTACACTTAAATTATATATAAGCTGATTATACGTGAATCTATACGATAAGAATTAATTATAACCTGGTAAAATGATAATTAACTTCCAATCACTAAATAAAATCACTAATAGTGAAAATATATTTTATGCAGGTAAAAAAATTATTTAGACAACACAATTTACGTATAAGATAATTACTCGTAAATCTATATGATAAAAATTAATAGGTAACCTAGTAATTATGATAACTAATTGGCTATCACTAGTAAAGTATATAAAAAAACTTCTATGCAGTAAAAATTAAGGTTATTACATGAACCTATGTAACAAAAATTAAGTGATACCTAATAAAAATAATACGTATTAATTTGTTATCACAGATTAAATTACTAATCATATATTAAAAGAAATTTTGTACTATACTAGTGTATATAACTTAAATCCAATTTGATAACGAGAACAACACGGAGTGAACAAAGAAACTAGATCTTTATCCACCAGCAAAAAAGAAACTAATTTAAAGCATTAATCAGCATATCACATCTGGAGTTACCAAAACAAACAAAAATCAAACAATTAAATTAACATAATTATAAAGAAATTACTCCAAATTAACCTCGCAGTAAGCGCAGAAACAGTTCTTATCATTTTACACACATTCACCGTCAATATAATTAAGAAAAACCATTCCACAAAATGTATCTGTATAAATTAAGTGCACAAACCAAGGTTTATCAGCTATTCAGCAAAAAAAAAAGGCAGATCAAATTAAAGGCAAAATGTACAAAAACCACATAATTTAGTCATAAATTTATACTACGAGTTCTATTGTATTAAGTAATTACAGATAAATTTCTTAAAAAATTAGTAATCTCACAAAAAAGGATAACTTGCTCTCACAAATTAAAAAAATGACATAGTAATAGTCAATGTGTTAACTTCAATCCAAAAATCAAACAACAGCAAAAGCAAACGTGACGTATATCTACTGCGGTAACTTTTTTTTTACCTTCAGAAATGGCGTTTTGAATTTCGGCGCATTTCTGAACAACGCTATGGTCATTAATGCCTTCTTCTTCTTCAATGAGCGATTCAGCAGCGTAACCATTCTTATCGTCGGCGGCGGAGGAGGACTTATCAATACTGAGCGTCACTTTAGAGACAAGAAACCATTGAAAAAGCGAGAAAGCGATGCCGACGACGGCACATACCGGAATCAAAATCTCAGTTCCGAGATCTGATAAAATTGGCGCTCCCATAACTCCGACAGACAGCGGACTACCGGAGCTCCGGTGAGAAATGAAGGGAAAAAAATAGAGAGAGAAAATGAGATTCGTGTGAAGTGTGCTTTGTGGTTACACTGAAGAAGTGTGGATATGTTTTTGAGTAGGTGTTGATATTTATAGTGTAAAGCTGCGCCAGCCAGGTATATAGATAAATGGATTTCTGTTAGGTTGTAAAAATCAAAACTACGACTTTCTATTTTTTCTTTTTTCTTTGTATTTTCATTTTTTTTTTCTTTATTGGCTATTGCTCAAGTGCTCATTTATTAAAAAAAATATTTACTCCTTTATCCTTAACCACATGATTCCTGTTCGAGCCATTGAGTATGAAATTATCGTTGTTAGAGAACGCTTTACCTTTTAATATAATATTTTTCGACGTGAACCCGAATTAATCGGGCCCCAATATAAGTATTGAATACGGGGAGAAATAAAAAAAAAATAGGTGGGGTTCATGGTTAATCAAATTAGCCTTTTCAAAATTCAAAATTGAGTTTGCAAACTCAACAATGCCCTTAAATAACCTTGACTTTTGTCGAAAAAAATTAATATACACTGAAATAAATAAGCTGCTAGCATTGACTATGTAGAAATATGACATCATATATTATGAAAGTTTTTGTCCAATTATTAAAAAAATTATGAATGGTAAATAAGTTAACAACCAATTAGCTTGTTAATTATGTGCAAATAAATCTTATGCATGAACAAATGACTATTGATTTTCCCTATTTTCAAGTTAATAACCAATTTATTTTCTTTCATTAGATAACTTTAGTTAAATCTAGTGCATCAACAAAGATGGAGCTACGATTTAAAATTTATGAATATGAGGATTATAATCTTTTTAAAATACTGAATTTTAAATTAATAATTTGTTCATATTAATAAATATTTGTAGACAGATACAAAATTAAAATTAAAGCTACTGAGTTTGACTAGATACACCATTGACACTTTAGCTTCACCCTATGTTCAAAGGTTTATAAAGAACATAAACAACTTTATAAACAATATAATATTGTCCTGTCATAATATTTATTATTAATTAATACTAAAAAATAAATTTCCTAATATGTATGAAAAAAGTTAAAATAATTATTTAAAGTGGACCAAAAAGAGTAATAAATTAGGTAACTTTATCCAAATTCCAAAGCAATAAATTTTTGAAGGTCTTAAATTTTAAAGAAAATTTGTAAAAAAGGTAAGAGAATTTAAAGTTAGTGTGAATTACACGCTAAGTAATACTACCAATATAGAAGATAATAAGATAGAGCATCCACGTCAGAGATGAGAAAGATAAAGAGATTAGCTTCAACCCTTCCAACGGACAAAAGAAACCGAATATATATTGTAAAAAAAAGGAATGCAGTCATAATTAAGAGATAATTAAAAGTTTTAACGACTCTCTAAAATATCTGCCTCAAATATAGTGGACAAGGAGAAGAACTATAGGAGGTGAGTACAATAGACTTTTATGGTTCAGTTCTGTTTCGAGTACAGTACATAACGAAAGTTTAATACATTAATTTTTTTTTTCCTTCTTTACCTATTTTATTGTAACAACAACAACAACGCTATATCCAGTAGTATCCTACACCAGTGAGGTATGAGGAGCAGGGGCGGATCCAGCCATTTGGTACCAGGTTCAACTGAACCCAGTACTTTCAGTGCGGAGTATAAATTTATATGTAAAAATTATTAAAATTATAACATATAGTAAATATGAACCCGTAACTTTAAAAATATAATTAGTTTGAACCCATAAAATTTAAATTTTGTATCCTCCTCTGATGAGGAGGGTATGTATGCAAATCTTACCCCTGTCTTGTGAAGATAAAGAGGTTATTTCCAATAGACCATCGGTTTAAAAAAATTTACATATTTTATTGTAACAAGATAATAAAAATAAATGGTTCCATTCTGTAATAGGTCATTACCTAAAGAGTAAAACACAATTTAATCCCCCGGACCACATTAGTTGTCCTTATTACTAAATATATTGGTCCACAATAGTTTTCACTTTAGTAAATCAATGTATAATTAATTATTACTTTTTTATTTGGGCTTTGTAATAAATGTTCTTGATGATAAAAATGTTGACTACATTGAATAAAAAAACTTACAAATGAAGAATAATAAATAAGGGTATAATCATCAAAAGCTCTTTTTATTAATAATTTTTTAAGGAGCGTATAAAAGAGAAACTAGACAACTAAAATGGACCAGAAGAAGTATCATCGAAGGTATAGTTAGAAATGGTATTTTAAAAAGTATTTTTGGGACTAATCTCGATGCTCTCCCTTGAACAAAGCATTAATAAAACGCTTTGAGAATCATGTGTAGAGTCGGATCCAAGTGTTAAATTCTATGGGGATCAATCTTAAAGGTTTTAAGCTTGAACACATTATAGTTTAAAGTTGTGGGGTCATATCCATGTGTTATACTTTAGGATTTTACATACAAATTTATGCTCCGTATAAAAAGATTATGAATTTAATTAAACTCGGTACCTTTGTGTTGAATTCGCCCCAATCATTAATGCAGCTAAATTTTGTAAGACTTACACCCTCAAACGTCGTGCACTTCATGCGTAACGTTTAAGACTCATCCAATAGTTCCTATGCAAATAAGGTGTTGAATTCACTTATTGGCACCGTTGACCTTAAAATTTCTTTAACAAATATTTTTTTTAATCTATAGGAATATGAAAATAGTGAACAACTCAAATAATAAATTATCGATTACATTTTTACAAATTGAGAACATCGTAAGTGTGATTATCATTTGACTGTTTCTATTGAAAATGGATAACCAAAATTCATATCTTTACTTGCTAGATTTTCATGACTTAATTTTATGTCTCTCAAAATTATTATACATTTTCAATTTAAAAATAATTTTAAATTTACTCATAAAGGAGTAATATTTAGATTACAATATTAATAATGTTTTTTGAGCATTTACTTTTAAAAAGGTAAAATATACAGTTTAATAATATCTTTTAACAAATTTTTATTTTAAATTTTTTGAAAGTTAAGGCGTTATAGTTGATTTATAATTCATAGTAATTTTAATAGTATTTTACTGTTTATACTTGTAAAATATGCTGGATATTTTATTTTCTATGGGTTTCTTTTTTAAAAAAATTGTTTTCTTAAACTTTTAAAAAAATTGTTTCCTATATTTTGTGTTACTGAGTCTATTTGAAAACCGATAAAAAGGGAACGTTCTTTCAAATTCACATCAGAAGTCACATTTTGTTGCATTATTATAGGTTAATTGAAACATTTCCTACTTTCCTATTAATCATGTAAATTAAAGAAAGGAAAAGGTCATTTCTATCCTTTTACCATAATTTAAACCATTTTCTAGGAATCCTGCTTTTTCCAATGCCCTTTTCATTTTTATTATTCTCCTTTTCTCCCCTTTTTTTGCTTTTTTAAAAGGAATGAATTCAAATAAGGAGGGAGGGGATTCAAAGAAAAAGGAGATGTTGAAGGAAAATTCTTGAAATGGTTCTTATTGTCATAACTTTTGAAGTTAGAAAAAAGGACAAATTATTGAACCACATGAATTCAGCAAGCTTTTGACACAGGTGAGATCAAGAGACATTATTAAGCAAAAGTTTATTTTCTGGCCAAATCGGGTATATGTGCGAGTTAATGCCATGCAATTAAATTCAAAATAAATTGACTTCATTATATTGCTAGACATTTTGTGGACTAAATACTTTTGAACTAAGATCTTAATGGATACACGTGCCTGCCTCACTGTCACGATCCGAAATTTCTACCATCGGGAATCGTGATGGCACATATTCGTAAAAGTAGGGGTAGTAAAGTGGTTCAAAGAAAACAGTTAACCACCCATATTATCCACTAAAAATGGACTGGATAATGAACTTTTTAAAAACTGGTCAAATATGGATAAGAATCATATTATCCATTTAGAAAATGAATAATCAATGAGTAATCATTGATAATCAATGTGTCTAACTTTTACATTTGTAAATCCTCAAATTGGGTATTCCTCAAGTTATGGAGACTAAGAATTCTTCCAAAAGTGATCATATACAAGAAGTCATGGATAATATGGGTGACCCATATTATCTGCCGGTTAAGCTGTTTTCGGTCATGGATAATATGGGTAACACATATTATCTACCGGTTAAGCTGTTTTTTATCTGTATTGAATATGGGCCGGGTAGAATTATTGATATGTTTTTTCATTACCCATTTTTTACCCAAGCCATATTTGGCCCGACCCGCCCGTTTGTCACTCATACGTGAAAGTTAGGCAAGCCAAGAACAGTCGCAAACATTATCCTAACTCATGTTATCCATGATTAAACAATTTGAATTATAGATGAATAAGCAATTAAAATACTATAATTAATACTAAAATATAGCGGAAGTCTGAAATGAAAATATAGCAACACCGTCTAAACATCAATATAAGTCTCTACCCAGCACCTAGTGTCACAATATTTCACGGACCATCTAAGAATGCTAAATACAAAGTCTGAAACAAAATAATAAAACTCTGTCTCGGTACAAAGGAAACATGGCAGAAAGGGGATAAAAGAGATATCGGGCATGCGGACGCCTAGAGGACTACCTCGGGATCTCGTGGACTAAAGGACTACTCCCTAGCTATTGCTGTGCACCGTAAGTTGCTCCGACACCTGGATATGTGCAAACGAGCACAGAGTGTAGCATCAACACGACTGACTCCATGTGCTGGTAAGTGCCTAGCCTAACCCCGGCAAGGTAGTGACAAGGCCAGTACAAGAATTCATACACACACACACACACACACACACACATATATATATATATATATATATATATATATATATATATATATATATATATAGACAATACAACGAAAAGGCAACAAAAATAAAGAATTAAAGCTTGGGGAGGGAAACCTGCTTCTAGGGTAACATATATAAATAGTATATCAGGAGTAATAGAGGAGAAATCTACAATCTAGCTTCTAACACGTAAATAGGAAATAAAGATAATTTTCATGTTCAACTCGTCTTGTTGCAGGCGTGCAGTCTGATCCCATTTCTCGTAACTCATATGACTTATATACATGGGCGGATTTAGGGGCGCAAGGATGTTCACCCGAACACCCTTCGCCGAAACGTTACACTGTATATATAAGGTAAAATCTATTTTTTACCTCTATATATTAAGTTTTGAACACCCTTAACAATATCCAAAAGTGTAATTTAGTGGTTAAGGGTGTTCAAAATTTACATAAGGTCATGAGTTCAATTCCCACTAGCTACAAAAAAAAATTTTAAACACCCTTCATGAAGGTTCTGGCTCGGCCCATTTCATAATATCTTGTGATAGGCGTACCATCTGCTCCCATTTCATCAATCTCGCGGTTGGCGTATCATCCGCTCCCATTTCAATCCAACATGGCATAACAAAATAATTTCGGCTAGGGGACAACAATATAATAACTTTCCGGCAAGGGAACAACGATATAATAATTTTTCGGCAAGGAAGAGTCAGCTATAACCAATCTGATCCAACTTCTACTTTACACAATTAATACCAATACTCAGTCATAACTAAAGTTCACGAAAATAAACTAAATCCTTGCTTAGTATGGAGAATCATCAATCAAGTTTTCATAGAATCTAATAAGAATACAAGAATTATCAATTTAAGACCCACGGTCATGCTCGACACCAACGTATAGATACTCGTCACCATGCCTATACGTCGTACTCAACACAAACCCAAGGAGCATCACGTTGTCTTTGAAGCAGCTGCATGGTACTGAATAACAAATAAGACTCAGCTCCTAATCTCTCAAGTTAGGATTAAACCAAACACTTACCTCGATGCTTTGAGCTCAACTCAAGTCTCAATTATGGCTTTATCCCTCGATTCCATCACCAATTCGCTCGAATCTAATCACATGTTACTTAATTACATCAATAAACGCTAAATGAATCGATTTGAATGCATAAAAATAAATTTTCCAAAGTTTTTTCTAAAAATGTCAAAATGCCACCGGGCCCACGTGGTCAAAATCCGAGGTTCGAACCAAAACTCGGTTACTCATTCCCCCACGAACCCAAATATATAATTTATTTTGAAATCGAACCTCAAAATTGAGGTCCAAATCCCCAATTTTTGAAAAATCTTGGTTCTACCAAAAATACCCAATTTTCCCGTGAAAATCTTTGATTTGTAGTTGAAATTATGTTAAACGATGTTAAGGAATGAAGAAAATGAGTTACCTCTTTTGCTTTGGGTTTTTTGAAAAGTGTAAAACAACTATAATCCCCGTTTAATTATACCCCTATGAAGCTCCCTATGCGGACCGCACAAAGCCGACTACGGCCGCACGCAATTTCTCACGGACCGCGCTAGAAGGTTCAGAGGCCTGCAATATTTCTAGAACCTGCAACATCTGATCTTTTAAGTCTAAGGCATCCCAGAACCTACTCGAAACTCACCCGATCATTCGAAACTCCAACCCAAGTATGCACACTCGCTCAAAAATATCCTACGAACATATTCATGCGATCTGATCGCTAATATATCATCACATACATTGAATTAAGCCTCAAAATCCATGATTTCTTCCAAATTCTATAAAATATCAAACTTTTTATTTTAAGTCCGAAACACGTCAAACGATGTACGTTTTCAATCAAATTTTACCGAAAGTACTTAAACCATATATAAGACCCGTACCGGACGCCGAAACTAAAATTCGGGCCCGATACCAACACGTTCTAATTATTTTCAATTTCCTTAAATATTTTCAGAAAATAATTTTACTCAAAAATTTATTTCTCGTGCTTGGGACCTCGGAATTCAATTTCGGGCATACGCCCAAGTCCCATATTTTCCTATGGATCATTCGGGACCGTCAAATTATGGGTTCGGATCCATTTACCTGAAATATTGACCGAAGTCAAATTTATTTATTTTAATATTAAAACTTAATATTTTTCACACAAATTTCATATTTAAGCTTTTTGGCTACGTGCCCGGACTGTGCACGCAAAATGAGGTGATTATAAATGAGATTTTTAAGGCCTTGGAAGTACGGCATGAGTAAGAAAACATATGATGACCCTTTGAGTCGTTTCACACTTGCTGGGTAGCCGACTCTCCTTCTGCTTTCTGTATGTCTACAAGCGGAAGACGTTCATAAAATATTAGAGTAAAATAGACATTAAATAAAAATTGATGTTGAGATGAAGTTATTACAGAGATACTTCTATTATTAGACGAGGCAGAATTAACTTGGAGATCAACTATATAAGGACTGATTGTGGGAAATAGTCAAAGGAGACTCGTCCTATTTAGGCTAATGTAAATCTCATTTTATTTACTAAAATTTGCATAAAAAATGTGACTTGACGCTAATGAAGCTAAAATGAACCATGGGAGATTTAGGTTTTCAAATCTCAATAAATAAGTAAAAAGTAATTGACAAATTTTTTACGCTATCTAACACATAAGGGACGTAGTTATTCGTTACTTATATTGGTACAAAGTAATAGGTAAGTGATTGAATAGTTGGTCACGCCTAATTATACCTTATGAAAAGGACTAAGCGGTTGTTACAATCCGGTTTACAAGTTCAGAGTCGAATCCCACGGAGAACTAAGGCTTAGCTACAGCTGTTCAATATCGCTAAGCAGCACAAGTCCAAACAATTTCTTAATTATAAAGATTATAATATTTATTTTTATCTAATTAACTAACAAATACTAGAAATCAGTAAAATTATTGATTAACAAGGATAAGGATTGAAGACAAAATTAATGAGGTCTAGAGTTATGATTTCCCCTATTGCCGGAATCCTTTCCGTTACGTTTTCTATAAATTTTTCCAATTTTTCTCTACCGATCATGAGCACTCTGAGTGTCGTGATTCTCTCCTGAGTAACTACCACAATTTACTAGATATATTCTCCTGAATTACACTAGCTGTCATTAAGGATGACTCACTCGGATAGCACCAAGGTTTCATTATCCCTAGTCCCACATTTAAACCCTCCGTGTTGATCCCTCATATGCATTAGGAGCGATGTTGTTCAACAACTACCTAAATATGCACTATCTCCCAGTAATACACACTAAATAGGCATATTCGATTGAGAGCTCTTTAACAAAACGTAGCTGAACAAATAGAGAAAAAACTACAACAAATCAATATTAACGTAACAGGATAATTATCCTCGAATAGGTTCCACCAAAACCCTAGATAACAAATTAGCTATTCATAATAATATGCATAACTACAATACTAGAATTCATATCCAATAATAGAAATAGGAAGAAGGAAGTGAATAACTAGTAGAAGAATTCTCTGCCTTGCTCTTAATGTGTTCTTGACTCCTTAGGTCGAATCTCCTCTCAAAATTATCCAATCTCGGTCTTTCACCCCTCAAAGTGGCATTTTTAGGTCTATTTATATGTGTAGGAAACAACCTTAACGTGTAGGTCAAGTCCTAGTCAAACCAAGAGACGAAATAAATCTCCAAAACTCGGAATGGATCTCGCCCCAGGCCTGGCGTCGCCAGGCATAACGCCCGGTGGAGCTTGTCTTTGCCTGGCCTCGCCAGGTATAAAGCCTGCTTAAGGCTTGGTATCGTCGGCTTTCTTCTTTTCACTATTCCCGAGCACGCTTCCAACGTTTATGTATCCTTTTTGCTCTACTATTATCTTCAAATCACCTACACTTAAAATAGACTACGTTAGACATAAACAAAGAATAATTATTATAAAAGCATGTAAAATATAAGACAAATAATGTACGAAACTATAAAATTATAATCACACATCAAAAGTCATGATATGAGCAAGTTAATTCAAATATCATCGTTATTGAGAAGAATATTTATTTATTAACATTTACAATCATGGGTGGTAGTCTGCTTAATTCCCATACTGATTATTACTCTTTTTGGTCTAAAATAAGTGATTTTTTGGTATTTTTCTTGTAGTTCAAAATAAGTAATTTTTTCAGATTTCAAGAATAAATTAATTATTTTTTTCCTACATTATCCTTAGAGTAAATAGTGTTGGAATATGTGTTAGGAGTATTTATGTGAGATAATAAAGGTTAATATGGTCAATTTTATTGCTAATTAATGCTAAAATATGAATTTCTTAATATGTATGAAAATATTTAAAAAATTATTTATTTTGGACCGGAGGGGGTAGTGTCTAAAAATGGGAACTTCTTTATTAAGTTAAAAGAGCGGTCGATTTTCTGCTCAATGAATCGTAAAACTGCGAATGAAAATCTAACATAAATACATCTTTGTTAAATTAAAGTCTCACATCTTAATCAATGTTTCCTAAAACTGAGTTTGCTTTTCCCTTTAAATTTTCTGTTTCATTATTTTCATCCTCTTTTCTTTCTTTGGGTTCAATTAATCAAGTCATGTTGGTGGGAGGGAATGTTATAATCATCGTTATATTGCATAATCTTAAAGTTAAACTGATTTACGTAATGGTTGGCCAAAATATATGATGAGTTGGTTGTAAGGGGACCGTTATTTGAAATAAATTTATACTTTAATTGATTTTATGTTTTAATCAATTAATAAAATTTTAGTTTACATAGTGGCGGATCTACGTGCTCATTTTGGATGCTCAAGCACCCATTAATTTTGACAGGATTTAATAAATTTGTTTATAGGTAATTATAAAAAATATTAGATAAATATTGAGTAAGCATCTATAATTAAATTCTTTTTTTCTCTTTTTTTTTTTATTAGTGAACACCCACTATTTAAAATTCTGAATTCGTCACTGAGTTTACACAGCATGTTACAACAAGTGCTTGTCAAAACCCATTTGTAACTAATCGTACATGGGATTTTGGTTTGTTATTAGGAACTTTAGGTTTTATTGGAAAACAAAGACGGTCAGATTTTGTGATTTACTCGAAATATTTAATTTTTTTACCTATAATAATAAGTTTAACTTTTTATTTGTTTACCTATAATATATTTAATCCGCCGAAGTTCCTATGCAGGTTACATGATGCCATCAAGGCATGTACCCCTTATTTCGGCTTATACGTGCTCGGTAGTGGCCAAATTTTTTTATAGTTCGAGTTCTTCCTCTTTTTAAAAGATATATACACGTATAATATAAGAACATTGAATTATTATTATAGGCTACTTATCTTCTTTTTTTATCAGGTTACATATGTATTAATATTTAAAATAAATATTTATATGTCATTATTTAATAAATAATATAATCATATAACTTTTTGTATTGTACATACAACTTAAACTCGAAAGTACTTGATAAGTATTAAGCGTTAGAAAATTATTTTATGTGCTATAACTATTTTATACATAGAATTATTGAAATATATAAAAAACAAAAAGTGCTAATTAGCAAATTTTATGTTAAAACGACTAATTGTCCTTAAAGTTATTTACAAACTTTATAGACTAAAGCATTCAAGGAGAAAAACAAACAAGAAAAATGAAATGGAGAGTGAATTAAGAGTTTTGTCTTGGGAAGAATATTTTGAGAGTTAAATAATGTATTAGGGATAAAATGATAAAAAGAATATTATGAAACAAAGGGTCCTTATCAGTTTAAAAGTCATAAATTGAGGCTCTTTACAAACTTATTTTTAGTTTTATGATTCTACATTTTTTTATAAATAAAAAATTTATTTTTACATATAAAAGATCTGTCTTTAAGAGATCTAAAAAAGTTATTTCTTAAATTCAAAACTGTAAGAAGAACATGATTGTGCAAATAGCACTAAATAAATTGAGTATGATCAACTTATAAATTTGGGTAGATTTTGGTTATAGCACATGGCATATAAGTATTTGATGTAAATAAGCCAAATCTAGTATGCCTAGCTTATCATTTCGGTATTCCGTTACGGATAAATATTACATTTGGTAGAAGATTATCCATATGTGATACAATAGCAACTTATAAGCAACTTATAAGCAACTTACAAGTAGCTTACACAGCAGCCTGCAGTAGCAGCTTATACAGCAGCTTGCGGTCTTCTATAAATAAAGGAGATTTCAGTTCATTATGTATATCAGTTTGAAGTTGAATAATATATCAATCACTACCCTTATACTTGTCTTTGATTTATTTACTTTACAATCTTTTGTTTTATAACACGTTATCAGCACGAGATTCTGCCATTTTGAGCACTTACTTCGAATTTAATTTCTATTTCAGTGTTCATCTCCGATGTAAGGCGACACTCTTACATCCATGCTTAGATCTTGTTCATTCCAAGCATCATAAGGCAGATTATATCCTTGAGGTGGTGAGCTTTCCTTCTTGGCAGTGGAGATGCGGATATCACTTACGTCTGGAGTGGCCAAATTTGTGTAAAGTAACTTGAGCCTTCTGCTTATATTTGGTTTAATATCTTTATCATCACTTACTTGGTTATATGTTACGTATACATACATATTCTCGTATTTCTTTTCATGCTAATTATCTTAACAAAGAATTACAAAGTGGATAACATTATTAAATCCAAGTAAACTCCAGCAGAGTTTGCAAGAAATATACAAATACTATAAGTGGTTATGTTTCGTATATCTCATTATAATAAAATTTTGTTAACCACCAGAAGTGGTATATGCATGCGACCACCAGAAGTGATAATTCGGGCTTGCTATGAGAATTGCGACATTTAAGTTCGCATTTGCGAACTCATGTCTACCAAGGGACCATCACATTTGCGAAACTGGTCTCGCATTTGCGAACCAGTGACCATCGCATTTGCGAGGTCTGGCTTCGCATTTGCGAACTTCGGCCTTCCTAGGCTGGTTTCGCATTTGCGAACTAGCCTTCGCTTTTGCAATAGCTTGGATTTCGCATTTGCAAACCCAGGCTTCGCAAATGCGAATCCTGCAGAACTGAAGGATACAAGAGTTTCAAATGATCAAAAATGCAACTCGACACCTATCGAAAACTCACCCGAGCCCTCGGGGCTCCAAATCAAATATGCACACAACGTCAAAAATATCCTAATTCCTACGGACTTACTTGTGCGATTAAATCGCCAAAATAACATCATATATATAGAATCAAGCCTCAAATCACATGATTTCTTCCAACTTTTTTATAAAACACAAATTTCCCATTTTAAGTCCGAAACACGTCAAATGACGTTCGTTTTCACCCAAACTTTACGGAAAGCACTAAAATCATATATAAGACTTGTACCGGGCGTTGGAACCAAAATACGAGCCATATACCATAGCATTCTGATCAAATTTCCTTTTCATTTTCCTTAATTAATTTTAGAAATAATTTTACACAAAAATTCATTTCTCGGGCTTGGAACCTCGGAATTTGATCTGGGGCATACGCCCAAGTCCCATATTTTTTACGGACCCTCCGGGACCGTCAAATCACTGGTCCGGATCCGTTTACCAAAAATATTGACCAAAGTCAACTTTAATCATATTAATATCAAAATTCATCAATTTTTACAAAGAATTCATATTTAAGCTTTCCGGCTATGCGTCCGGACTGCACACGCAAATCGACGCGACTAAAAGCGAGGTTTTCAAGTTCTCGGAAGTGCGAAAAAAGAAAAAACAGGTGATTGCCCATTAGATCGTCACATTAATCATGGGATAACTTGCTTTCCAACTAAACGACCTCTGAAATGGTGAGATTAACTGTCCCATATTGAAGGTGGAAATTAATAGTAACTAATTTCAACGGATATTCCATTCTATGGATATCCCACCATTGTACTTTGTACCCAAGTTGATAGGATAATCTTCTTCTAGTCTTGTTTACATATTATACCATTTATCCCTTGTCAATTTTATTTCCTTGATAAATTAATCTATCCCAATTAGTAGAAGTACAAATGTCAAGACTAATTAATTATGCCCACAGACTTGTTTAAGGTAAACGTATCAGTTAGAATAACAAACCAAGACCAAGACCAAGTCAAGTCCCTCGTTCACATCTTTTTTCTACTTATGTACATTTGACTTTGAGTAAAAAAAAAAAAAAACTTTTCCATATGGCGCAAGTATAATCAACATTAGCCTTGCTCCAAATGTAAAATGGCTATATGAACATGGGTTTTCACATCTTCTAGATAAAATAATTAGGTAAAAAATATAATAAGAGAGTGATTTAAATGATAATCTGCCACGTTAATCACGAATCTTTTATTATTATTATTATTATTATTATTATCATTTCAAAGGTATCAAAAAGGATTGATTTAACTAATAAGAGTACATGTCAAGTAGATCCATTATAGGGGAGACAAAATACTTTTTATCAAGAAATTTTTTATTTTCAATCTAGTTAGAAGTCTACAAATCGAGACTATCCCGCCATAATTTTTGGTAATCTCGAATTCAAGATAGAAATAATTTCGACAATTCCATAATTTTGTGGCCTTAAAATTGCTAGTTTAGAGTCCGCTCTTTATTATAAATTTTGTTACTATTAGCGTTCTTTTACTTTGATTATCGTTACCATTTTTTCTATCTATACTTTTTCATTTTCTTTCGTATTTTTATCTTAATATTTTTTTTGTATTTTTCAAATCTGTTTTAAAATGCTTATCTTAAGTCGAGGGTTTGTCAAAAATAACTTTTTTATCTCATACAAAATAAGGGTAAGATTTGCCTACCCTTCGTCCTTCCCACGCTCTACTAGGGAAATCAGATCGGATATATTATTGTTGTCGATGATGAACATTGGTATCCTATATAGCAAGAAACAAAGAAGGGCACCATGTTTAAATGCAGTAGTGCGGACAGTAGGTGTCAACTATTTTAGGAATCAGCATATTCTTCACTATATTCCACCGCTATGCAAAGTATGTTTTAATTTTAATTACTTTATTTTCCCTAGCTTGAAAGATTCTTGGTTTTGTTTTTCGTTAGTAAAAGACATTCTTTAATTAATTTGCAATGCCAAAAATGAATACTAGGACTATTTTGATAACAACCAATTTTTGTACCAAAAAAGATGTCAAAGAGATAAATTGTATATTTGAGAGGCTGTTGACATTTGATGACTCCAACTAGAGGTGTGCAAACATCCTAACCGGATAATAGTTAGATAATTCAGTAACACTACATCTAGTTTCCTCCTCTTCATTTTTTTTCTTTTCAAAATATAGTAACGGTAGTGTTTACCCTCCATCAAGGTAGATATCATACCAAGTAATTCCGATGGGATGATGGAAATAAATTACCTAATTTTTTTGTTTTGTTTTTATTGGGATTTAAATTATGTGTTCCTATTAGAGGCGGATCTACCTTTTAAACTTGATGGGTTCGACATCTAAGCTTCTCAATATTGAACTTATTTGACTTTTAATACTGCAGTTTCAAATCTAATACTTCCTCGGCTCAAGTTTATGTCACGATACAATTTCTCCTATAGACCGTGATTACGCCTAACGTTACCGCTATGCAAACCTATAGGAACTAACTCTGTGATCCTTTCTTTTAAAGATTTAAAATAGTTGATTTTTAGCTGCGCATAAATAAGAAGTAAGAATTTAATAAAAATGAGCGAAAGCAAGTGAGTTACGAAAAATAACCCAAAAACCATCAAGTGCCTACTACCATAAACCTCTAAGACCCGGTGTCACAAGTATATGAGCTACTAGTAAAATACACAAAAGAATACTTGACTATTGTCTAAAGTGAAATAGACAGAAAATACAGGCAAAAGAAAGACTTCGGCTCTTGCAGAACGGGCTCAGAAGGCCTCAAATCCTGCATATTTATCCAGATGCACCTGCCTCAGATCCTGCACATTTAGTGTAGAAGTGTAACATGAGTACATAAACAACATGTACCGAGTAAGTATCATGCCTCCTCTCGCTTCTGCGCTCAAGTGATCGTGCCTGCGGACTCGCACCAACGGCAAAAAGTGCGCACCTGCGAAGTTGTCTGCTCCTCCGATGGCTGCCTTCCGCAGGTGCGGTCTTTGGCCCATTTCTGCGGTCACTGGCCTCCCTTTTGCTGGTCCACTTCTGCAGCTCTTGGCTCGCGCCTGCAACTGGCCAAGCGCAAGTGCGTTTACACCAGAAGTTGAAGAATCAGCATTTTCCTTAAGCCAAAACTTGATCTAAGCCTCGTTCATTTAACACTCGGGGCCCCCGGGGCCCAGCACCAATGTACCAACAAGTTTGGAATCATAAAATGGACTCACTTGAACTCTTGGAATGCACAAAAAATATCAAAACTAAGAATCACTCCCCCAAACCAATTGAATCAAATATATGAACGTCAAGTTCTTCAATTTACTTTTCCAATGCGCCGAAACGTGCTTAAACTACTAAGATAATCTTAAATGATATTACATAACTATTCTCGATATCGAAATTTCAATTGGACCTCGATAACACCAAAACCTACTCCAACCCGAATTTAAAGAATATTAAAACCTTCAAAGAGCCAACTTTCACTATTAGGTGTCGAAACGCTCTCGAATTATCCAAAACTCGATTCGAACATACGGCCAAGTCCGAAATCATCATACGAACCTATTGGGACAGTCAAATTCCGATTCCAAGGTCGTTTACTCAAATATTGACCGAAATTAAACTTAGCCTTTTAAAGCCAAAGCATGGAACCAATTGTTCCGATTTCAACCCGAACTCTTCCAAATCCCAACCTAAATATTCTCGCAAGTCATAAAATAGTAAAATCACGTATATGGAGTCTTATTTAAGGGAACGACATTCTAGAAAGCAAAACGATCGATCAGATCATTTTAGTCTCCTCGTCCACTATACTAATAACAGATGTCCACTTTTACTTGTTCAGTTTGAAAAATCAGTAGATAATTTAGCATGTTATACCTATTTTACCCTTCTTAGTAAGTACAATGTATTTCAATTAATTTTCCAACGTGTTTGTATGAATTTGTTGCCTAAGAGTTGTATGTACTACTGGTATAAGGATTGGAATAAGCATGTGTCATGCTGAAGCAAACAACACATACTTTCAACGATGATAAATGAGACAATAAAAGAGAAATAGACATAAATATTTAACGTAGTTGGTAAATTAACCTACATCTAAAAGCGAGGATGAGCAATCTACTATATAAAAGAGAATACAAAATATTAAGAGGACAACCTCATAAAAAGGCACACATAAGTAGCAAGATAACATTTTTTCCATAAACAAAACGCCTTAGGGACTATATTATATATGCCGCTAAATGAAAAGGAAGATCCTCAATTTATAAAAGTTTAAAACTTTTTCCTCCAAGAAAAATATCAAACCAAATATGAGTGATTTATAATTTTCTTTGAGGAAAAGGAAAAATTTAATTACGTAGTAAATATGATTCTTTTCTTTCAAGATATAGAAAAACCAATATATGGTAAAAGAAAATGAGTATAAACTCGTGTTCTCATAATTTTTACCTGCTTCATTATTTTCTAGGCCATAATTTTGTCTATTCTTTATTTTCCAAATTTGTATAAACATGATATATAGTTGAATTTATTTTTTGTATGTTGCAGTGTGGTTTTGTTGTCACATTCATATGTTGAAGGAAAGGACATTAGACTAGTTGGATGAATGAAAGTTAGGAATGTGCAATCAATGGCTGGTCACTAGTGACAATTAGCAAAGGGTCCATATGCCCATCTGTCACTTATCTGTATCTTTTTTTGTTTAAATTCTTTCACTTCCTACGACAGTGACGTAAGCAAAAATTTTCGTCACCAATATCGATATTTGAATAAATGAACATATGAGTAAATTATAAGTGGTCCAATATTTTTATTTTATTTATTATTTATATATATAAAAATTAATAAAAAAATTACAAAGCGTATCACATAACAACTATTCAAACAAAGTGCCTACGCCCTGGTCTACAACCCCATAACTAGTCTAGCTACTTTCTTTAGATCTCACTCACCTCCTTAATTTTGCTGTTGTTATATGATTGCCAAGACAAGCGGACAACATATATTCAATTATTGTTTAGATTTGCCAATTTGTGCATCTATTATTTTAAATTAGAGATCTCGATTTGGTGAATGTCTTCATGGTTGGTATTTAACCATCAAATGAAATTTAAAAAAAAAATTACAAGAAAATACACTTGATTTCATATCATCACAAAAAATGGCCCGTGCTTTTAAGCTTTATCCAACCTAGTGCATATTATATATATTTTGAAAACATTAGTAAATTCCAAATATGTGTTCTTACAACCATTTCTAATATCTATGGAGTTAAATTTGTGTTCTCACATCCATTGCTTTTACTCTCTCTTCTTCTCACATATTCTACATATGATTCAAGGGACCGTGTATTTTCTGCTTCTACTCTTGTGCCACTTGATTGCAATGTAAGAAAATTGAAGAGTATAAGTCCACCATTGAAGACCATTCAAAGCTTTACTTTCGAAAATGGGTATTTTTAAATTTGTTAGTTGTTTGGATTGGGTGTTATTCTAATTGATAAAAAATATCAAAAGGAGTTCAAAATTTAAATTTGAAGTGATCTGGAGTATATTTGAACAAGATTTGAGTTAAATTTCAGAAAAGACGCTAGGAAGAAGACGAAGTCAATTTTTGTATAATCATATATAATAGCGTATATAAGTGTAAAAATACACCTTATACACTATTATATATTTTATACACCTTTATACAAGCGTCGTAGACGAACTTCTTCCACGATTTTCAGTTGTAATTCTTGTTCAAAACTAATACAAATCTTTATTAAAAGACTTCAGATTTTATATATAACCTCTTTTATAGTATTTCTAACAAGTCTAAATATTACCCACTCCAAATTTCTCACAAATCAAATTCGAAATATAAACTCACGTATTTAAGTTTGTCAAAAATCTAATTTTCACCACCCAAATAAATTTGATTTGTTGAACTAATATTTGAGTCATAGTTACTGATTCGAAAATTAACTTAAAAGCTTGAAAAATCTTTTGTAAAAAATTAAATAGTAATTTTAAAAATCTATTGGAGTTGAATGTTGAATCTTAGCCTATTATTTTTGGGCTAGTTGGTTGTAAATTAAAATATATGCTATAAAATTGAAAAGTAGGGAGCCTAGTTGTTCTAATGTGAAATTTTCCCTTTTAAAAATAGCCATGAGTTGGGTAAGAAGTCGGTGGTATTACAATTTTAGGTACTTAAATATAAAAACTAACCAATTCCACACCGTTAAAATACGGGTAGAGTCATTGAGTATATAAGAAATCAAGTTTTTAAGATCTAATAATGTTTTATAAGACTACGCGAGTCTAAATTCAAAGTGGACAATAACATTAATGAAATTTTTTACCCAGTGCATTGAGTTTTAATTGAGTTTACGCAAATCTCATATCATTAAGATATGTGATGGGACAAACCTAGCAAATACATTGAGTTTTTACATCCGGATGTATGTAACACTCTTAGGCAAAATTCATGTAACCAACGATATCTGAATAAAAACAGTAAATTCAATTATTGTTGTAAATTAATTTAAGATTACAAATAAAAATCTATAATGTTTAAATTCTAAATTCGCTTTCGATGATGCACCAAGCTGATAAAAATCGTCTTTATAGAAAATATCGGTATACTTTTGTACCCCTTGTTTTTTGTTTTCCTGGTCGTTGAATCTAGGTGTAATATGTGGTTTGAGTCTTAGATACCATTTACATTTGAGAGAGAGCTTTACCGAGAATCTATTAGAAATAATCTCTTTCTTTCCATGAAATAAGGGTAAGGTATGTATATATACTATTTGGTTGAGGATATAGCCCTTGACATGGAATTGTGAAGGTCAAACATTATGGTTTTAGGTTAGGTTACGGGGGAAGTTGAGAATATTTCTACAACACGCTAGAGTGAAACTAGACAGTTAGTAGTTAGTACTGATGCATGGCTTTATATTATAGATATTAGTATACTTTCCTCTTTCTCGTATTTCTTATATTCCTTATATTGTTGTCATTTTATTATTTATGTTATGTATTTTATGTTATTTAATATGAGTTCAGTGCTAGTACTAATATATCGTCACTTGTTTTTGTCACCTGTTTCCGTCTTGAGTCGAGGGTCACCTGGAAACAACCTCTCTGCCCCTCGGGGTAGGGGTAAGGTCTACATACATATTACTCTTTCCAAACATCTTTTGTGGAAATAAACTGAATTGTTATTGTTGTTGTCGTTGTTCTAGACCTTACTTGCAAAATGATACTGAATTTGCTATTGTTATCGTGAACGACAATTTTACATAGAATGAACTATTTGGAAACTATGGGCAATGTGTCAAATAATCACAAAGTATTTGATTTATAATGCCATGAGAACATAGAATTGGTGTTGTTGCTGTCATTCACTCACTAATTTTGTTTAGATTGGTAATCTATCTTTTCGTGATAATAACACTTTATGTACAAATAACTTGAATCATTGTATATTCCATTACCATGAGCCAGCTTTTAAAATAGTAATTCCCAGATTTCAATAATCCAGAAGATAAATGATGACCAACTAATAAAAACAAAAGTAAACCAAAGTGATCTAGTGAAATTAGCATTATAAGTAGTATGTCTATTAGAAATTGAGTTAAATTCTGTGCATGGATAGTATAAAAATTATTTAAATTATTAGGTAAATTAAATGATAATTACAAGTAAATCTCAGTAAAAAAAAATTTAAATTAAATATATATTACGGCGTAATAACTTCATTGGTGTTAACACCAACTTAATAAATACACCAGACATATTCTCTTTCATATCACTAAATTATAGTTGATTAATGCATAATTTTACCTAATTTTAATATATATTCATAATAAATTGATATAATTTAATATTATACATATCCGGGAGCAAACAAGGGACATAAAGACAACTAGCTATAACATAGGAAATACACTTTGATTTGACGGAGGAAGGTCATAATTGGATACCCAAACTTTTGGGAATAAAATGGGAGATGATATTCCAAGAAAGGGAATAATAATCCGTATAATAATTTTTATATATATGAAAGTGACAATAAAAGAACACCCCCCCCCCCCAAACCCCTAGAAGCACAAACTATAATATTTTATGTGAATTTATACTATAATTTCAATCTAATTTAGTATGGATTTACAACATGGATTTCTTATTTTCATAAAATAAAATTTAGACTTTTCTTAAAAGGTAATGTAAGTCAAATAATTGTTACTTTTTGATATATATTTGAAAAATACCAGTATGGAAGGAAAATCTCGAATAATAGAACTAGAGGGTGTTTGGCTAAGCTTATAAGCTGGTCAAACTGGCTTATAAACACTTTTTGGCTTATCTAAGCGTTTAGTAAAATTAAAGTGCTTTTAAGTTAAAAATAAGTCAAACGACATAAGTTGGTCTCCCCAACTTATCAAATTTTAGTTTATAAGCACTTTAAGTTTGATTAAAATATTTACTATTTTATCGCTAAAATATTTTTTTTAAAATAAAACTCTTCGTATACCTAGTTCTTTAACTACATAGTATTAATTTCATCACTTTTATCCAAACACGTAACTACTTATTTTTTAGATCAGCTCAAGCCCTTAAAATTGCTTTTCAGCACATAATGCTTATCAGTTAAGCCAAATGGACTCTTAGTCTTTTTGTGTATATATACTAAGAGTCCATTTGGCTTAACTGATAAGCATTATGTGCTGAAAAACAATTTTAAGGGCTTGAGCTGATTAAAAAATAAGTAGTTACGTGTTTGACATTATATATATATATATATATATATATAATGGTCATGAGATCTTGAAAGAGTATTAAAAAGGTATTTCTTTATAGCAATAGTTAATTGAATCATGTGTTGCCATTTTGGAACCATGTTTGATTGTCCACTGGTTATGGAGATTCTTACATAAATCAAAAGAATGTGGGTGCTGCATTATAATATTCTTAGTATTCCTTATTTAGCTTAAATTAAGAAAAAAGAAATTAGCACTAAGAATTGCATTGAGAAGAATAAAATCCCTTCATATTTAATTAAATATTTCGAATTTACACTTGAGAGTAAAGCAATCCCAATATAAGCCGCGACGCAAATTTAAATTAATGGAAACCTCAAAACAAAAAGGGCTTTTGGTTCTATGAGTTGGCCTCATCACCCTCCCCTAGCCCCCCCCCCCCCCCCCCAAAAAAAAAAAGATAACAATAATATATATAAATAAAATAATAAGGATCAGATTCAAGATCTATATATTGATGGTATTTGTCAGACTTTCATTTCCAAAGTTTGTATAAAACTGTATTATTGTGTTCTAGTATATATGTGAATATAAAGAACCTTGTTGTTTCATTAATAAAAAAACAAAAATCCTTAGAGGATTGTTCATATGATATTTTGAATTGTGTAAAATTTTGAATACTTTTACAGATATTAGTTAAGATGGTATTAGTACTACTGCAATATTATCAAGCTTTGCTAATAATTATGCAGATTTTTGTACATAGAAAGTAGAAACCAAACATTATAGTATTAGTTATGCAAATATTAAATAGTAGTAGGCTAGTAGCAGAGTTCTATCTAACAAACCAAACATTGTGTATGCTAAAATTTTATTCCAAATATTGTGCAAATATTGGTGTAGTTTATGAATATCTAAATGTTTGATTATAATGAATGATTAATTTAGTTCAATTTAGTTTTCAAAATTAGTCAAATTAACCTCAATAAATGAAAAGTATCAAACAAATTCGGGAGAAATTCAAAAATATTCAGATTTGCAAGTGGTTATTCAAAAATAGCCACAGTTTCAAAAATAATCGAACCGTTTTTCATGTAAAGATAAATCTAAATGAAAATACTATTCAAAATACGAAAAAATACTCCAGTGTACTTATGCGTATAATATACCGGTCCAACATAATATACTGGAGATTGGAGCACCGGTGCTCCAATATCCAGTATATTATCTTAGAACTTTCTGCGTGTTGGAGTTCCAGCACAATATGCTGGAAGTTTATATAGGTGCACCAATCTCCGGTATATTATGCTGGAACTTTTCATGTTGCAGCTAAATAGTGGTTATTTTTCAATGACTTTACAAATATAGACTATTTTTGAATGGTCGGTCCGAAAACTAACTAGCATGTGCTATTTTTACAACAAATTCGGACATATGAAGCGTTTCATTCACATTTTTCCTTTAAAAGGTAATATCAATTTTAGAAATTGACATTTTTCTGGATAGCGGAGCTTGAAACTTATTTACAATATTTATGCAACTCAAGTGTTACAATCTTTAAAATTAAAAAATTGCCTACGGATGTATAATTGTTGTATGACCATATATAATAGTGTATATATTGTATATACTGATTAGAAAACGTAAATAATAAGTCCAACGAATTATTTGTGTACAGAGCCCCGAAATAAAAAGATAGGCCCAATTTCATTATCATTTGCATATGTATTTGGAGTTCCGTAAATTTGGTTACTCTTGGCATTGCCTAAAGGTCTCTGCTTAAATAAATGTAGAGGCTTTTCATGCAAATCATTATGGGATATGATTTAATTTCTTACACAAATTCTGGTCATTATTACCCGTCAATTTTTTCAAAAAATTTGTTTCCAAAATATTTTTCACATTAAAAGAACAAGAAAACATAATGTTTTTTCTTTTCATTTGACCCTTTCTCCCCGAGGCATATATATAGCCATTAAGTAATTATTTTAAGGAACACTTTAGGGTAATTTCAACAAATAGCCTTTTTGATTAATGTCAATCTAAGGGAGCAATTTTAATACATGTAACAATTGCACATTGAAAATTAAGTAATTATCCACCTAGCTTGGAGAAAAATAGAAAAGAAAAAGCGTAAAGATACTTTTTTTTTTTTAAGCAGCGCTTTAATTATTATCCTAATAATGGCATATGTAGTTTTAAGTAAATAAAATACTAAATTTGCTAGCAGGTACAAAATATTTCTCAAACAGTATAAGTAATTTACTGTGTGGAGTTCATAAGTTTCTTTCTTACATTACCAATAAACATATTATTACAGAAGAAAAAAAATGACTAAAATAGGTAAACCAATAAACATATTAATGAAAGATGCAGTTATAACAAGCAAATGTTATTTTAGTAGTTTCCGCAATAACTATATAAAGGATCATATTATTATGAATAGAATCTTGAAGTCTAGGCCTATAAGGCTCTTATTTTACAACAATAAAATAAGAAAAACTTACACAAATATCCCAAATAAGCATCAACTTACCGATCTCTAGTCTATAGTCATAGTTTTATCAAAATTAGGCAATCACATATAAAAATTAAATAATTAAATAAATAAGGTTCTTTCTTTCAAAGAATTATATTCAAAAATCACCTTGCATATTTTTAAGCGTGTTTTGCCTAATTATACAATATTCCAAAAATCTTAGCAAAACAAGAACTTTTTCAATGGGTATAGTTGAAATTCATTGAAAGCACATAGATAAACCAATATACAATATTTGAGGAAGATTGGAGGTGAGTTGGACTGGTTTTGTATCAAAAAAATCGAGTTCAAAATTATTTTATACGACAGATGTATCACGCATGTGATATACATATTATACACAATTTATATACATATGTGATACACAAATAATCCACATTGTGATACACATATCATTTTTTTCATGTTCAATATTTACTTCGATTTTTCAATTTAAGCCACCTCAAAATTTCACCAAATCATCCCAAAACTGAGATTCAAGATACTTAAGATGTACCCAATCTATTCTAATAACACCTGCTCAAAATAAAGCAAAAATTTGATTATTTTTTTTGCTGCAAATAGCTAATTGACTAATATTAATAATATTTGGCTAATAATTGACCAATTTTTGTAATGAGCTACTTATAAATGGACATAACTGGTAGTTTTCATAACAACAACGACCCAATAAAATTTAAATAGTCGGATATGAGAAGAATAGTGTGTACGCAAACCTTACCCTTACTTCAAAAATGTGGAAAAGTTGTTTTCGAAATAGGCCCGACTCTTACTTTAGACCCAATAAATCAAGGCCCCCAAAATTGTTTCGGTTAGATACTACTATAGAAAATTGTACTTGAGATAATGGACTTCTTATTAATGATAATTGTCACACCTCCTTTTGGCGCGCTTACCCCGAGGGATAAACGTACAAGGGAGTTTTTCCAATTTAAGTGACAATATTCGAAATGGGATTATTTATTTATTTCAGAGTCGCCACTTGGAATAAATTATGGTGTCCCAAGTCACCAATTTATTTAAATCCCAAATCGAGGAAATTTTTGACTTTCCAAATGAAGTCTGCGAACCAGAAATTCTAAGTAAGAAATTCTGTTGACCCGAGGGAAGGTGTTAGGCACCCCCGGATCCCGTGGTTCTAGCACGGTCGCTTAAATTATTGTAATGGCTAAATATCTGATTTTTAAAAAATGTTCAATACTATAATGCAATTTTAAATCATTTACCGCGTTTGGTTATTTTTAAGAAAGAAAAAAATGAACATTGTTATTGAGGGGCCCCGCAATTTTATTTCTTCTATTTAGCTAGGCTCGTAACATTTTTTTATTTTAAAAAAAGATAATCCTAAAGTGACTACATTTTTTCTATTTAGTTTGACTCTAAAAGAAAAGAAAAGTCCTAAACAATTACATGCTTAAAAGGCTACTCTATATTAATACAAAAGGTGTTCCCTTGAATGACAAATTTATTCTTCAAATTATAAAGCTAACTACAATTTGACAAAAAACTAATAAAATAGAAAATAACAACAAATATTGATCAACAACTTGCTTTTCTATTTCATTTCAAAACTTCAACTTCCAATTCGAGCTTACATCAACACATGGTTTTTAGAATGTGTACCTGGTTTTGAAAGGAATGGGAAAATGGCAAATCAACAGGGCGGTGAAAATACAGCAACAACAACAACAACAGTAACAATCAGTAGCAGCTTCAACACCTCAATCCCGAAAATCCCAGCAATACGGAGAAAAACAAAAAAAAAACTAGTAAAAAATAGAAAATAAAAATATATTCCAGATTTTATCTTTGTTTTGGCTTTCTAGGTTTGAACTCTTTTCACTTCTCAAAAGAAACTCTTAAAAATTTGCAATTTTTTCCGTGTATACTTCTGTATCCAGAGTGTATATCGAGTGTATACCACAGAAGGGAATTTTTTTTATTTTTTCTTCTCTTCCGATTTTTTCTCTCTTTTTTCTCTCCCTTTTTTTCATAAATCTTCTCTTCTATTTATAGGCAAGAATTTCGAAAATTTTCAGATCTTTTAATTAAAAAGAATATATTTTTTAATTTAAAGAAAACCCACTAATCCATGTTTTCCTCTCCATGTTTTCTTCCTTTATTTCCTTGCCCCCACTACTTTATGTTATGTGATTATGATTATTTTTGGCTAAAAATCTGAAATTTTCTTTTTGGGCCAAGGGGTTTTGGGTTGGGTAAGGGTGCTTAGGATTGGGCTTGTAACTTAATTTGCAAGATGACCCAATCCAAATTTTTTCTATTTTGTTCTTCTCCATTATTCAACATCCTAATTAATAAAGCCCAAAAATACTAAGAGTAATTTATAAAAACTAAAAATTATCTTGAAATACTAATTAACTCATAATAATAATTATCACACAAAATTAAACATTAATAATATTGCACGATTTGGACATTAAATGCTTAAAAAATGCAAAAATACATATTTTTTATGACTTTTCATTTTTGTAAAATAAACTTAATTGTAAACTTGAATTTTATATACATATGCAACATATTTTTTGTATATTTTCTTTATTTAAACAAGCAAATATGCACAGATAAAAATGCAAATAATACAAGAAAAATAACACAAAATTCACAACAATTGCAAGAGAACTAAAAATTATTTTATTTTAAATCTTTGGGAGTATTTCCCTTATAGGGCAAAAATCACGTGCTCACAGCTGCCCTCTTTACTCGGAAACACGAAGAGTTTTCGTGCAAAGATAAGTGAGCGGATACGAGCGATTTTTGCCCGTTTGAGTACTCCGTGTGAAGCATTTTTTGAAAGACTTGACCGAGCCTTTGCTTCGAGAGGCCTCCTACATATCCTGGGCTAAACAGGAATCGGGTCAATGTAGTTCGGGAAATTTTGGTAGCTGGGACTACCATGACTGCTGTAATCTTGCTGTTATTGTTGTTGCTGTTGATGCCACTACTTAACCGATCCCCTTATTACATCGTGCTAAACGAAAAATAAGAAGCTAGACTAAGTTACAGTATTGCAAATTCTTATCTATCTTTTCAGCTTTATCTTGTCATGTTCATTGCCATCCTGCTGGCTCTGATGTTTCTTCACATGCTTCTTCTCTTCTAACAATTGTTATTTCGGCCTATCTTGATTGCCGAACTCCGACCATTGGTCTCGTCCTTGTGATCTTCGAACTATTCTCCTTCGAAGTCTGAATCTATCTTTCTGATCCTTGTTGCCTTCCTTCCGATTATGAACTTGGGTTTATGCTGGGGATTTCCGTTACACTCTGTCACTTTCCGATTCTTCACTATCCTTATCAAATCGTGGAAATTGAGACGCCGTTCTGCTTTTCCGGCGGGCTTCTGACTTCATCGACAAACTCTAATAAAAAAAATCGTCATTCCATTCTTCAGGCGGGCACCTGATTTCAACAACAACTTCAAAATAAATCGCCACTCCATTATTCAGGCGGGCTCCCTGACTTCCACTACAACTTAAAACTAAATCGCCACTCCATTCTTCAGGCGGGCTCCCTGACTTCAATTATAACTTCAAAACTAAATCGCCACTCCATTCTTCGGGCGGGCTCCCTGACTTCAACCACAACTCCTATTTAAAATATCGACTTCCTTTGCTTCCTGCATCACTTTCTTCTTCCTGCATCACCTCAAAATAAATCGCCACTCCATTCTGCAGGCGGGCTCCCTGACTTCAACTACAACTCAAAACTAAATCGCCCCTCCATTCTTCAGGCGGGCTCCCTGACTTCAACTATAACTTCAAAACTAAATTGCTACTCCATTTTTCAGGCGGGCTCCCTGACTTCAACCACAACTCATATTTAAAATATCGACTTCATTTGCTTCCTGCATCACTTTCTTCTTCCTGCATCACATCTCAAACCATCCTTTCTCCCAAATCACCTTGTTCTGGAACTACTTTCCTCCTGGATCGTGTTGTTTTACCTCCTGACTGCTGGGGATATCTTTAGAACTGTTTACTTGCCTATTGAGGATCCCTTCATTTGACTCAGGTTCTTGAATTTGCGTCGGGAACTCTTGTTGTAACCCTCTGCTTTTTGGTGGGTTACTGGTTTCAAGACCTGCAATGTAAAGACTGAAGACTTGCCTTTTGTTATACAGGTAGGCGCCTGCTTTTAGTAGCAACTTTTGAATTAAAAATGCATTCCGGCAATAATTTACGAAATATGCAAAGGACAATGTAAAATAAATCAAACGTAAAATATCCTATTCGAGGGCGAATAGTCCCATCGTATTCTATTTAAGGGCGAATACTCCCATTGTATTCCATTCGAGGGCGAATACTCCCATTGTATCCTATTCGAGGGCGAATACTCCCATTGTATCCTATTCGAGGGCGAATACTCCCATTGTATCCTATTCGAGGGCGAATACTCCCATTGTATCCTATTCGAGGGCGAATACTCCCATTGTATCCTATTCGAGGGCGGATACTCCCATTGTATCCTATTCGAGGGCGGATACTCCCATTGTATCCTATTCGAGGGCGAATACTCCCATTGTATCCTATTCGAGGGCGAATACTCCCATTGTATCCTATTCGAGGGCGAATACTCCCATTGTATCCTATTCGAGGGCGAATACTCCCATTGTATCCTATTCGAGGGCGAATACTCCCATTCTATCCTATTCGAGGGCGAATACTCCCATTCTATCCTATTCGAGGGCGAATACTCCCATTGTATCCTATTCGAGGGCGAATACTCCCATTGTATCCTATTCGAGGGCGAATACTCCCATTGTATCCTATTCGAGGGCGAATACTCCCATTGTATCCTATTCGAGGGCGAATACTCCCATTGTATCCTATTCGAGGGCGAATACTCCCATTGTATCCTATTCGAGGGCGAATACTCCCATTGTATCCTATTCGAGGGCGAGTACTCCCATTGTATCCTATTCGAGGGCGAATACTCCCATTGTATCCTATTCGAGGGCGAATACTCCCATGATATCAATGTATGAATGTGAACAAACCCGAGACGTCCTGTTCGAAGGTGGACAAACCTGAAACATCCTATTTGAAGGTGGACAAACCTGACACATCATCTTGAATTGCCTTCTCATTTCTCCGAGAAAATTTTCAACAACGGCAGAAAATTTTCTGCCCCCAGTATTGGTGTTCTTCCTTGTGGCATGACTTTCTGCTATCAATATCATTTTCTTTCCCTGTTTCAAATCAAAGAAAATTTGTTTGTTCAAAACATTGTGAGCGGTTGTGCTGCTCCTGTGGGGTGGTTTTTCCTTTTCTCCTTTCCCTCGCTCGGGGTTCCCAAAACTTGTTGGGGAATGATTTCATTTGTTGGAGATGATATTCCTGCTGGGGATGGGTTTTCCCATTTATCCCTTCTCCATTCTGTGTTTCTCAACTTGCTGGGGGTTATTTTGTTGAAGACGGGCTTTCCTTTCTTCCTTTACCACTCTGTGTTGTTCGACCACCTCGGAACTTTCTGAAGATAACACTGCTGGTGGATTTTCATTTCTTCAAAATTGGTATTTCACTCTTCTGAAGACTGTTGGAGATGACATTGGTTTAAATATTGCTTCCCTTAAGGCCTTCTTTCTTCCTTTTTACCCAAGTGGTATTCGATTTCCAGAAAATTTTCAAAATGAAAAGAAAATTTTCTGCCCCAGTTTAATAATCTTCTTTGCACCATACTTCTTGCCGTCAATGGCATTTCCTTGCCTTGCATAGTAATTGGAAAGTTGGTGGCCAGTTTTGAAGTCATTTCTCACTATGTTTTGACTAGACAGACTTTGACGGGGAATTTTTGACAAAAGGAGAAAGATAAAAAGAAACAACAAATAGAAGACAAGGGAGAACTGACTCTCTAACAAGAAACAACTATAAAAACTTATCAAACGCAGATACCAACTCTACTGGTCATGACATGCACATATGGCCTATCCTCCGTCGTTAATTGCCTTTTACGATTTCTGTCTCGTGATTTCCATCTGATTATCACCTTTATTCGACTTGTAGCACCCGAAGGGTTTTCACTTTCAAGCCTCTCTCATTTTGATTTTCTCTCAGCTTTCGTCGCCTTATGGTGCCCGTGAAGGTTTTCACCGGTAAGACTCTCTCATTTGTATTACTTTTAGCTGGGGATTGGGGTGTCACTGCTAAGACTCTCTCGTATTTCCTTTCTGCTGGGAATCAGAGTCTTTTCTGCTGAGAATCAAAGTGTTATATTCTGATAGGACTCTCTCACTCGCCTGACGTGGCATCTTTTGAAGACTGATCAGAAGGTCTTTCTGGACCGTAATGTGGGATTTGGATAGGGATAGAAAGAAAGGGTATTGACGGCTCAAAACAAAATCAATGTTGGGTTCAAAATTTACAACCTTCGGACCTAAATTTATTTATAATCAATACAATTTTTCTTTGCCCCAGTTTTTTTTTTACTTGGGGATTTTATTTCTTTATTTACACTATGACCGAGCTGTGAAGCGCCTACGTATCCTCTTTAAGGAATCAGGTCAAACGTAGTTCCAATTCCTTTTTTTTCATTTTTCTTTTTGTTTTTTTTTCTTTATCTCTTTTTGTTGTTTTCTTTTCTTTTCTTTTTCTTTATCCCTTTCTTCTCTCGTCTTTCAAACTTGTGTTTCTAGTCTTTGCAACTAATTCCGAATGAGGGGTATAAAAGAATTTAAATTAAGGCTCAAAGGGTTGACGATAGATAAAGTGTTTGGATAGCAGAACAAAATGCCTTCGTCATTCCAGTCTTCAAAACATGCCAAGTTCAAACAACATATTCACGACATCTTCTGTTTGTGCCCTGATTGATAACCATATCATCCATTCGCCTTTTCATCTATCATTTTAAAGTACTGTTGGACGATACTTTTATTTCAGTATCACGAGCGAACCCCGTCTTAGCATGGCCAATTTTCCTTTAAGGGTTTCTTCATGTTTTACCTGCCCCAGTCTCACATGATTCGGGCTCCAAATAATCTCAAATCATTTTTTTTTAAAATGACCTGATTATCTTCCAATTGCTTCATGATTAACCCTTAATATTAGGCCAAAATTATGTGCGATGTCATGTCATTAGAGTCACGTTCGAACGAATGACAAATTTAAAGATAGAAAAACTAAACAAAAAGACGAACTGGGTAATAAAAGACCAAAAGTTTCACTAAACGGAGAATTGGTTCAACTACAAACAAGCAAACCAAAAACACAAACCTGAAACGAGACTTGATAAGACTAGGCAAACTGAAATGACCAAAATGGAAATATAAGAGGGTTTAACTACAAGACAAAATCTAGGTCACAACCCTGGAAAAAACTCGGATAAATGAAATGACAACAAAAACAAACCACCGAAAACTCCTTCCTGATTACCAAGCATGACTTCTCATATACCAACTTCTTCCGATTGGTTTTGCTTTGGAATACGGATCGAGCTTCTTAATTCTCCCTTCCCTTGTGTATCAATTTGATCATATGGGTCTAAGGGTGAGCTGGCAATGGATTCTGATTAATGTTGGGTGCCTCTGGTGTCTGCACCTCGATCTTATTGGTGTCAATAAGATTTTGCACTGCATGTTTCAGTTTCCAACATTTCTCGGTATCATGTCTGAGAGCCCCTGAACAATACTCACAGCTTACCGAGCGATCCACATTTGGGGGTAGGGGATTTGGCAATCTTGTCTCAATAGGAATCAACAAACCTATCTGCTTCAATTTGTGGAACAGAGCAGTATAAGTTTCTCCCAACTCAGTGAAGGTTCTTTGTGCCTTTTCCTTTCTGAAGGCATGATTCCCTCGGAAACCTGGTCCTGGAGGGTTATTGTAGGCCCTCGGTGGTGGATATGTGTTTCGGGGAGGGTGATTAGGGTGATTTGGGTGGTAGGGTCTGGCTTGGTAATGAGGTGAAGGACCTTTCGATCTGGACCAAGTACCCTCCTCTACCGTTGCAACTTCTTCTCTTCTCTTTTTCCCGAATGCAACCCCTGTGCCATTCTGAATAGCTTGAGTTGTTGCTTTCAACGCGGAATAACTCAAGATCTTATTGGACTTAAGTCCCTCTTCTATCATTCCGCCCATTTTGACCACCTCATTGAAAGATTTACCAACCGATGTCACCAGGTGACTAAAGTAAGTTGGCTCCGGTGTCTGAAAGAAGTAATCCACCATCTCGTTCTCTCTCATCGGGGGATCTACCCTTGCTGCCTGTTCCCTCCAGCGGAACCCAAATTCTCTGAAGCTTTCGGCGGGTTTCTTCTCTAGCTTTAGCAATGATAAGCGATCGGGGATTATTTCAAGATTATATTGAAACTGGCCGATGAATGCTTGGGCCAGGTCATCCCATGTAAACCATCTGCTGGGATCCTGCCTGGTGTACCACTCTAGTGCAGACCCCCCCAAACTCTGACCGAAGTAAGCTATCGGAATCTCATCTCGCCCTCCGGCTCCTCGCATTTTACTACAAAAACCTCGAAGATGGGCTACTGGGTCACCATGCCCCTCGTATAGGTCAAACTTGGGCGTTTTGAACCCGGCTGGCAGTTGGACATCTGGGAATGGACACAGATCTTTGTAAGCGACACTGACCTGGTTGCCCAAACCATGCATATTCCTGAAGGACTGCTCCAGGCTTTTAACCTTTCGAATAACTTCCTCATGCTCCAAACTTTTGAAATGTTTTTCCGGTTCTGCTGGGTTATCCCAGTGAGGGGTGTGTGAATGCGGTTCAGGAGCCTTAAAGGTAGGCTGAGGAAAATAACAATGATTGTCATGTATTTGAAAAAGTGGTTCACTGGAAGACTTTTGTAAAGTAGCGAGTGGAGGTGCCACAAAAACAGGGGTAACCGGAGGAGGAGTATTTTGTCTAGCTGGTGGAATCCCTTTCGGGTCCATTCGGCTATTTTTTTGGAAACAGCATCACTTTGATTTTATTGACAAAATTAAACACACATTTTTTTGATTTTTTTTTTAAAAATGGTGGTAACCCAAACTTTATTTTGAGACTACGGCCTTTCAACATTTCCACATGGAATATTTCAAGGTTATTATTCAAAAAGAAAAAGAAAAGACTTCAAAGTGACCATTTTTGCAAAAACAGCCTTCCGGCGTCCTTTCGGAACGTTCGGCTATTTTCAAAAACAACATTACTTTGATTTTATTGAAAACTAAAACTTCGACATTTTTTTATTTTTTTTTTTATTTTTTTGAAGGGGTGGTTGGACCCGATGAGGGTTGCCTACGTATCCCACCTAATGGGAAGAATCAAACCTGCGTAGTTCGGTCATAAAGAACCAAATTATTTTAAGAAAAGAAAACAAAGTATTTTTAACAGCATTTTTTTTACTAACTTATTTTCATAAAATTAACAAAATTTATTGGGAATTTGTTTTTCATTTTTCAAAAATTATTTTCAAAGAAACTAAACTATTTTTCGTAAAATTAAGAAAATTTATTTGGAATTTTTTTTTCTTTTGCACTTTTCAAAAATTGTTTTCAAATAAACTAACTATTTAAAATTAACAAAATTTATTCGGAGATTTTTTTTTTCATTTTGTTTTTCAAAAAATTATTTTCTAAGAAAAAAATACCATTTTCCATAAAATTATTTTGATTTTTCACCTTGACATCTTCCACTTCTTACCCTTCTCTTTTTTAATAACAAACCGGTCGGCATGTAAGATCGAAACAAATAAATGCACAGACAAAGATGCAACAAGTTGGTCTTTTGTTTCGGGTGCACCTGCCCTAGACAGGCCCAACCCCTGTGTTGAGCCTCCTAAGTCAAATATGCACATGATGCAAATAAACGTTCCTATCGGGGATCCGGCATAAGGTTTTGTTATTCTAAGTCATCATCCCGTTGGAAAAAGTGTCTAGACTGGCTTTAACTCGAGCGGACAACTCGAGCCGAAGAGTGTCAGTGCACCGGTAGCATGGCTTTCCGGCTTAATTGACAATACTCCCCGCCTAAACATGTGTGACTAGAAAAAATCTTCACCGGGTGCCAAGCACCACAACTATCTTGAGAAAACGGGCTATGTCCAGCAAATGCCCGATATTATATTTCAACGAGACTCGGAAGAGAAAAATGGGTATCGGCACAATTTATATACAGTTCACAAAATATCAAAGCGGTAAAAGCAACATTTAGCATATTAAATATAAACATGTAATAAAATCAGATAATAAATAAGCCAAATACAACAATTATTCAAAACTCGAATTCTTAAACCCTGAACCAGTGGTTCTGGGTTTGTGTCCCCAGCAGAGTCGCCAGAGCTGTCACACCTCCTTTAGGCGCGCTTACCCCGAGGGATAAACGTACAAGGGAGTTTTTCCAATTTAAGTGACAATATTCGAAACGGGATTATTTATTTATTTCAGAGTCGCCACTTGGAATAAATTATGGTGTCCCAAGTCACCAATTTATTTAAATCCCAAATCGAGGAAATTTTCGACTTTCCAAATGAAGTCTGCGAACCGGAAATTCTAAGTAAGGAATTCTGTTGACCCGAGGGAAGGTGTTAGGCACCCCCGGATCCCGTGGTTCTAGCACGGTCGCTTAAATTATTGTAATGGCTAAATATCTGATTTTTAAAAAATGTTCAATACTATAATGCAATTTTAAATCATTTTACGCGTTTGGTTATTTTTAAGAAAGAAAAAAAAATGAACATTGTTATTGAGGGGCCCCGCAATTTTATTTCTTCTATTTAGCTAGGCTCGTAACATTTTTTTATTTAAAAAAAAGATAATCCTAAAGTGACTACATTTTTTCTATTTAGTTTGTCTCTAAAAGAAAAGAAAAGTCCTAAACAATTATATGCTTAAAAGGCTACTCTATATTAATACAAAAGGTGTTCTCTTGAATGACAAATTTATTCTTCAAATTATAAAACTAACTACAATTTGACAGAAAACCAATAAAATAGAAAATAACAACAAATATTGATCAACAACTTGCTTTTCTATTTCATTTCAAAACTTCAACTTCCAATTCGAGCTTACATCAACACATGGTTTTTATAATGTGTACCTGGTTTTGAAAGGAATGGGAAAATGGCAAATCAACAGGGCGGTGAAAATACAGCAACAACAACAGTAACAACCAGCAGCAGCTTCAACACCTCAATCCCGAAAATCCCAGCAATACGGAGAAAAACAAAAAAAAACCCAGTAAAAAGTAGAAAAGAAAAATATATTCCAGATTTTCTCTTTGTTTTGGCTTTCTAGCTTTGAACTCTTTTCACTTCTCAAAAGAAACTCTCAAAAATTGCATTTTTTTCCGTGTATACTTCTGTATCCAGAGTGTATATCGAGTGTATACCACAACAGGGAATTTTTTTTATTTTTTCTTCTCTTCCGATTTTTTCTCTCTTTTTTCTCTCCCTTTTTTTCATAAATCTTCTCTTCTATTTATAGGCAAGAATTTCGAAAATTTTCAGATCTTTTTATTAAAAAGAATATATTTTTTAATTTAAAGAAAACCCACTAATCCATGTTTTCCTCTCCATGTTTTCATCTCCATGTTTTCTTCCTTTATTTCCTTGCCCCCACTACTTTATGTTATGTGATTATGATTATTTTTGGCTAAAAATCTGAAATTTTCTTTTTGGGCCAAGGGGTTTTGGGTTGGGTAAGGGTGCTTAGGATTGAACTTGTAACTTAATTTGCAAGATGGCCAAATCCAAAATTTTTCTATTTTGTTCTTCTCCATTTTTCAACATCCTAATTAATAAAGCCCAAAAATACTAAGATTAATTTATAAAAACTAAAAATTATCTTGAAATACTAATTAACTCATAATAATAATTATCACACAAAATTAAACATTAATAAAATTACACGATTTGGACATTAAATGCTTAAAAAATGCAAAAATACATATTTTTATGACTTTTCATTTTTGTAAAATAAACTTAATTGTAAACTTGAATTTTATATACATATGCAACATATTTTTTGTACATTTTATTTATTTAAACAAGCAAATATGCACAAATAAAAATGCAAATAATACAAGAAAAATAACACAAAATTCACAACAATTGCAAGAAAACTAAAAATTATTTTATTTTAAATCTTTGGGAGTATTTTCCTTATAGGGCAAAAATCACGTGCTCACAATAATATCGTTGTTTTTATCTCCACGAGATCTGATAGCATCCTAGGAAGCTCAAATATATTCAAGGACAAGTATGAAGCTTTGGAATCGCAAAGAGGACCTTTAACAAGATCTCAAGTTAAAAGTTGCAAAACAAGATCATTGGACCAATTCCGCACCTAAATGTGCCTAAACTTGCAGCCCATGAAGTCCTACATAAAACCACCCTGTAATACCATAAAAAGGACTTACTTGATGTCCAAGAAAGGTATAATAGGCGTGCTAGATGTTGAGTGCAAGTTGGTGCCAAGTTGCTTGTAAATTACAAATTCAAGATTTCTAAGATTTTCAAGATTCTATCCAAGATTGGTTTGGGGCTTATTTCCATATATTATGGGACTACATTTATTATTTTCCTAGTTAGTCAAGGTTAATATTTTTCTTTTTCAAAGATTATTGGAATTACTTTCCAAGAATGACTTGGTTTTTGATTCCTAGTATTTTCCTTTTCCTAAGGTAGTTGGACTTGTTGTCCAAAGTAATTTAGGACTTTATTTCCTTATTTTTTAGGTAAATTTTTGTGGCCCCTCTCTATATAAAGGGGTATCTTCTTTGTTTTTAGGTAGATTATTCAGATTATTATCAATAAAAATTGTGAGATTTTTCCTGCACTCTTGTGTGGCTACTCTTGGATTTATTCTTCAACCTTCAAGACTCAACTTAAGGTGGAAAGATTAAACCCTATCATGGACTGTTTGTCGCCCTATCATGCTATTCTTGATTGTCACTCCAAGACCGTAACACTGGCTATGCCAGGTATTCCCCGTATTGAGTGGAACGGTACTCTAGGTCACACCCCTATCCAGGGTATTTTTTTCCTTAAAGCTCAACGTATGATTGAGAAGGGGTGTATTTCTTATCTAGCTTATGTGAGGGATGTCAGTGTTAACACCCCTTCTATTGATTCAGTCCCAGTGGTACGAGATTTCCGCGATGTGTTTCCGGCTGATCTTCCAGGTATGCCGCCCGATAGAGATATCGATTTTGGCATTGGTTTGTTGATAGGCACTCATCCCATTTCCATTCCTCCATATCGCATGGCTCCCCCTGAGTTGAAGGAGTTGAAGGATCAATTATAGGAGTTGTTGGGTAAGGGTTTCATTCGACCCAGTGTTTCGCCATGGGGTGCTCCTGTGTTGTTTGTGAAGAAGAAAGACGGTTCTATGCGTATGTGCATTGACTATCGCCAGTTAAACAAAGTTACAGTGAAGAACCGTATCCTTTACCTCGTATTGATGACTTGTTTGATCATCTTTAGGGTGCACAGGTGTACTCCGAGATTGATTTGCGCTCCGGTTACCATCAGTTGGAGATTCGGGAGCCAGATATCCCGAAGAGTGCCTTCAGGACTCAGTATGGTCATTACGAGTTCCTCGTTATGTCTTTTGGGCTGAATAAGGCCCCAGAAGCTTTGATGCACTTGATGCATAGCATGTTCAGGCCATATCTTGATACATTTGTGATTGTGTTTATTGACGATATTTTGGTATATTCCCGGAGTCGGGAAGAGCATGAGCAGCACCTGAGAGTAGTGCTTCAAACTTTGAGGGAGAAGAGATTGTATGCAAAGTTCTCTAAATGTGAGTTCTGGCTGAGTTCTGTGGCATTCCTAGGCCACGTGGTGTCGAGTGAGGGCATTCGAGTGGATCCGAGGAAGGTGGAGACCGTGCAGGGTTGGCCAAGGCCCTCCTCAGCTACTAATATCCGTAGTTTCCTTGGTCTGGCGGGTTATTACCGTCGCTTTGTGGAGGGGTTCTCTTTGATCGCGGTACCTATGACTAAATTGACCCAAAAGGATGCCCCTTTTCAGTAGACAGAGTAGTGTGAGGCGAGCTTCCAAAAGCTCAAGACAGCTTTGACTTCGGCCCTAATCTTGATGTTGCCTACCGGTTCGGGGTACTATACAGTTTATTGTGATGCCTCACGGGTTGGACTTGGAGCGGTATTGATGCAGGATGGTAGGGTAATTGCCTACGCGTCCCGACAAATGAAGATGTATGAAAAAAACTACCATGTCCACGATCTGGAGTTAGCTGCCATTGTTCACGCCTTGAAACTCTGGCATCATTATTTGTATGGGGTTCCTTGTGAGGTTTACACTGATCATCGGAGTTTGCAACACTTGCTGAAGCAAAAAGACCTGAATATGCGTCAGAGGAGATGGTTAGAATTGGTAAAGGATTCTAATATTACTATTCTTTATCATCGGGCAAGGCCAATGTGGTTGCCGATGCTTTGAGTTGTCGGGCGGAGAGTTTGGGGAGTTTGGCATATCTATCAGCCTCAGAGAGACCTATGGATGGATGTTCGGGCCTTGGATAGGCAGTTCGTTAGGTCGGATCTGTCAGAGCCCAGTCGGTTTCTGGCTTGTGTGGTTTCTCGGTCTTTTCTATTTGCTCGCATCAGGGAGCGACAGTTTGATGACCCTCATTTGCTTGCTCTTTAGGACAAAATTCGACATGGTGATGCTCGAGATGTTACCAACGGGGATGATGGGGTGATGAGGATACAGGGGCGGATTTGTGTGCCCAATGTGGATGATCTTCAAGAGTTGATTCTAGCTAAGGCCCATAGCTCGCGGTATTCCATCCATCCGGGTGCCGCGAAGATGTATCAGGACTTGAGGAAGCACTATTGGTGGAGGCGGATGAAGAAGGATATAATTGACTATGTGTTTGGGTGCCTCAACTGCCAGCAGGTGAAGTATGAGCACTAGCATTGGGGTGGGTTGCTATAGCAGATTGAGATCCTAGAGTGGAAGTGGGAGCGCATCACCATGAACTTCGTACCTGGACTTCCACGGACTGTGAGGAAGTTTTATTCTATTTGGGTCATTGTGGACCGGCTGACCAAGTCCACTCATTTCATATCGTTGTGCACTACTTACTCATCAGAGCGGTTGGTGGAGATCTATATCAGGGAGATCGTCTGGTTGTATGGTATTTCCAGTTTCTGTCATTTCAGACGGAGGCACTCAGTTTGCCTCACGGCTCTGGAGAGTAGTACAACAGGATCTAGGTACTCGAGTGGAGTTGAGCACGACATTTCACCATCAGACGGATGGACAATCCGAGCGCACTATTCAGATTTTGGAGGATATGCTCCGCGCGTGAGTGATTGAGTTTGGAGGGTCATGGGATCACTTCTTGCCACTGGCGTAGTTTGCTTATAACAACAGCTATCAGTCCAGCATTTAGGTGGTTCTGTATGAGGCCTTATATGGTAGGAGATGCAGATCCCCGGTGGGTTGGTTTGTGCCGGGCGAGGCCAGATTATTAGGTACAGAGATGGTTCAAGATGCGATGGACAAGGTCAAGGTGATTCAGGATAGACTCCGTGCATCCCAGTCTAGACAGAATAGTTATGCGGATAAGAAGGTTCGAGATGTGGCATTTATGATCGGTGAACGGATTTTACTTCGGGTCTCTCCCATGAAGGGCGTCATGAGATTTAGGAATAATGGGAAGCTGAATCCAAGATTTATTGGGCCTTTTGAGATTTTAAGGCGAGTTGGGGAGGTTGCATATAAGCTTGCCTTACCTCCCAGCCTAGCCGGAGTTCATCCGATATTTCATGTTTCTATGCTCCGGAGATATCGTGGTGACCCGTCGCACGTATTAGATTTCAGTTTAGTCCATCTAGACAAGGATCTATCTTATGTTGAGGAGCCAGTGGCCATTTTGGATAGACAAATCAGAAAGTTGAGGTCAAAGAACATCGTTTCGGTTATGGTACAATGGCGGGGGCAGTCGGCCGAAAAGGCGACTTGGGAGACCGAACTGGATATGCATATCCGGTACCCTTATCTTTTTGCTACTTTAGGTATGTCTTCTATGCTCCGGATATATCGTGGTGACCCGTCGCACGTATTGGATTTCAGTTCAGTCCAACTAGACAAGGATCTATCTTATGTTGAGAAGCCAGTGGTAATTTTGGATAGACAAATCAGAAAGTTGAGGTCAAAGAATATCGTTTCGGTTATGGTACAATAGCGGGGTCAATCGGCCGAGGATGCGACTTGGGAGACCGAACAGGATATGCGTAGCCAGTGCCCGTATCTTTTGCTACTTTAGGTATGTCTTCTATGCTCGTTCAAGGACGAACGAATATTTAAGTGTAAGAGGATGTAACGACCCGATCGGTCCTTTTTGGAATTTACGCCCCGATCCCCCATTAACTGTTTTCCCTAAGTTCATTTATGCTATTATGGTTTGCCGGGACATTCGATTCTAGGATTCGGAGTGTTTTGGGACACTTAGTCCCTAAATGAGAGCTTAAAAGTTAAAAAATGGTCCGTATTCGAAAAGTGTGAAAACGACCTCGAAATGGAAATACGATGGTTCCAATAGCTCCGTCAGGTGATTTCTGGGTTGGGAGCACGTTCAGAATGTAATTTGGAGGTCCGTAGCTCATTTAGGCTTGAAATACCGAAATTTGATATTTTTAAAGTTCCGGTCCGATAGCGAATTTTTTATCCGAGAGTCGGTTTGGGATTCTGGAAGTTTCTGTAGTTTTGTCATGTCATTTTGGATGTGTGTGCAAAATTTTAGGTCATTCGGACAAGTTTTGGATAGGTTTTTTATCGAAAGCGTGTTTGGTTAGAATTTGAAGTTCATAGGCTTGAATATTTGATTAATTCGTATTTCTAGCGTTGTTTTAGATGGTTTAAAGATTTGAGCAAGTTTGAATGATTTTTTGGGACATGTCTGTAGGTTTTGTTGAGGTCCCGAGGGCCTCGAATGTGTTTCAGAAGCTCAACGGGGCATTTTGTGTTGAAAAATAGTTGTAGGTTTCTGCTGTTACTGCTGCAGATTTTAACCCTATGCGATCGCATACCCATCCATTCGATCGCGTAGTGTAATTTCCGAGGGGGCATGTTTTCCTTCAATGCGATCGCTTAATTCCTCCTGCAATCGCATAGTTTTGATTTTTCCTTCTCCGCGATCGCGGTGTCCCTAGTGCGATCGCGTAGTTCAACCTCCTTACCTTACGCGATCGCAGGCCTCTCACTGCATTCGTATAGAGAATTTTTCCAGGCTTTCAAAATTTCTTCTACGCGATCGCATGGCTATTCATGCGATCGCAGTGAATTGAATCGCTGGGCAGACTATATCTTTTCAAAAAGAGGGTTCTTCCATTTTTACAAAAACTCAAGCTAGAGAGCTCGGTTTTGGGAGAATTTTCGAGGGATTTCAGAGGCAACTATTGGGTAACGATTCCTTACTCTCTTATGATTAATATCCACTAATATAACCTCGAATTCAACCTTTAATTTCGGAATTTGGATGAAACTTGGGGTAAAATCCTTAGACCTTATTGTGATAATTTGAAGAGGCATTTGACCTCCGATTTGGGAGATTTTTATATGGTTAGACTCGTGAGAGTACAAGAGTTTTGAAAATGTAAAAATATTTTGATTTTGAGACATTGGCTGGAGGGGCATTTTGGTCATTTTACCCATTTTCGCGCCTTAGCTTTAATTTTTACAGTGTAATTAGTTACTTGCGGTGTTATTTACAATATGCAATTGGTTTGAATATATTTGGGCCACTCGGAGTCGGATACTCGTGGCAAGGGCATTGTTTCTTAGCGGGTTTTGTACCGGTTTGAGGTAAGTGGTTTGTCTAACCTTGTTTGTGGGACCTCTTCCCTTAGAATATCTTATGTGTTGATTTAAATGACTTATACACGAGGTGACGAGCGTGTACTTTTGCAAATTATTGAAAATTCACTTTACTTGAACTGCTCAAACTGTGCCTTCTTCGTTATTTAACTGATTTAAATGCAAGATTTATCCCGTCTTAGTTAGAGGAGTATGACTAGATAAAATTAACTGTCTAATTACTTAATTGCCTTAATTAAAATTAAGTGGAACATGTTGGGTCAGAACTTAACTGTTAAATATTTTCCTTGTGTTTTGGTTGTGTTTTTACATTGGAACTGCGGGTTCAATTCCCGAAGATTCTTATTACTTATATGATGGATTACGGGTTCCATTCCTGGAGGTCCTTGTTACTTATATGATGGACTGCGTGTTCAATTCCCGGAGATCCTTGTTACTTATATGATGGACTGCGGGTTCAATTCCCGGAGATCCTTGTTACTTATATGATGGATTGCGGTTTCAATTCCCACATATCCTTGTTACTTATATAATGGACAACATGTTCAATTCCCGGTGATCCTTGTTACTTATATAATGGTCTGCGAGTTCAGTTTCCCGAGATCCTTGTTACTTATATAATAGACTGCGGGTTCAATTTTTGGAGATCCTTGTTACTTATATAATGGACTGCGGTTGCAATTCCCGGAGATCCTGTGCTACTGATATAAATGGACTACGGTTCAATTCCCAGAGATTCTTTTGTTACTAATATGATGGACTACGAGTTTAAATTCCCGGGAGATCCAGTGGACAGTCGAGGAATATTTGTTATGTTATTTTCCTTGTTTAACTTAATTGTCAATGACTTGTTGTTTTCTATCTTATTTTGCTGTCATTTCAAATTATCTCCTACTTTACACTGTTCGATATTGTTACTATGTTTATTCTCAATAAGGCCATAACCTTCCTCGTCATTACTCCATCGAGGTTAGGCTTAGAACTTACTGAGTATCGATGTGGTGTACTCATGCTACTCTTCCGCACACTTTTGTTGTGCAAATCCAGGTACTTCTATTCGAGCGTTCTATTAGTGATTCCACAACTACATTTGGAGACTTGAGGTATGCATCTGCCGCGTCAGCAGATCTAAACAGTGTCATTCTACTCTTCCTCATAGATAGTAGTTTCATTTCATTTGTTCGGTTGTATAGACATTTCTGGATGATAGAGCCATAACTTATGTTCTTTAGCCTGTGTTTACCCGTGAGTTTCCGGGTCTTGGAGGTTGTTTCAGTATTTTGAGTTGAAGTGTATGTGCCAGGCGGCACTTTATATATTTTTCTTATGTTATTCAGTATTAGTTTATTGCTTTCGTAAAGGTTGTTAAATTTCCGCAATGTGTTAGACTTACCTAGTTGCGAAGACTGGGTGCCGTCATGACAGGTTCATGATTGGTGAACTAGGGTCGTGACTCGTGACATCAGTCCCGCTCTTTATTCAGCATTTTATGAAAGTAGGTCTGCCATCTCTGCTTAGTTTGAACCTCTCCCATCAATGCTCTACAGTTGAAATTTATGTCTGAACTTAATTTCAACTATCGTAGTTTGATTTTCACTAACAAACCAATATTTTTTATAAATTTTTTGTTTAGTTAAAATTTATGTCCAAACTTAATTTCAACTTTTGCAAAAAAAAATCGACTCGAGCTTCAAATATTCTATTTTCATTGTATTTACTTTTTCCATACTAGAGTCCCTTCATTTTTGTGATGAAATATTAGTGAAGTCGGACAACATGCCCAAGTGATAATGATTTAATTAAACATGCTTACTATATGCTTTCCTAAATATCAAACTATAATTTCTTTTAAATTATTCATTAACAAGTAGTATAATTTTTATTAGGCATTAAAAAGTTATTTCTCGGAGTAATTGTGCCTAAGAAATTTATAATTTTGAAAAAAGAACAAAATAGTAAAAAATGAGAGGTAGAAAAAAGGTAAAGAAAAAAAGAAAAAAGAAAAAAAAGTGAATGAAACTTAACAGCCGTTTCTTTAGACACGTTGCATTTCTTTTTCATCAAAGAGAAAAGAGAATCAAAAAATTATACTAAGTGCAGAAACACAAAGTGGTGACACATTTCACATTCTCATATTTTTCTCTGGATTTTCTTGATTCTACCGCTCTAACTCCTCTATACCATTCAACCCCCAAAACCCCGTATTTTTTTTGGTGTTTTTTTCACCATTGATTTTCTCTCTTGGGTTAAAAATTGTTAATCTTGTTACATTTTTCTTTGAACAGATATTTAAAGTTGGTTATGGGAAAAAGAAAGAGAAAAGCTGACCTCAACAAGACTCCTCCTCCTTCAGGTATAATACCTTATTAATGCTTCTTATGGTTTTGATTTTTTTTTTCCTTTCTTCTTTTTGTTTTTTATTGTGAGTTTTTGGCATTTGATTGTTGATAAGCCTTACATGTTGTAATTTATTGTGTCTTATTACAAAGCAATTTTATTGATCCTACAAGAGAAGGGGATGCATAAAAAAAATTAATTTATTTATTGAGAAATGAAGTGGTGTGTGTGTGTGTTTGTTTTTTTGGGGGGGGGGGGGGAGATGAGGTTCCGGTGTTAGTGGAGGCAAAAAATATATATGGGGTGATTTCTTCTCATTTGCCTAAGTCTTAGTCGGCCGATATATTCCGTATTGCGAGATAGAAGGTACGTAGTGGAATAGTTGAGGTGCGTGCACGCTGTGATCCTATATCACCATCATTAGAAAAAAGTCTTATATTTAAGTGGAGAATGGAAGAGGGGTGGACCTATTATCTATAGTGTTTCGTGCTTTGACTTATTCAAAAGAAAAATACCACCTACATTATGTTGTTGTAGATTTGTTGTCATTATTATTATTCTTATTATTTTATTTTTTTTGTGCTAGAAGTGTTGGGGAATGTTGTGCACCAAAATTGGACGGTGTCATGGCGATAGTTTGGTGACAAGTGAAGAGTGGTTTCTATTTTTAGAAAAAGCTTATTGCTTTTCTTTTACTTTTGCAAACTTTTTGTAACCTGATTGCTTGTGGAACATATCTTGGTTCAGTCTTATGAATAATCTAATCACCTTTTGTTGGAAGGTTTAGCTTCTATCAAACTTTGGTGTCCTGAGTTTGGTGAATGGAAGTTAGTGGAAGGTTCTGTTTCCCAAAGTTCGCGTAGTTGCCTTTTTATGATTTTTTTATGACGATGGTGTCTAGGCTTGACCTTGTGTTCTTGATGATTTCAGTGGATTGAATATGTGAAAGTTGATAAACGTTGTTGAGGCATATGAGTTAACTGTAAAAATATTTGACAAGTTGTTAAAAGTTATCATCTGATCGTTGGAAGCATATTATAGTATAGGTGGTTTAGAATTTAATCGTGGCTAAGACTCATTGATTGCCAGCATAGTGTTGTCTGTTTATTATCTTTCCCACTGATATATATTCTGATACTTCTGAAGCGAAATTTTATAACTCAAGATGGGATAGCCGACTAGCGTAGATTAAACTTTTTTCTTCATTATGCATCAATTGACGAATAAGGTTGCCATTCTTTGATATTTGTTACGTGTAGCCATGTTTGAAATCATCCTTTGTTTCTATTGAAAATTAAAGTATTTTATGTGATTACGATAGAATGTAATCCAGATTCATTTTCGTATCTACGGTAGTCGTATAGAATAGCATTGAGAATATTTCCAACAATTGTGTTACAATTAGGAATCCAGCAATTAAGAAAGCCTCCTTATCCTCCTTTTGTCCAAATCAGTTTGTATACACTTCGACTAGTATATCAAGTAGCTCACTATAGCCTACAAGCATAGGTCGAGGGAATCTGCCTTTCAAAGCTGAAGCTATGGAGATTTGGTCTTTTGCTTTTTACATTGCACGTGGTCAAGCCTAAGTTTCCTGCTTTTCTTCTATTTGAACAGGATTTTTTCTTATATAGAAGCTTTCTTACATTACAGTGGGAGTTTTTAGGAGAGATAGCCTGACATAAAAATTTTAGTTGTGATTTTTGTTGTCTCTGTATTCTATTCCTCAGTTTCCCGCCCCCTAACTAGTGAAAGGAAATTTATGTTTTAGACTTCTCACTCCTCTTCTATATTAAGTTTCCTGGAGAATGGCAAGTGAATCGTGATTGAAACTTTTATATCATTGCAGACCTGATGCCGCCCTCACCCGGAATGGATGCATTGTCGAAACAGGTTCTCTCGTTTCTCCATCTCATAATGGAATTCAATAATTTTGGCCTGTTTTCTTTAGAGAAAAATATCATTTTTTGCATTGTTGAGCAGAAATTCTCTCATCAAGTCGACAATAGTGGAATGAAGTCTTTCTTATCCATTGCGGATATCGTAGATGGTCCTGTGAAGGTAACACAAGGCCAACAATCATCTATTGTTCACCGTCGAAATATTGACATTCTAAAGTCTTTGAGGCATCCCCGTCACTATGGCCGCCATTATTCTCGACGGAGGTCTGCTGCTAATGCTGAGGCATCAACTTCCCACGGTGGTCATACGCCTTCTTATGATGAGAAGTTGTCCTTAAAAATGGCAAGCAAATGCTATTCAGATTCTGGACATGACACAGGTGCACCTTATGTCCTTTATTTCCTTAACAGTATCACTTATTCTTTTTATCGAGTTTCATACAAATATCGAGTAGTTTCGCATGAACCTTTGTGCTCATGGAGGCCGAATCCTTGCCATGATACAAGGCAAGAGGTAATTCTAATAGAAACTCGGAGGCAGATCCAGGATTTGATGTTTATGTGCTCCTACAGCGACCTCAAGTTAATATACAATTAATAATTGAGTGCAAAGTCAAATATTTATAGATATTTAGTAGATTTCCTCGTTCATATACAGGATTCAGGCAAAAGCTACTAGATTCATGTGAACCCATATGTTACTATGCAGATTCGTCTATGTTGAAACTCAATGTTACATCATAATGAGAATTTCTCTTTTCCTTTTTGTATCTGTCTAGCATAATTCTGTTATGTTTCTGTTAAATCTACTTTAAAATTAGTGCTTGAAGCACATCTTTTGATGCTCTTTCCAACATCTCACTTGACGTTCCTTGCATTCTCCGGTCAGAGAATAGGCAAAGAGCAGTTCACAAACCAGAAGGAGCTCCATCAAGTTCATTGGCAACGAGGGTGATATCATCCGATGTGGGAAAACTCTTTTGTGTATTATGCCAGAAGTTTCTGAAGGAGGACCCTTACATCATGCTTGAAAACAATTTACCTGTAGGCGAGACGTGCGTGGTAGCAGTTTTAGCTTGTGGTCATCTTTATCATGCTGATTGTTTGGAACGGAGAACAAATCGTGAAGATAGACAGGATCCGCCCTGTCCAATTTGTCTCGGCTTGGTTTCTCAGGTTGATGCTTCAGTGGAACAGGAGTAGGTCAGCTTTTGTACCTGGATACCGATAATCTTTTTGGAGATTAGATGTATTTAGAGGGAAATGCGGTCGAGTGATTAAGTATCATCTAGAGAGATACGATTTTGTAAATGATTTTCATGCTTTTTATCTGCAAATACAGTATAGGAAAGAGTTGAAATGGTAAATGGCATCATGTATGGGGGGCTTTTCTTCTTCCTTGCTACTAGATCAATGTCCATGTATATATTTTCCAGCTATTTGGTGGATCTATTTGATTATGCATGTTTTAACGCATGATGTGTAGATTAAGTGCACGTAACGAGTTTGAATCGTGTTGAGAACAAAAACTCGGTATTTAAGTGGAGAAAGGTAGAGTAGCGGATTCATTATTCATCTAGATTCTAACTGTGCGCTGGCTGGCCCTTGGAGATTTCTTTTTGTTAACTATGTTTTTAGCATAGAACTTTTGACAAAGTGCACTATCACGAGTTCGAATCGCTCGAATCGTGTTTGAGAACAAAAACTCGGTATTAAGCGGAGAAAGGTAGAGCGGCGGATCCATTATTCACCTAGTGTCTAACCGTGCGCCGGTTGGCCCTCGGAGATTTCTTGGTTAAAATATCAAACAACTTAAATATAGGAGCAATGAAGGAGGTATATAAATTTTTAATTTTTTTTTATGAAACTGACCAACTTTTGGTCAGTTTTCTTTTACGCAAAAATGCGGAAAACAATTTTTGAGTCTTGCCAATTTTTTTTTTTCAAAAAACCAACCAACTTTAGTCGGTTTTCGCAATTAAAATTAATATTAAAAAAAATCGACCAACTTTGGTCGGTAAATTCGGCCAGTCATCTTTAAAATCCGATCAACTTTGATCGATAATTTTATTTTTTAATAAAATCGATCAATTTTGGTCGGTTATTTACGTGCGAAAATATAATTAAAGAGTATAAATAAATAAATAAAAAGATAATCTTAAAACAAAATGCACCAATTGTCTAGTGGTAGAATAGTATCCTGCCACAGTACATTAAAATACGGACCAACTTTGGTCAGTTTTTTTTAAAGTTAATTTACCGACCAATGTCGGTCGGTATTTTCCGACCACCTTTGGTCGATATAGTAAAGCGACCACCAAAATACCATCCAAGTATATTTGGTCGCATTTTGGTTGGTAATTAATCATAATCGATCAAAGATGATTGATTTTTTTGGTCGCTAATTACCGGACTTCTAATAGTGAATCCAGATAAATTTGATTATTACAGTTTGAAATAGAGTTGATTTCTTCTACATTGTTGTCCCATGTGAAGGGAATGGAGTGCTATCGTTATTTATTTCATTTGAAATGGGCTTTTTTACCACTAATTACTAACCTTAGCTTGCTTTAGCAGTCATGTGATGATTCAAGAGGTAGTCGTATAAGCTGGGTGGAAGCTTGAGGTTCCGCCCTAGGCCCGAGTCTGGGGGAGGTCAAGTTCGAAATCGACGGACTAGACTCGAGCTCGAAGATAGAGTGTAATGTCCGGAGGCAAGAGTTCGAGGAATACCGAGATCGAGCGCGCTCGACCTCGAAATAGCGCCATTATGGATTTGTACCAAAGCGAGCTAGATCCTACCACGTTCATAAGATCATAGCACAAATCCGGAATAAGAGCGAACAATTCCGTACTAGTCGGTTAGACAGCTGCAACAAGAATATTCTATAGTGTAAATAGAAATATTCCTTATTTTGGGCTCTTCTATTATAAAAAGGGAACACCAAGCATTTGTAAGATCATCCGAGCACTGAGAATAGATTATACTATATCTTTTTTGTTTGTTTTTTATATTATCATTTAGCTTTATTGTTCTTGCTTTGCTTTTATACTTGTTCTTACGATACCAAGCCTACCTCGAGGTCCCTGTGGTCGAAGTCACTGTTGTTGAATAACATTGATTTGATTCACCTTTCTCTTTCATTTTTACGTCATATTTCTTGATTATTAATTGGTATTGAATTAAATCACGTATCTTTAAAACCACAAATCAAATTTTATTGTTACTCGTATTTTTTGAGGTAAACAAAGTTGTTATTGGAATCCATAAATTTTAAATCATGGATCTGCCTCTGCCACGACCGTGAAAAACAACAATTAGGTTATTTCTTGAGGACCAAAATGCATCTTTTCTCCAAGTTGTACTCTGTTGGCAAATTATCAATGATTGTACTGGACTCGCATGGCAAAATATGATGACTTTAAATTTTTCACTCCATGTAGCCAAATAGCCAATCATCATTCACAATGCACATGGGTCCCTGAATCTCTGATGTGGTCCTCATAGTTTTGAGATTTTAAATATATGCCTCAGTTGTTATTCTGTTTGCTCTATTGACCCCTTTACGTACAAGTTCCTTGTCAAAATCGTCCTTCTTTGCAACTCCCTTCTTCTTTTCTCATTATCTTAAAACGATAATACAACTTGAAAGAAGAAAAAAAAGGTAAAATACTAGTACAATTTATGAGGTGCAATCTACTTTATACACCATTTTCTCTAATATTAATTAAGAACCATCGTTTCTTCCATGATTTTTTTTTTTTGAGTAAAAAAAAGTTGTCTAGAGAGAGGGAAAACGACAACGAAAAAAATAGTAAAATTTAATAATGTATTTGATCTTTTGACAGGACTTTTTCATTTTTCACTTGATATTTTATATATCTTTTGGGAGCAAAGTTTACTGTATAAAGAGGAAAATAGAGGTTGTGAAAACTAAATTGGCAATTTTGAAACATTGGTATTTCCTCTTTCCAGTTTATTTGGAGGCATTTGGTGTATGCAAGTTAAAGTACCTAATTTTTAGTGTAATCTTAGGTGTAGATTCTTCAAAACATTAAAAGATAAAAGTTATATATTTGCAAATTAAAAAAAATTATAAGTTAACATAGTTAATATTACAAAAAAATTAAATCTTAGAAAGTTATAATTGAAAAAATTATTTGACTCTTCAACTAATACCTCTGCATAAAAAATATAGAAAAGTTATATTTTCGTGTAATGTTAAAAAATACGTCAAATTAGCTTTTATCACATATATGTATAATATTAAGAAAATGCATTAAATATCTAAGAATTTAATTCAGTTGTTATTATATACTGTATTAACTTGAAGTTTTTATAGGAGCGCTTAAACTTCAAATATTAGATCAGCCTCTAACACTATCTGCCACGAAAATGGCTAGAAGCATAATACACATTAATGAATCAATAATTGAATGAGTGATAACGTGATAATTAGCTCCTACATTATTTATGCTTTATAAAGATCCGAATTTTAGGATCCGCACATTCCAAGCTTCACATATACATTGGTAGTTAGTGGTAATTAAAAAAAAAAAAACTCCTAAAGAGAATGGTGGTCAAAGTAAATGGGCTAGAATATATAAAATTTTATGCGCACCAGAGCATTAATTCAATTCTATAATTGTTCAATTCTATAATTGTTCAATTCTATGAGACTCCTTAGTAATAATTAAATCGTATAAAAGGGGACAAAAGTAGTAGTGATAGAAACAAAATGTGTGTTTATTGACAATTTGTTCTCCTAAATAAAAGTCATATGCAATTGATATTTTATTTTAATTGTCTTAATAATCTCTTGATAATATTTTAGTATTACCTTGTGGTTAGTCTAATAATAACAGTTCATAAAAGAAGAAAAGTTTCTCTCTCTAAGTTCTCTGCGCACGTTATGCTAACGGACGTCGTCTAAGAATCAGCCATGGCGAGAAAACGAGACCGCCCTAAACGAAAACCACTTGTGACGGTCGACGAAGCTACGGAGCAATAGTATTGCAGATACTCTAGCTCAAGGATCTATGCAGCAAATAGCAATACCAATCGGACACCAGTTTCAGATTAATTCTCAGAAATTAGGATCACCTAGCAACACTAAGGGATCGACGAAAAGGATAGATCTCAATGCCGTGCAGATGCATGCGTCTTCATCTTCATGTGAAGGCACCCCAGCAGCAGCTATGGAGTTTACGAAGGAACAAGCAACAACAACTGAGTTGAATGTCAATGGAACAGTAACAACTGAGCAAAAGGATGAGCTAAAGCCACATGCAACAATGCCGGAGAAGGAGAGAACATGGGCAAACCTATTCGCTGAAAACAGATCTTCAGAAAATGGTATGGTACTGTCATATATTCCACCAAAAATTATTGATGGCAATATTGTGGTTAAAGTAGATGAGGAAGAAATTGAGAAACAGAATAAAATATGGGAGTGTGCCCTAATTATCTATGTGTAATTGGGGATATACCAAGGTATAAATTCATGGAGAAGTATATTACTCGTGCCTGGAGTAGACTGAGTATATCAGATTTATACTTGCATGATGAAGGATACCACATAGCAAAATTTGACACTACAGGGGATCTGAAAGACATTCTTTATGGAGGACCTTATACCATTAATGGTAGACCAATGATATCGAAACGATGGACTCAAGGTTTTGACATTAAGGCAGAGTTCCTGATGGAAATTCCTCTATGGATCACTACTCCTAATTTGCCTATGAGCTACTGAGGAAACAAGACATTGAGTAAACTAGCAAGTGCTATAGGAAAACCACTTTTTTCGGATGAATGTACCACTAAGCAGAAACATATTTCGTATGCTAGAATTTTGGTTGAAGCTAATATGACAAAAAAACTGCCAACAGAATTGACATTACAAGAACCATCGGGGAAAATGATTCAGCTGCAGGTGGAGTATGAATGGAAGCCCCAACATTACATAAATTGCATGAAGATAGGACATGACTGTACCTTGAAGAAAACATTGAATAAAGAAGATTAGTATAGAGAAAGACAAATGCAGGGGAAAATTACCACAAGGTGGCAAGTTAAAGGGAAAGGACAACAGCAACAAACATACCTAAATAAGGGAGCAAGCAAACTAGTGAGGCAGGAGAATGCAGTTGTGAGCACGTGATTTTTGCCTTACCTGAGAAGTACTCCCAGAAAATTCAAAATAAAAATAGTTTCGTGTTGGGCATGATTTTTGTGATTTTGTGTTATTGTGTGCATGTTTATTTATTTAAATTAATAAAATACAAAAAAATATATTAGGTTTTGCATTTTTGTGTTCGATATCGAAATTACGTGATTTACATTTTTTAGGTGATATGTAATTATGTAGGATAGTGGTATTAAAAAATTAATTATGTTATAAATTAATGTATATATATATATATATATATATATATATATATATATATATATATATATATATATATATACATATACATATACACATGATACATCATGGAGTCTAGTTGCAAAACAAAGAAGAAATCGGAACTGGGCCGTCCCCAATTCTTTAAGAACCAGGCCCACACTAACTCAACACCCAACCCAAATACCCGTCCAAGCTTCAGCCTGTGTAACGCTTGATCTGGACCGTTGGATTTTATAATCCAACGGCCCAGATTAATCCATAAATCTCCAAATACACTCAGACTATGACTTAACCAAACGACACCGTTTGGTTTAAGTGAGGGGATCCTGATCGTTGATCGTAAATGATCCAACGATCAGGATTCAATCTCATATCTCGTATATAAGGCCCATCCCATACCCCGCCCCCCCCTTTCAGACCCCCCCCTCAACCGTCTAGCTCTCAAAGACCCAGCATAACGCCGCCCTCCTCCGCCGTGCTCCGCCTGCCGGAAATTGCCTCACGGCGGTTCCGGTAGGCCAACGGCCACCATTTTAACACCAAATCTTCCTCTCACCTCCCCCATTACGAATCCGGCATTAGTTATCTTCGAATGTTACTCGAACGCTTCGAATACCAATTCGAAGGTCGCCGGAATCTGACGATCATCCCAATCCACCCCAAACTCACCCCAAACCTTCCCATGACCTCCCTCATACCCCCACCGGGCTTAGTTCTGTTCGAATCTTGCCAAAACCAGCCGAGCCCCAAAATCTAGGCCATGAACCCTAATTGCGATTTCTGCCTAATTGAGGTCTAATAGACCTTAATTGGGATGTTTTCATTATTGAAAACATCTCAATTAAGGTCCATTGGCCTCAAAGAACAAAGGTCCGAGCCAAATTGAATCCAAGGTGGGTCCGAAGTTCATTCGAATACAGTTTTCTCCTCACATGGTATTTGTCTTTTCTTTCTTCATATGTTAATGTTAATAATGTGAATTTTATACTTCATTTCCCCCTTTAGTTGTCTATTCTCTTCATCTCCAGTATACTCCTTATCCGGTCAATTCCCAGTTCTATCCGTGTTAATTCGATGCTCACTGCTTTGAATGCATAGTTTATTTAGCGTCGTCAATGAGTTGATTCATTTGTGTGATTGTTCATGTAAGTGTATGCCTGTATGCAATTCATTAGTTTAGGGGCCTGTTACTGTTTGATTCCAGATTAAGGGGGTTAATTGGTTATAGTTAATAGGTTGATTAGTATTAATTTTTAAATGCCCTGCCCATAAGAGAGGCTAGTGGAACCTGCCATACAGCAGGGTATCCCACTAAGCCTCATGTGAATCACTAGTTTAATACTTTAGTCCATACCTGGACATTGAATGATGGAGGTTGCAGGGAGTATGATGGGTTGGGGGATTCAGTGTAAGGGGGGTAACCTTAGGGGGCTGCTGGTCGACTATAAGAAGAGATACAGGCCTTAGAGAGAGGGAGACAGTCATAGCTAGAGAAAAAAAACCTGAGAGAAAAAAAGACACAGCAAGGGTACATTTGATACACACAAAGATACAGATAGAGAGAGCTGGGAGTTAAGAAAAACAGGGAAAAACAATATTGAAACCAAGATACAGGGAGAACAAAAAGATAGAGAAGTTACTGTTTCATTGGTTCTGGTTACTGTTTCGTGTGTTGTGGTTGTGCTTTGCTATTGGTTGTAGTGTTCGTTTTTGTTGCTGTTGATCCAGTGTTGGTGCTGTGCTACTGTGGTTAACTGCCACTGTTTGTTGGTCGTGTGTATTGAGTGCTGCTGCTTGGTTCTTGTGTTGTTGCTGGTCCAGTGCTATCGCAGTTGTATTTATTGCTGTTGCTGTGCATATTGTTGTTGGTCCAGTGTTGTTCTTGTGTTGTTGGTGGTGCTGGACCACTGTTTTAGCTGGGTTGAATGGCTGAGTGTCTATAGTATTGCTGGTTTGGTCTAGTGTTTGCTGGCTTGGTCTATTGTTGTTGCTGTTGTGGTCATTTGGTGCTGCTGGTCCAGTGTTGTGGCTCCTGGTTGATTGTTGCTGCTGTTAGTCATTGTTGTTGTTGTTGTGTCTTTGTTGTTGCTGGTACATCTCGGTTGTTGTATGCTGCTGCTGTATTGAGTTTGCTACTGGTGTGGTTATTTTTGTTGTTATTGGGTGGTTATTGTTGTTGCTGCTGAGTCGTTTGTGTGGCTGTTGGTTTACTTTGGTTGCTACTGGCCTATTGTTGTTGCTCCTGTTACTGTTGCTGCATTGCCATTGCTCACTCTCCTTTGTTCTTCCGCATTCCAGGTACACATCTCTGTTATTGTAATTCCTTGGTTCGAAAAGAATGAAGTTTGAAGCTTATGCTTAAAGTCTGTTGAATCATGTAGTCGTCCAAAGTTCTTATATTTGGTTACGTTCTGTTATTCTTTGATTAAGTTGGTATTGCTAGTTTTGTTATGGAAAATGTAGCTAGACCAAAGATACACTATCATTAGATATGCGCGTAAACCCGAATTAGTCTGTTGTATCTCTGTTCAATCTTCTCTACTCATGTGTGTAATCTCTAAATCTGTTAAATGTTAGATCTTGTGTTAAAAGCAAGATTAGCTAGGGAGTTATTACTCAACTGAATGACGCAATTAGATTAAAGGAGTCGGGGGTGCATTTCATGTGACCCGACCCCAATTTCGGGCAAGAGCAAATAAAGCGTGTCAGGAACCACAGGCGCATTTCATGTGGTGTGGTTCGTAGCGAGTTTTAAATAATTTGGAATCAACTCCTAAGTAAAATACAATGGGATGTAGTTCGCTTTAGATTTGAATCAAAGGTGCGCCTCGCCCAATAGTTACACTAATCGCAAGGCCTTCATAAATGTACATATAAAATACTTAGATTTTGAGATGCGTCGTTTCTTAACGAATGTCACGCCCTTCTCAACATGTGTAAATAAGTAGTCGATCCGGGCGCATATTTTAGCTCTATCTTCTTAAATACGGGTGTGCATTTCATGCGACCCAAATCCAAACCCCGAAATGTTGAATAAGAATATGTCGAGGATCCGGGTGCATTTCATGTGACGTGATTCGAAAGCATATTTTTAAGCAACTTTCTCTTGCGTAAATCATAACCAATAATAAAAGCGGTAAAGGGATATTAACTTGCACTAAGTACATAATTGTAAAAAGCGGATAGATAAGCCAAACACGACAGTTGAGCGACCGTGCTAGAACCACGGAATTCGGGAATGCCTAATACCTTCTCCCGGGTTAATAGAATTCATTATCCAGATTTCCGGTTCGCGGACCGTTAAATAGAGTCATTCTTTTCCTCGATTCGGGATTTAACCGGTGACTTGGGACACCATAAATCTCCCAAGTGGCGACTCTGAAATAATTGAAATAAATCCCATCTCGATTGTCCTTTAATTGGAAAAACTCTTTGCATCCTCGCGGGTGCGTAAAAAGGAGGTGTGACAGCTCTGGCGACTCTGCTGGGGATTTCTTTAGAATTCGAGCTCGGAATAACTGTTGTATTTGGCATATTTTATTATTATCTGATTCTTTTACATGTTGGCATTAATGTGCAAAGTGTTGTTTTTACTGCTTTGATATTTTGTGAACTGTACATATAAATTGTGCCGGAACCAATCTCCTCTCTGAGTCTTCTAAATCATGAAGAAGGGTGCACTTCGTGTGACTTCTTTTCTGTATAGTGTCCGATTCCCATTTTAGAACGAGGTTTGGATAAGTTGCAAAACCGGTGAAGCTTCTGTATTCCCGGGTTGCTGCCTCCTCCTCGGCTCGAGCTGTCCGCTCGGGTAAGCCAAGTCTAGAACAGATAAACCCATGTTTTTAAACCTAGAATAACAAAGCTTCATGCCGGATCCCTAGTAGGAAACGTTTATTTGCATCATGTCGCATTCGGCTTAGGGGACTCAACACAGGGGTTGGGTCCGTCTAGGACAGGTGACCTGAAATGAACAGACTATCCTGCTGCATCCTGTTTGTCCTGCGCATTTATCTGTTATAGACTTGCATGCTGACCGACTTTAGAGATTTAAAATAAAAAAAAAAAAAAAAAAAAAAAGAAAAAAAAAGGGAAAGGAAAATATGTTTTGTTCTTAAGATAGAAATAGCTTACTTGTCTTCCTTTAGTAAAATGAATCGATAAATAATGTCGTTTGTGTCGTCAAAACCGAACTACGTGGGTTTGATTCTCATTGGATGTGAGATACGTAGGCAACCTCCATCAGGTCCAACTTCACCTTTTGAAAAATGGCCGAAAAATCAAAACTAACTTTTGTCCTAAATAAGTCGGTGACGCCTGTTTTTAAAAATAGCCGAATGTTCCCGAAAGGGACGCCGAAGGCTAATTTCGTATAAACGGCCACCTTTGGGTCAATTTTGATTTCGATCAATTTACCCCACAGCCTTAAAAGCCTTCGTCCCCGAGACGTCGAAAGGCCGTGATTGAAAATTGATTTTTTTATTTTTGGCAAAACAAAGTTGTTTTTCTTATTTAAATCACCTTAATAAATGTGCAGGATGAGCACGAATCAGAATAAATCATTTTCAATCCTTAGTGAGGTCCCTCACCGCTCCGTATATGGTGGAACAATATGGAAGACAGTAGCAAAAAGGTAGTAGGGAGAATTTTGGGAGGTTTGGTTGATCTGTTGAATATCGAGCCAAGGGAGGACATCATCAAGGCACTGGTATCTTTCTGGGATCCGACCCGCAATGTGTTCCGTTTTGTTGACTTTGAACTGACGCCCACATTAGAGGAAATTGCGGGCTATGCAGGACTAAATGGGAAATTAAGAGGACAATACCTGCTCTCACCAAGACCGATATCTCCACATGGGTTTCTGGATTTGCTGAGCATTAGTCGGAAGGTGAAAAATGATGATCTGCTGAAAGGGTGTTGCGATCTCCAATTCTTATATCAACGGTACGGCGCTCCTCGGGGTTTTGAAGAGTCAAACCTTGGACTGACTCACGCAGGGAATAGAACCAAGTGGGAGGCCAGACGAATTCTAGCATTCATAACGACATTCTTGGGGATTGTGATTTGTCCGCGCGAAGATAAGAAAATAGAGATAAGTCTGGTAGGAATAGCCGATGTTGCAATCAAAAAGGCTACCAGCACGGTGGTCCCTTTGGTTTTGTCCGAAATCTATCGAGCCTTGACTGTATGCCGAGAAGGGGGCAATTTCTTCCAAGGTTGCAATCCGTTACTCCAATTATGGATGCAAGAACACCTCCATCACCGAACACAATACATGAACCATGGGTTGACCGGAAAAAACTGTATCAGGGGTTTCGAAGAACGGATGATGGGTGCTGTATTCCCCGAAGGCATCGAGGCATGGCTTGCACGACTGAGCTCAATAGAAGCCGATCAGATTGAATGGGCGTTCGGGTGGTTACCCGATACTGAAGTAATATATATGGCAGCCGAGGAGTGTTATATCCTTCTGATGGGGATCCGCAGTGTCCAACCATATGTCCCTCACCGTGTATTACGTCAACTAGGAAGGTTTCAGGTTATTCCTACCGATCAAGACCTGAGGAAGTACGCCATTGAGTTGAGCCCGGGAGTTGTATTCCCCGAAGAGAAGATTAGAAGGCTGTGGCACGAATGTCGGTTCCTTGAGCCTAAAACCATGGTCCGGGAACTATCTAAGGGAGAGGTGGACCCGAAGTACAACGTGTGGTTCGGGAAAAGATTTCAGATTCGTCGGAAATGTTCTAAAAGAGCCCATGTCCAACAATTCACGGAAGATTCACGGGAACAATGGGATTGGTTAGCAAAGGAGGAGGGGTACAGGACGAAGATTGGCAGGATAGAACAGCAGGTCCGGGACCTCCAATTCGAGAAGAACATGCAAGCCGCCGCCGACGAAGGAGACAAAAAGAAGTTGGCACAAGAAAATGACTTCTTGAGAGCTCAAATCCATCAAATGAAAAGAGATGCTGACAGACAGTCGAGGAGTCGGGCCGACGAAAAATTGATAAAAGGTTTGAGAAGCCAAGTCACCGATATCCAAAGAGAATTGGACGAGTCGAAAGCTCAGACAACGAGGATCCGTGCTAGCTGGAGAAAGGAGGCACATCAACATGCACTTCACCTAAAACGGGTGGAAGAAGATTACACCGAGATCATCACTAGTCTGAGGGAAGCAAATGTTGTCCTCAGGGAGCGGGTTTTCAAGCAAGCCCAAGATGCCAGAACGGACCTCGACCGTTGCCACAATTTGATGGCCCGACTGCAAGGACAAGTGGATAGGCTCCTAGACCAAGTCACCAACAATGCTCGAAGATTGGGGACGAAAAACCAGCAGATAGAGCGGCTACTCGGAGAAAGGGACATGATCAAGAACAGAATTGGAGAAATCGCGCACTATGTCACCATGAAGTGCCTGCTTGTGAACGAATGCCCCGCGCCGACCTTTTCGCTTCAATTATGGGTTATGTTCATCGGATCATGGAAGAGTTGAGGGGACTGCATAAGGACCTCACACCAAGGCCCGCGGCAAGGCCGAATGATGCCTCGCGGGCCCCCAGGGATTTTAGGGCATTAGATTTTTGATTGAAAATGTATGTTGAAATGTTGAGTCAAGCTAGTTGGCATTTTTATCTTTACTTTCCCAAGTCAAGCATTTTCTTTTGTTTTTGATGATTGTTGTAAGACGTGTTTTGTAACTACACGGTTTTATTTGATATAAAAGTTACTGAATTTTGCCACAATCTTGTTACCAGAACTACGCTCGGTCTGATTCACGCGGGGTCGTGATACGTAGGCAATCCACATAAGACTCGACCACCACTAAAAAGAAAGGAATCCATAGGTTAAATAACAATAAGGCTTGCAAAGATAGTCGAAAAAGAAAAAAAAAAGAAGAAAAAGAAAGAAAAAGAAAAAGGGCCGGAATGACGCATGTTAAGAGTACATGTAGAAAGGGTTATTTGGTTAGGTGCATTGCATCCAACGTGCTATAACCTATCTGTCAAACTCGGTGAACTAACAAGTTTGTTGCATTTCCAGAAAGTTTAGCAGTTGGTTTGACAGAATATACTGGCCAGCCATCCCTACCGTACTAGATCCAAAGGACCAGTTACAGTAAGCATGTCGAGTTCCGGCAAGAGTCTCGAGGAAGAAAAATCCGAGCTACAAATCATGAAAGAAGAGGTAGACCGGTTAAAACAACAGATAACAGAGATGCACCTGGCCTGGGCCAGGGAACAGTCTTCACCAAACCGCCCTACTCTCGCCTCAGCTCCGGAACATCCGCCCATCGATCCTTCAACAAGCGCCCCGATCTATCCATACTTTCAGGGGGAAAACCCATATGCCACCCACATTCCACCGACCAAACCAAATCCTCCTCCAGCCACCCCTGTTTTTGTGGCACCTCCACCTGCTCCTCTGCAAAGGCCGGCCAGCGAGCCATATGTTCAGATCCATGACAACTCTTACTATCCTCCAGAGCCTACTTTCAGGGCTCCCGAACCACAATCACATACACCTCATTGGGATAATCCGGCAGAACCGGAAAAACACTTCCAAAGTTCGGAACACGAGGAAGTTGCCAGAAAAGTTAAAAGCCTGGAGCAGTCCTTCAGGAACATGCACGGTTTGGGCAACCAGGTCAGCGTCGCCTATAAGGATCTGTGTCCATTTCCGGACGTCCAGTTGCCAACAGGGTTTAAAATGCCCAAATTCGACCTATACGAGGGGCATGGTGACCCAGTAGCCCACCTCCGAGGGTTCTGCAGTAAAATGAGAGGGGCCGGAGGACGGGACGAGCTTCTGATAGCTTACTTCGGCCAGAGTCTGGGAGGATCTGCGTTGGAGTGGTACACTAGACAGGATCCCAGTAGATGGTTTACGTGGGATGATTTGGCTCAAGCTTTTATCGGCCAGTTCCAATACAATCTTGAGATAATCCCCGACCGCCTATCATTGTTAAAATTAGAGAAGAAGCCCGCCGAAAGCTTCAGGGAATTCGGTTTCCGTTGGAGGGAACAGGCGGCCAGGGTAGATCCGCCGATGAGAGAGAGCGAGATGGTGGACTACTTCTTGCAGACATTAGAGCCCACCTACTTCGGACATCTGGTAACGTCCGTAGGCAAATCATTCACTGAGGTGATAAAAATGGGGGGTATGATCGAGGAGGGTTTGAAGGCCAACAAGATCATGAGTTACTCAGCACTGAAAGCCACCACTCAGGCTATCCAAAGTGGTACTGGAGGAGTACTGGGGAAAAAGAGGAGAGAGGAAGTTGCGGCCGTCGAGTCCGGGGCATGGTTCAGAAATAGAGGCCCCACACCCCAATATAGCCCACCCCAACCTCACCACCAAAATTACTCCCACAACCCATATAACCACCCGCAACATTACTATCCCGCACCCTGATCCCCATTTTACTGTCCACCACGCACAGTCCTATTCTGCACCTCCCGTCCATGCACCGTGGCGTGCACCAAATCCACAAAACAATCACCCACCCCCAAGAGCTTACAGAAACCCCTCGGGCGCGAGTTTCCGTCCGAACCAAGCATTCAGGGGCGACAGGGCGCCGAGGCCAAAGACTTTCACTCCCTTAGGAGAGTCTTACACCAGCCTGTTCCACCGGTTGAAGCAAGTAGGGTTGCTAAATCCGGTTGAAGCTAAGCTACCAAACCCCCTCCCGAAGAACCTGGACCATGCAGTAAATTGTGCCTACTGCTCGGGATGTCCGGGGCACGATACAGAAAAGTGTTGGAGGCTAAAGACGGCCATCCAAGAGCTTATTGACACTCGCAGGATTGAGGTCCAGACTCCAACAGAGCCCAACATCAACCAAAACCCGCTTCCAACTCATCACGAGACCAATATGATCGAGTTGGTACGGGCGGAGGAAGGAAAGGAGAAAGCCTCTCAGACTGTAATGATGATTAAGTCTAGCGGGGCAGAAACGAGAAAAGGGCCAAGCCTTGATGAGTCGCCCAGCTGCAAGAAGGACATACCAGGAGAGTCGGAGCAGGAAAGGAAAGTGTGAACGAAGTACGGGTGAATCCGGCCAAGATAGTTGTACCGTGGGCAGCAATCAAGCCCATCTTGACAAGTAGTAGGCGTTCGAATGGATCCTTTCATCATCCAGTCGGCAACACAGTTGCCAATAACTGATAGCCGGGCCGTCCCACGGAATTATGCTCGGATTGCAACGACCTACAGAGGAAAGGAGGCGAAAGAGGAAGCTTGTGAAGCCCAAGGGGTCGACCCGCCGGGAGATGTTTTGCCCTCGCGGAATTGAGGAAGACCACTCCGGCAGCATTGAAAAAGCCGGTAACCGATGAAGAAGCGGAAGAATTCTTGAAAAAGATGAAGCTCCACGACTACTCCGTCTTAGAGCAGTTGAAGAAGACTCCGGCGCAAATATCATCGCTATCCTTGCTGATACATTCTGAAGAACATCGGCAAGCATTGATGAAAGTCCTGAATGAGGCACATGTACCGGATAAAATCTCGGTAAGCCATTTGGAGAAGATCACCAATCGGATCTTCGAAGCAAATCGGATCACCTTCACCGATGACGAGTTGCCTGAGGAAGGCACTGAGCACAACATGGCTTTATATCTTACGGTGAAGTGCGAAGAGGCGGTGGTTACCAAAGTCCTTGTCGATAATGGGTCCAGTGCTAACATTTGTCCTCTCTCTACACTGGGAAAATTAAAAGTAGACATCGGCAGGGTACGCAAGAACAGCGTATGTGTTCGAGGGTTTGACGGAGGAGGCAAAGCGTCGGTTGGTGACATAGTGTTGATCTTGACGATTGGGCCAGTGGAGTTCACCATGGAATTCCAGGTGCTGGACATGGTGGTGTCATATAACCTCCTGATAGGCGACCATGGATCCATGCCGCAAGAGCAGTTCCATCCAGCTTACACCAACTCGTCAAGTTCGAGTGGGACCAACAGGAGATCGTCGTCCATGGAGAGAACGATCCACAATCAGGCACCATCATTCCCTTTGTTGAAACAGAAGAAGATGTTGGGCCGTGGGTATATCAGTCTGCGATGTGGTGTCCGCCCACCGAGTTCCGGAAGGGGAATGCATTCCCGGCGACAGAACAATTACTGCGGATGTCATGGTGGCGCATGAAATGTTGCGACATGGTTTCATACCCGGTAAAGGTCTAGGTGCATCTCTGCAAGGAATCATACAACCGGTATCAGTGGTCGAAAACTTGGGAACCTTCGGCTTGGGATTCCAGCCAACATCGGAGGACATCCGGCGAGCAAAGAGGAGTAAGCAGAAGACATGGGTGCTCCCGAAGCCTGTTCCACGCCTTTCCCAATCTTTTGTCAGGTCCAGAGCAAGAGGACATCCAACGACAAAGATTCCTGGTCCTACGATCAGGCCAGACGAAGAGTTCTTCAGGAAGTTCGAGGACCTATTCACAGATGTATGTATGCTCGAGGACGGTGAAGGATCCAGTCATGCCGAGATACAATTTGTGGGACCAAAGGCAAAACTGAATAACTGGAAGGCTACTCCTCTCCCTGTCCGGAAGGAGTCTTGGTAGTTTGTCTTGGATTGTTTTTCTTTCGAAATTTTGTGTCGGGGGTTTGTCCCCGGAGTAAAATTCAGTTGTTTTTAGTTCATTTCTGATTTAAGTTTGCAGTTTGTTTTCCCTTTGTACAATTCCCATTAATGAAATTTTGTTCCCTTCGTTTCTAATTTTGTTTATTTTTCCTTCTTTTTACTTTTCTGAGCAGCTTTCTTTCAACTGATCTTAATGATATGGCGTGCTTAAAGATTAATCAATCCAATCTAGAAAGTCAATCGGGTTTGGAAATAATAACGCATGAAATAAGAAGTGACGAGAGTGAACCGGAATACGGCGATGATGAAGCCGTAGAAGAAATCGGTGAAGAATTAAGTCACTTCGAGGAAAAGCCCAAACCGAATTTAAATGATACTGAGGCCGTTAATCTAGGGAATGCGGATGACGTCAAAGAAACTCGGATAAGTGTCCATATTGAACCCAATCTGAGAGAAGAACTGATCAAAACACTCATGGAGTTTAAAGACATTTTCGCATGGTCGTACGACGACATGCCCGGACTCAGCACTGATCTAGTGGTTCATAGATTACCCACTGATCCGGCATATCCTCCCGTCAAGCAAAAACCGCGGAAATTCAAGACGGAGATGAGTGTGAAGATTAAGGAGGAGGTAACCAAGCAGTTGCAGGCGAAAGTCATTCGTGTCACTCGATACCCTGAATGGTTGGCTAACGTAGTACCGGTGCCAAAGAAAGACGGAAAGATCAGAGTATGCGTGGACTATCGCAATCTCAACAAGGCAAGTCCTAAGGATAATTTCCCGCTTCCCAATATCCATATCCTGATTGATAATTGCGCCGGACGCGAAATCGGATCCTTTGTGGACTGTTATGCGGGATATCATCAGATTTTGATGGATGAAGAGGACGCAGAAAAGACGGCTTTTATCACACCGTGGGGGACTTATTGCTACTGGGTGATGCCGTTTGGTTTGAAGAATGCAGGAGCAACGTATATGAGGGCGATGACTACGGTATTCCATGACATGATACACAAGGAAATTGAAGTGTACGTGGATGATGTGATCGTAAAATCCAGACGTCAAGAAGACCATGTTGCCGACCTCAGGAAGTTCTTTCAAAGACTTCGAAGGTACGACATCAAGCTTAATCCGGCCAAATGTGCATTCGGAGTTCCATCAGGAAAGTTGCTAGGATTCATCGTCAGCCGACGGGGCATTGAGTTGGACCCATCCAAAATCAAGTCCATTCAGGAGTTAGCCCCGCCGAAGAATAAAACAGAGGTAATGAGTCTGTTGGGAAGGTTGAATTACATCAGTAGGTTTATTGCCCAGCTTACGGCAACTTGTGAACCCATATTCCGCCTATTGAAGAAAGACGCTGCGATAGAATGGACGGCAGAATGTCAGGAAGCGTTTGACCGGATCAAAGGGTATCTGTCAAATCCACCCGTACTAGTGCCGCCTGAGCCAGGTAGACCCCTGATTCTTTATCCGACGGTCTTGGAGAATTCGTTTGGCTGCGTACTGGGGCAGCATGATCTTACTGGCAGGAAGGAAAGGGCCATTTACTACCTCAGTAAGAAATTCACGGTCCACGAGGTTAAATACACTCATTTGGAAAAGACCTGCTGTGCTTTGACTCGGGTAGCCCAAAAGCTGAAACATTATTTGTCTTCTTACACCACTTACCTCATTTCGCGTTTGGATCCGTTGAAATATATTTTCCAGAAACCTATGCCTACAGGGAGGTTAGCAAAATGGCAAATATTACTTACAGAGTTCGACATCATATACGTGACAAGGACGGCTATGAAAGCTCAAGCCCTGGCCGATCACTTAGCTGAAAATCCTGTTGATGACGAATACGAACCCTTGAGGACGTATTTTCCAGACGAAGAGGTGTTGCAAATCGAGGGGTTAGAACTAACCAAGGATCCAGGGTGGAAGCTCTTCTTCGACGGAGCGGCGAACGCAAAAGGAGTCGGAGTAGGGGCTGTGCTCATATCTGAAACAGGACATCATTATCCTGTTACTGCTCAACTGCGTTTTCACTGTACCAATAATATGGCTGAGTACGAGGCATGTATCTTGGGGTTGCGATTAGCGGTGGACATGGATGTACGGGACGTCTTGGTCTTGGGGGACTCGGACCTTCTGGTACATCAGATTCAGGGAGAATGGGAAACCAGAGATTTAAAGCTTATCCCATATCGTCAGTGTTTGCACGATTTGACCAAACGCTTTCGATCGGTAGAATTCAGGCACATCCCAAGGATGCATAATGAGGTTGCCGACGCGTTGGCTACTTTAGCATCAATGCTACATCACCCGGACAAGATTCGTGTCGATCCATTACACATCCATGTCCGGAATCAACATGCTTATTGTAACATGATGGAGGAAGAGGTGGATGGTGAGCCGTGGTTTCATGATGTCAAGGAATACCTCAGGTTAGGAGTATACCCAGAGCAAGCAACCGGAGATCAAAAGCGAGCTATTCGGCGGTTGGCGAACGGATTTTTCCTTAGTGGAGGGGTGCTGTACAAAAGAACCCCAGATTTGGGATTGTTGAGATGTATAGATGCAAGTCAAGCCACAACAGTGATGACAGATATACACTCGGGAGTTTGCGGACCACACATGAGCGGATACGTATCGGCAAAGAAGATTCTTCGAGCAGGATATTATTGGCTCACTATGGAGCGGGATTGTATAAGTTTCGTGCGAAGATGCCATCAGTGTCAGATACACGGAGATTTGATTCATTCTCCGCCGACTGAATTGCATACAATGTCCGCACCATGGCCGTTTGTCGCATGGGGTATGGATGTTATTGGACCTATTGAGCCTGCGGCTTCCAATGGTCACAGGTTCATTCTGGTAACGATTGATTATTTTACCAAGTGGGTGGAGGCCAAAACATTCAAATCAGTGACCAAGAAGGCGGTAGTGGACTTCGTACACTCCCACATCATTTGTAGGTTTGGAATTCCAAAGATGATCATTACGGATAACGGTGCAAATCTTAACAGTGGATTGATGAAAGAGGTATGTCAACAGTTCAAGATTACACACCGAAATTCCACACCGTATCGCCCAAAAGCAAATGGTGCGGTCGAGGCAGCAAACAAGAACATAAAGAAGATATTGAGGAAGATGATAGAAGGGTCTAGGCAATGGCATGAAAAGTTACCATTTGCGCTGTTGGGTTATCGCACTACCGTCCGGACTTCGGTAGGTGCAACTCCTTACTTGTTGGTGTACGGGACTGAAGCAGTAATACCAGCAGAAGTTGAAATCCCATCCCTCCGAATTGTCGCCGAAGTCGAGATTGATGACGACGAGTGGGTCAAAACCCGATTAGAGCAATTGAGCTTGATCGATGAAAAGAGATTGAAAGCAGTATGTCACGGCCAATTGTATCAAAAGAGAATGGCGAGAGCATATAACAAGAAGGTACGTCCCAGGAAATTTGAAGTGGGACAGCATGTGCTGAAGAGAGTTCTACCCCATCAGGCCGAAGCGAAAGGCAAGTTCGCTCCAAATTGGTAGGGACCATTTGTGGTGACCAGAGTATTATCCAACGGCGCCCTATGCCTGACGGATGTTGAGGGAAGATGCATCGATATGGCTATCAATTCTGATGCAGTCAAGAGATATTATGTGTAATTCTTTAATGCATTTGTCAACGTTTGGTTTCGTTTGTGTGTATTTGGCATTTTTCGGAAAATGAAATGACAGAGGCAATTTTTCTACTACCCAAACACTTTAACCTTTGTTTCCCCATTCGAGCCTTAACTATTCTTTCATATACCCTCTTTCGGAATCATCAAGGAAGATGCGTAACAGAACAGAAAAGAAACAAAGAAGTAATACAAGAAAAAGTGAACTACGTTCGACCTGGTTCCTCAAGAAGGATACGTAGGCGCCACACGGCTCGGTCATAATAAAATAAAAATCAAAAAATCCCCCAAGCAACAAAGCTGGGGCAGAAGTCATTGTTTCGTTGGAAAGATAGTGTGGATTCCGAAAGTTGTAATAAGCTAACCGTTGAGGCTAAACCCCTTTCTTCAGCCTCACGCGCAGAAACCATATCAAGAACCAGAAAGACCTCTCGATCAGCATTTGAGAAGTGCCAAGTCATGTGAATGAAAGCCAAGAGTGACATCCCGACCCTCGATTGAATCCAGGATGCACAAGCCGAAAGGGGATAACGCTCTAGAGGGAATCTCAGGGGTGATACCCCGCCGCAGGGAAGGAAAGCATAAATGAGAGAGTCTTAACGGTGAAAACCCTCGCGGGCACCTTAGGGCGAAGGAAGTTGAGAGAAGTAAAATGAGAGAGTCTTACGGTGAAAACCTTCACGGGCACCTTAAGGCGACGGGAGATAGAGAGAAATGAGAGAATCTCATTAGTGAAAACCCTTTGAAGGGCACTGTGAGGTGACAGGACGAGATGGTTACAAGATGTCTGCGTGAGACAAGGTTTGGACATCCGTTTACCTCTAGCAGAACGCGGCATCAGAAAGTGATTGACATGAATAGACTGGGTAGTTTAATCTCGAAGGCGCGGCATAACCATTGGATCAGGCACACATTCAGATAAGTTTTCCTATTTTTGAGTTCAGAAAAGTTTTTCTCTTCTTTTGTCATTTGCGGTCAGTATTCTTTTCTTTTCTTTCATTTTCGAAAATTGATTCTTCAAAGCTTACTACCAAGTCTCCCAAAGCAGTATATTGAAAGTGAATAGGCGTGGAACGAGGCAATAAGACAGAAGTCGTTACGATAGTAAGATTGGGATGACAGGCCGAGTGGAAGGTTCGCAAGAGTTATGGAGTATGATGGACACATGTGGCATGTCCGAAAGATGATTTCACGCAACAGATCACCGGCCAAAAAGAGTCGGATCAAACCAAAGATTGGAATAAAAAGAAAGATGAGAGGTCGTTCGTGGAAAGAGCATCGTCCCCAGCAAGCGTCAACGTCGCCCGCAAAGTTCGAGAGAGGCCAAGCAGCTGAAAGAGAAAAGAAAATGGCCCCAACAAGAGTGGCACGACCACTCACCGCATTTTGAAACTAACAATTTTTCTTTGATTTAAAAGCAGGAAAAGAGGGTTCGTTGGCAGAAAAGCATACCGCCCAGAAGTTTATCAAACTGGGGCAGAAAATTTTCTCCTGTTGCGAAAATTTTCTGGAAAGCAAGACTCGGAGGATGAGGATAGAAAGCAACACAAGATTTCGGGAAGTACCAGCTCCGAGCAGAATAGTTTTTGAGAAAGGCCAGACGACACGATGGGGTAATATTTGAGCTTGGTATCACCCCCAGCAGTCGTGGGGAAAATGAAACAATGGCTTCGAGATTTGCCTAGCATTATTACATCCCATAATTTGTTCAAGGAGGCAAAAGCGTGAGTCCCAGAGGAGGTATGGGAAGAAGGAAAAGAATGAGGGGTGAAGGAAACAAAGAATACTTCCTCAGCAGCATCACCCCCAGCAGGCGAGTAAACAATTCCAAAATATCCCCAGCAGCCAGAAGAAAAGTAACACGACCTAGGGGAAAGCAATTCCAAGACAGGATAATTCAGAAGAGAAGGTGGTCCGAGAGGTAATGCGGGAACAAGGATATGGTACAAAAGGCAAAGGAAGGTAATCAAGATAGGATGAAATCAGTGAGTAGTAGTTGAAGTCAGGGAGCCCGCCTGGAGAATGGAGTGGCGATTTAGTTTCGAAGTTGTAGTTGAAGTCAGGGAGCCCGCCTGGAGAATGGAGTGGCGATTTTATTTCGAAGTAGTAGTTGAAGTCGGGGAGCCCGCCTGGAGAATGGAGTGGCGATCTATTTTAACTTGGTTGAGGAGAGCGGTTGAATGTAACCGAAATCTCCGGCATGAATCCAAGTTCGTAAGCAGAGGGAGGCAACAAGGATCAGAACAGATAGATTCAGATTGCGAAGGAGAATAGTACAAAGATCATAAAGAAGGAAACGATGGTCGGAGTTCGGCAATCAAGATAAGCCGAAATAACAATTGGCAGAAGAGAAGAAGGAGTGGCGATTTAATTTTGAAGTTGTAATTGAAATCAGGGGGCCCGCCTGAAGAATGGAGTGGCGATTTAATTTTGAAGTCGTAATTGAAATCAGGGAGCCCGCCTGGAGAATGGAGTGGCGATTTTATTTCGAAGTAGTAGTTGAAGTCAGGGAGCCCGCCTGGAGAATGGAGTGGCGATTTTTATTTGGAAGTAATAGTTGAAGTCAGGGAGCCCGCCTGGAGAATGGAGTGGCGATTTTTATTTTGAAGTAATATTTGAAGTCAGGGAGCCCGCCTGGAGAATGGAGTGGCAATTTTTATTGTGAAGTAATAGTTGAAGTCAGGGAGCCCGCCTGGAGAATGGAGTGGCGATTTTATTTTGAAGTAGTAGTTGAAGTCAGGGAGCCCGCCTGGAGAATGGAGTGGCGATTTAATTTTGAAGTAGTAATTGAAGTCAGGGAGCCCGCCTGGAGAATGGAGTGGCGATTTAATTTTGAAGTAGTGAGTGAAGTCAGGGAGCCCGCCTGAAGAATGGAGTGGCGATTTAATTTTGAAGTTGTAATTGAAGTCAGGGAGCCCGCCTGAAGAGAGGAATGGCGATTTATTTTCAAAAGATGTAGTTGAAGTCAGGGAGCCCGCCTGGAGAATGGAGTGGCGATCCGTTTTAATTTGGTAGAGGAAAGCGGTAGAATGTAACAGAAATCTCCGGCATGAATCCAAGTTCGTAAGAAGAGAAGGAGCCTCGGAAGGAACGCCAAGTCAGACAGGATGGCAAGGAGCGCGACAAGATCAAGTTAAAAAGGATAGATAAGAACTTGTAGTACTGTAACTTAGTCTAGCTTCTTGTTTTTGTTACTTAGTGCGGTGTAACGAGGAAATCAGCTAAGCAGTGGTAACAGCAGTAACAGCAGTAACAGCAGTAACAGCGAGATCGCAACAGTCATGGTAGTCCCAGCTACCAGAACTTCCCGAACTACATTGACCTGATTCCCTTTTAGCCAGGGATATGTAGGAGACCTTCGAAGCAAGGTTCGGTCAAAACTTTTCCAAAATGCTTCATACGGAGTGCTCGAATGGGCAAAAATCGCTTATATCCGCTCACTTATCTTTGCACGAAAACTCGGCATGTTTACGCGCAAAGAGGGGCAGCTGTGAGCACGTGATTTTTGCCTTACCTGAGAAGTACTCCCAGAAAATTCAAAATAAAAATAGTTTCGTGTTGGGCATGATTTTTGTGATTTTGTGTTATTGTGTGCATGTTTATTTATTTAAATTAATAAAATACAAAAAAATATATTAGGTTTTGCATTTTTGTGTTCGATATCGAAATTACGTGATTTACATTTTTTAGGTGATATGTAATTATGTAGGATAGTGGTATTAAAAAATTAATTATGTTATAAATTAATGTGTATATATATATATATATATATATATATATATATATATATATATATATATATATATATATATATATATATATATATATATATATACATATACATATACACATGATACATCATGGAGTCTAGTTGCAAAACAAAGAAGAAATCAGAACTGGGCCGTCTCCAATTCGTTAAGAACCAGGCCCACACTAACTCAACACCCAACCCAAATACCCGTCCAAGCTTCAGCCTGTGTAACGCTTGATCCTGGACCGTTGGATTTTATAATCCAACGGCCCAGATTAATCCATAAATCCCCAAATACATTCAGACTATGACTTAACCAAACGACACCGTTTGGTTTAAGTGAGGGGATCCTGATCGTTGATCGTAAATGATCCAACGATCAGGATTCAATCTCATATCTCGTATATAAGGCCCATCCCATACCCCGCCCCCCCTTCAGACCCCCCCCCCGCTTCGTCTCTCAGAAGCTCTCAAAGACCCAGCATAACGCCGCCCTCCTCCGCCGTGCTCCGCCTGCCGGAAATCGCCTCACGGCGGTTCCGGTAGGCCAACGGCCACCATTTTAACACCAAATCTTCCTCTCACCTCCCCCATTACGAATCCGGCGTTAGTTATCTTCGAATGTTACTCGAACGCTTCGAATATCAATTCGAAGGTCGCCGGAATCTGACGATCATCCCAATCCACCCCAAACTCACCCCAAACCTTCCCATGACCTCCCTCATACCCCCACCGGGCTTAGTTCTGTTCGAATCTTGCCAAAACCAGCCGAGCCCCAAAATCTAGGCCATGAACCCTAATTGCGATTTCTGCCTAATTGAGGTCTAATAGACCTTAATTGGGATGTTTTCATTATTGAAAACATCTCAATTAAGGTCCATTGGCCTCAAAGAACAAAGGTCCGAGCCAAATTGAATCCAAGGTGGGTCCGAAGTTCATTCGAATACAGTTTTCTCCTCACATGGTATTTGTCTTTTCTTTCTTCATATGTTAATGTTAATAATGTGAATTTTATACTTCATTTCCCCCTTTAGTTGTCTATTCTCTTCATCTCCAGTATACTCCTTATCCGGTCAATTCCCAGTTCTATCCGTGTTAATTCGATGCTCACTGCTTTGAATGCATAGTTTATTTAGCGTCGTCAATGAGTTGATTCATTTGTGTGATTGTTCATGTAAGTGTATGCCTGTATGCAATTCATTAGTTTAGGGGGCTGTTACTGTTTGATTCCGGATTAAGGGGGTTAATTGGTTATAGTTAATAGGTTGATTAGTATTAATTTTTAAATGCCCTGCCCATAAGAGAGGCTAGTGGAACCTGCCATACAGCAGGGTATCCCACTAAGCCTCATGTGAATCACTAGTTTAATACTTTAGTCCATACCTGGACATTGAATGATGGAGGTTGCAGGGAGTATGATGGGTTGGGGGATTCAGTGTAAGGGGGTAACCTTAGGGGGCTGCTGGTCGACTATAAGAAGAGATACAGGCCTTAGAGAGAGGGAGACAGTCATAGCTAGAGAAAAAAAACCTGAGAGAAAAAAAAGACACAGCAAGGGTACATTTGATACACACAAAGATACAGATAGAGAGAGCTGGGAGTTAAGAAAAACAGGGAAAAACAATATTGAAACCAAGATACAGGGAGAACAAAAAGATAGAGAAGTTACTGTTTCATTGGTTTTGGTTACTGTTTCGAGTGTTGTGGTAGCTCTAGTGGTTGCTGTTTGTGTCTATTTGTTGCTGTTGATCCAGTGTTGGTGCTGTGCTACTGTGGTTAACTGCCACTGTTTGTTGGTCGTGTGTATTGAGTGCTGCTGCTTGGTTCTTGTGTTGTTGCTGGTCCAGTGCTATCGCAGTTGTATTTATTGCTGTTGCTGTGCATATTGTTGTTGGTCCAGTGTTGTTCTTGTGTTGTTGGTGGTGCTGGACCACTGTTTTAGCTGGGTTGAATGGCTGAGTGTCTATAGTATTGCTGGTTTGGTCTAGTGTTTGCTGGCTTGGTCTATTGTTGTTGTTGTTGTGGTCATTTGGTGCTGCTGGTCCAGTGTTGTGGCTCCTGGTTGATTGTTGCTGCTGTTAGTCATTGTTGTTGTTGTTGTGTCTTTGTTGTTGCTGGTACATCTCGGTTGTTGTATGCTGCTGCTGTATTGAGTTTGCTACTGGTGTGGTTATTTTTGTTGTTATTGGGTGGTTATTGTTGTGCTGCTGAGTCATTTGTGTGGCTGTTGGTTTACTTTGGTTGCTATTGGCCTATTGTTGTTGCTCCTGTTACTGTTGCTGCATTGCCATTGCTCACTCTCCTTTGTTCTTCCGCATTCCAGGTACACATCTCTGTTATTGTAATTCCTTGGTTCGAAAAGAATGAAGTTTGAAGCTTATGCTTAAAGTCTGTTGAATCATGTAGTCGTCCAAAGTTCTTATATTTGGTTACGTTCTGTTATTCTTTGATTAAGTTGGTATTGCTAGTTTTGTTATGGAAAATGTAGCTAGACCAAAGATACACTATCATTAGATATGCGCGTAAACCCGAATTAGTCTGTTGTATCTCTGTTCAATCTTCTCTACTCATGTGTGTAATCTCTAAATCTGTTAAATGTTAGATCTTGTGTTAAAAGCAAGATTATCTAGGGAGTTATTACTCAACTGAATGACGCAATTAGATTAAAGGAGTCGGGGGTGCATTTCATGTGACCCGACCCCAATTTCGGGCAAGAGCAAATAAAGCGTGTCAGGAACCACGGGCGCATTTCATGTGGTGTGGTTCGTAGCAAGTTTTAAATAATTTGGAATCAACTCCTAAGTAAAATACAGTGGGATGTAGTTCGCTTTAGATTTGAATCAAAGGTGCGCCTCGCCCAATAGTTACACTAATCATACAGCCTTCATAAATGTACATATAAAATACTTAGATTTTGAGATGCGTCGTTTCTTAACGAATGTCACGCCCTTCTCAACATGTGTAAATAAGTAGTCGATCCGGGCGCATATTTTAGCTCTATCTTCTTAAATACGGGTGTGCATTTCATGCGACCCAAATCCAAACCCCGAAATGTTGAATAAGAATATGTCGAGGATCCGGGTGCATTTCATGTGACGTGATTCGAAAGCATATTTTTAAGCAACTTTCTCTTGCGTAAATCATAACCAATAATAAAAGCGGTAAAGGGATATTAACTTGCACTAAGTACATAATTGTAAAAGCAGATAGATAAGCCAAACACGACAGTTGAGCGACCGTGCTAGAACCACGGAATTCGGGAATGCCTAATACCTTCTCCCGGGTTAATAGAATTCCTTATCCGGATTTCTGGTTCGCGGACCGTTAAATAGAGTCATTCTTTTCCTCGATTCGGGATTTAACCGGTGACTTGGGACACCATAAATCTCCCAAGTGGCGACTCTGAAATAATTAAAATAAATCCCATCTCGATTGTCCTTTAATTGGAAAAACTCTTTGCATCCTTGCGGGTGCGTAAAAAAGAGGTGTGACAGCAGTCACAAATAATGAAAATGCTGAGAAGCCACAAGTAACAAAGGGCAAAGGAAAAGCAAAAGAAATACAGTATGTTGAACAAAGAGAGGAGTGGCCAACTCTGATTAGCAATAATGGCAGGACACTGGGGAATGCAGCAATTACCACAAAAAAAATATTTTAGGTATTACAACTTGAAGATGGGAAAATGGAGGAATTTAGGCCACTTGATTTGGAAGATGGAATAATCATACATCAATGACTTGGATAATATGGAACATTAAGGGATTCAATAAGAGACATAAACAAAAGAAAATAAAGCAGTGCATAAAAGAAAAATACTTCAAGTTGGTTGGTTTAGTTGAAACAAAGGTAAAAAAGGACAAAGCAGGGAAGACGATTAATATAATAGTCCCTAATTGGAATAGGATAACTAATTATGAAAATGTTGTGAATTGAAGGGTATGGATTGTATGGGATGAGAATGTATATACAATATATAGACAAATAGGATCAATTCATTCACTGTTTGGTAACTGGAAGCAAAATGGGATGTATTGTTATCTCACAGTAGTGTATGGCCATAATAATGCAAATCAAAGAAGGGATCTATGAGAACGCGTTAAAAGAATAACTCGGAATGCTATAGGACCTTGGCTAATTGGTGGAGACTTCAATGTTATCTTATATGCCCAAGATAGACTGTCTAAAGTGCCTGTGAAAATGCAAATATAAGGGACTTTGCTGAATTCTATCATGAAATTGGTGTGTCAGAATTACCATGGAAAGGAGATTATTTCACGTGAATAAATAAATAGAAAGGTGATGATAGGGTATTGAGTCGGATTGATACGATGTTTGGGAATGATATATGGATGATGAATTATAGTCACTTGAGCACTGAGTATGGGGAGCCTTATATCTCAGATCATAGCCACATGTTTATCAATATAAGGCAACCTCAGAAGCTTACCAAAAGTCCATTCAGGTTTTTTAATGTATGTGCAAGTTATCCCGATTTTCAAATGATAATAAGAGAAGAATGGAGCAGCAATAAAGTAACAGGGAAGATGAGGAGTATATGGTCCAAGCTCGAGAGAATGAAAAGCAAATTTAGAAAATTAAATGAAGATGAGTTCAAAGGAGTAGCTGAGAAGATAGATCAAGCCAGGCAATCCATTCATCATATATAAAGCCAGATGTAAAATAGCTATAGTGATATGCTGCAAGAACAAGAGAAAGAATGGCTGCAAAAGTTGGAAACACGATCAATAATAGAAGAGAAGATATTACAACAAAAGGAAAGAGCAAACTAGATAAAGCTGGGTGATGGCAATAATAAGTTCTTCAATGCAGTAATAAAGGAGAGACAATAGAGGAAACAACTTGTTGAGCGACAAATATTGGCAGGAAATACCATAACAGATCATGCAACTATAAAGGGGGAGATTGTATCCTTCTACAAAAGCTTAATAGGTACTAGTGCACATATAGCTGTGGACAAGCTGGTAATGAGGAAAGGACTTACTCTAACAAAGCATCAACAACAAGACTTGATAGCTGAAGTTACTTGCCAGGATATAGATAAAGCTTTGAAAGGGATAAGAAGTGATAAGGCACCAGGTATTGATGGGTACAATGCAGATTTTTTTAAGAAAGCATGGTCATTGATCAAAGATGAAGTGTATGTTGCAGTGAAAGAATTTTTCCACACATGGGTGATGTTCCCAGCAATCAACTACTATTATTTTATTTCCAAAAATCCCTAATCTAGTGACTATTAAAGATTCCAGACTTATAGCCTGTTGCACGATTTTATACAAGCTTATCTCCAAAGTCATAGCTGGAAGATTACAAAAGATCATGCCATACATCATATCTGAAGCCCAAGCAAGATTCATCGCAGGAAGAAAAATAGCAGATAACATCATACTTGCTCATGAGCTAGTTAAGTCCTATAGCAAGAAGCATATATCTCCTAGATGTATGATGAAAATTGACATGATGAAAGCATATGACTTAGTTGAATGAGTGTATCTGAAGCAGCTATTAGAATACCTATGTTTTCCCATAAAATTCATTAATTGGGTGACAACTTATGTATCTTCAGTGAGTTATTCAATCATGATAAATGGGGAACTAACAAAGCCTTTTGAAGCTGCTAAAGGACTCAGATAGGGTGATCCCATATCACTATTTCTATTTGCAATTGCAATGAAATACCTAAGTAGGCTGCTCAAAGGATTGAAACATATTAAGGAATACATGTATCACCCTAGATGTGGTAAGCTAGATATAACATATCTCAGCTTTGCAGATGATCTACTGATATTTGCTAGAGGTGATTGCAAGTCTGTTTCCACTCTACACGCTTACTTTATGCAATTCTCTGCTGCATCTGGAGTACTTTCTAATCCTAACAAGAGTGTGATTGTCACGACCCTAACCCCGGTCGTGATGATGCCCAACACATTACTAGGCAAGCCCGACCATTACCCGTTAACCAACCCAATTATTATTTCAAAATATTTCAATTTATGTAAAATATCCTATTTTCATAATAATGATAAGAGTGCGGAAATCAAAACAACTGAAATAACAGCCCAACAAGATCTGGTATCACAAGTCTGAGCCTCTAAATAACTGAATAATATCTTATACAACCAAGTCTAAGCAGAAGTACAAAAGATAACGTGAAGGAGAGATCGGGCCCTGCGGACGCCGGCAACTACCTCAATAACTCCGCAGTAAGCTGATACAACAACAAAATATATCAACTGCCCTTATGGATCCCTGTATCTGCACACAAGGTGCAGGGAGTAGAGTGAGTAATTCCAACTCAGTGAGTAATATCAATAAATAATAATTGAAGGTAACAAAATCGGTAAGAACACTAAACAGTGCTAAAGGCAACAGTATAGGTAAGAATATCTCTAAGGAGGAAAGTCCAGTATCAGTATACTACTGTCTCACATTTATCCAACACTGCTGCGGTGCGCAACACGATCCTTACCAATACTGCTGTGGCATGCAGCCCGATCCGATATAATATATATAGTGCTGCAGCGTGCAGCCCAATCCAATATAATATATATTATGCTGCAGCATGCAACCCGATCTAATATAATAGATATAGTGTTGCGGCGTACATCCCGATCCAATATAATAGTAACTGCACTCACTGGGGGTGTGTGCAGACTCCGGAGGGACTCCTTCAGCCCAAGCGCTATAATACTGCGGCGTGCAGCCCAACGGGGAAGAAGGGGAGATAACAAAGAGTGAGGAAATAGATGGGTTTTAATTCAAAGACGAAAATACCCCCACAGTTAATGAATAGGAAACGTAAATGTAAGGGTATTTTAGGTAAAATAAAAATGGGTACATGGCTAATAGACTATCTTCATGTAGTATGTTAGCAAGACCGACGTGCAGCCCGATCCAGTATATGTCAAATACCTCACTATGGGTCCTCGACCCCTCTCAGTCAATATAGACTTGGCCTCTCGGGCCCACTCAGCTAGAACAGGATATTCAACCCTTGGTATTCTCACATAGAGTACATTTCTAGTACCGGTTCATGTTATGCTTTACAAGAGTAAGACTGAGAGTATGTGTTCATCAGGTATAAGGTCATTTAGCTCCACAGGCTTCCCTAAGGTTCTACAAATCGGCACAAGGCCCCAAACATGGAAACTAGCCCAATATACACATATAAGCTCTGTTTCAGTCAATAAATACAGTAAACCAACAATTGGGATGGACTAAGTCCAAATCCCCAATCACAATATCACCATTCTGATCACACGACGCGTGTTTCATCTCAACATAGCACCGTATAATGCAAATACGGGGTTTCAAACCCTCAGTATATCATTCATGACCTCGAACCGGCCAAAATCCTAGCTCGCCTTGTGCTTTCCTCGCAAATCGACCACCTGAGTGCCAAATCTGATCAAAACCAATAAGTATACATCAAAATAGAGTAATGCAACATAACCCAATCGAAATGGCTCGAAAAACACCAAAAAACAAGAAGTTGCCAAAATCCGAGCCCCGAGCCTGCTTCTCAAAAAATTACGAGATTCACATTTTTGGAATTCTCGTCTCGCCACGAGTTCGTGCATATGAAATTTATCAAAATCAGAGTTCAAATGAGCCACCAAATCACGATTTTACATAGCGAAATTCCAAATCCTAACTTCCTCAATTTATGCCCAAATTCAGAGAATTAATGAAAGATTCTTTGATAAAATGACGTATTAAGACCAAGAGTGTCACCTCCAATCTCTTCCCGATGAAATACCCTTTAAATTCTACTAACAAGCTCTAGAGGTGTGCAAAAATGGAGGAAAATTGAGATAGGTCGCGGATGAAATGATATTAAAAACTCTTCTGACGCCCAGTTAATACTCTATGCGAACGCAGCCCTAGACATGCGATTGCAGCCCTAGGCATGCGATCGCAATGAACAAATTTCCAAGGGCCAAAAAATGGTCTATGCGATCGCACAACCCCACTATGCGATCACATTTCATCTGAATTTACAACTACGCAATCGCATATACCAGACCGCGATCGCAAAGAACAACTTCCTCCTCTTATGCGATCGCAAACTCTTGCCCGCAGATCGCATTGAGTAAACAACCCAGCTTCTCCAACTCTTCTATGCCATCGCAATTGCTGCTCCACGACTGCATAGAACAAATGTCTGCAACAAAAATATAGCAGAAATCTGAACTCTCATTATGCCAAAAATAATTCGTTTGGACCCCCGGACTCACCCCGAGGCCCCCGGGACCTCAATGAAAACCACCAACCTACTCCAAAACACGATACGAACTTGTTCCAATCATAAAATCACATCCTTAAACATAAAAATTATCAAATGAAGGCGGATTCAAGCCTAAGTTTCAACTATAACTTCCGAAACCAACATCCAATAAAAAACCAGACCAAATGATGTCTGAATGACCTGAAAATTTGCAGACATATCAAAAATAACCTAACGAAGCTACTGCAACTGTCAGAATTCCATTCCAACTGCCGTATTAAAATCTCACCTATCGACTGGAATTCACCAAAATTCCAACTTCGCCAATTCATGCCTATTTCTACACCAGACCTCTAAATTCGATTCTGATTGCTCTCCTAAGTCAAAAATCATCCCCTGAAGCTAACCAAACCATCAAAATTTGATTCCGATCCCTCGAACTCACAAGTCAATCTCCAATTGCCTTTTTCAAATTATTCCTTCATCAAAGAGACTAGTTATCCCATTTCCTACCAAACTCGATCCAATTTGACTTAATTTCACCAAGTACATATATAGATACAAGAAAAATATATAACGGGGAAAATGGGTCGATAACTCACGTGACGACGGACCGGGTCGTCACAATAATCTATTTTGGAGGAGTTGCTCAGGATACTAAACAAGAAATTCTACAGAAGAATGGATACTCACTTGGGGAGTTACCTTTCAAATATTTAGGAATTCCTCTGGATACAAAGAAGCTAACAGTTGTGCGATGGAAACCACTGATTGACAGAATAGTTGCAAAGATTTGCTCTTGGACAGCTAGAAAATTATCTTATGCTGGCAGGATACAGTTAGTCCAAATAGTCATCTTTGGTATATAAACTTATTGGCCCCAAATATTCATTATACCACCTAAGGTGATGAGTCTGATAGAATTATATTGCAAAATCTATATTTGGTCTGGTTCTAATGCAATTACAAAGAGGGCTTCGACAGCATTCGATAGAATGTGCTTACCTAAATCTGATGGATGGTATAATTTGATGAACATTAGATTCTGGAATAGAGCTGCTATCGGTAAAGTCTATTGGGATTTGGCAAAGAAGAAAGACAAAATATGGATAAAATGGATCCACACATATTACATAAAAGTCCAATCATAATGGATATGAACATATCCCAACATGCCAATTAGATGGAGAGGAAGATCATTGAGGCAAGAGAGGTAATACAACAACTGCCTACAAGCCAACCCAGTCAGAGTAGTATCAAGCAGATATATTTAGGTATTTTGGGAACTTATAGCATGGTGACATGGAGAACCTTAATATTCACAATGAAGCTAGACCCAAGGCAAGATTCACTATATGAATGCAATGTCATGGTAGATTGCTGACAGCAAATAGACTTGCAAACTAGGGAATACAAGTAAGTTCAAGATGTTGTTTATGCAATGGAGCAGATGATCACATGGACATCTGTTTGGGGAATGCAATTTTACTAAAGCAGTATAGGAAAGGCTTATGCAATGGCTACGAATCCAGGTGAATCCCATGAACTCTTATATACAGATGATAGCATGGGTAGCAAAACAAGCTAAGGGGAAGTCATGTGCAACTAGAGTAATGAAAATAATATATGCAGAACACGTCTATGAGATATGGAGGGAGAGAAACAGTAGAATATTTGATGAACAAACAGGACTACATATCAAGTAGCACAAGAAGTGGCATGTGTTTGCAATATTAGAGCTCAAGGAGGAATGAGGGCAAAACTGCAGTAGCTTATGTTCTGAAAATAATATAGTAACTAACCAGCCTCTTGAATAGTATTTTTATGTCCTGCTCATAGTATAGGATAGACTAAGACTATATATAAAGATTAAGTGAGTCGGGGATGACTCTACTGATTTATAATGACCTCTTTTGGTGATTAATGAAAAATTTAATTACCAAAAAAAAAAAAAATCTCTTGACTTTAGTTTTTGACGAAAAGTTCTTATGGATTTTTGGAGATTAAGCACATTGTGATAGTCAATATGGTGGCTGTATATAGTTAGTGACTTAACCGGGGAAATAGAACGAAGATAAAAAAAATTGAAGTAAAAGAAAGCGATGTCTAGTAGGACTTTTTATTTTTCACATTTACTACAACTCTTCGTTGCACGCATCTACTATAATTATTTGTCTAATGTCATCCGTTTTTCCAAATCATTTATTGAAATTAAAATGAGCGGTTAAATGGTATATATTTCACTAATTTTAATAGTAAATTTATGGCTTCATGCATTGTTGATGAAGCAGTAATTTTGAAGGTAATTTTACTGTTGGGTTCAAAAAATTGTTGGAGTAGGAATCTTTAAGTGAAGGGCAAAATGATCATTTAGATTTTAATGAGTGTTTTCGTATTTTAACTTTAAATTGTCTTTAAATTTGGAGCTTCCCACTTATAATATAATATGATATGATGTATTGATGAAAATGAAGCGGCAACAAATTAATCCCTTAAAATGATCAAGGGCAAGTAATTAATCCCTTAAATGATCAAGCTTTGTCCTAAGACCGTTCGAGGGGCTTTAATTTAATATTTCTGCCTTTTATTCCACACTAGTATATTACCCGCGCGATGCGCGAATGATTTCATGCATGATTTCACACTTCCTATTTCACTGAGTAAGTTCAACATTAATAGTATATCCAAAAGGTATATAATAAGATAAATTCTTTCGGTGTATACTGCGATCTAATTTAAATTAACTGCATTTTGAAGTGTTCAGTTGAATTGGAATAGATGAGAATTATTGATCTGTTTTGACAGTTCAGTTAACAATTCCGTAAGTATCAAGGAAGTTGAATGTTGAAAGCATAGGACTAATTAATCTTTGAAAGACATCATCGCCAACATGGCTTTCTCATTTTATTGTATTTACAAAGTGCAACATAGTGCAACAACAGTCACAATTTAAGACTTGTATAACTAATAGTAGTATCAATCAATCCAAACATACTGTCCTTTGCGTCATGAAAAACCTATATCTTAACAACAAAAATAGAAAAAACTCAACCATAACCTACAGACAACAAAAGAGGCAAGTTATCAACTTTTCTAGGTCATTGTTTGACAGGAAAACAGCAAAATCCCGTATCTGAAGAGTTCGTGTATGCCTACAGTAACAACAAATATTCAATGAGAAACTGCGGATAATGAACCACGGCAAAAATATTAAGGATGCTAATGCAGAATTTTATACATGTTGAAGGGACATTCTCTTCACTTTGAATCAGGGACATCTGAAATACCTTGAAATTTCCGCTGCTTATACATGTTGAAGGGACATTCTCTTCACGTAGCTTCATGCTGACATTGCTGTATTAGGTTAAAATACATTCAGTGAATATTCCAATTGAAAACACGTATAAAGAAGTCTTACCTTAAATTTGGATCAAGCATTTTCGCATGTTACAGTTGTTTTAATCCTTTCAACAGTGCACTTGATGAGACTATTGGAAACTTGATGAATTTGTTGCAAACTATCCTGAAGTATGTATAACACTATTCTGTGTAGTGAATCTATAATGAGCTTGTGCTTTATCAGCAACTAATTTGATCTTTCTACTTTTAGTTATTTGTAATAGATGGAGACTTCATTCAACTTCGAGAAGGTGCTCAAGAAATTATAGCAGCCACAACGGCTGCTGCAAAAGTGGCTGCTGCAGCTGCAGCACCATCGTCATACTCCTCTCTTTTACCTCCTATTGTTGCCACCCCTATGACACAAAATCACCATTTGAAGAGGGTACCATCAGTTGAACCAGCATCTGAGAAGGCGATTTTCAAAAACTATGCTGTCATCAGACCAGCAAATCCTAATGACAACCTTCAAAGTCGGATTTCTAATGGTGCCTCTTTCAACTCTACTGGAGGCATCTCAAATGTTAAAATTTTGACAAAGCCTAGAGACTATATGGAGCTAAACACATCTGAATCGAGGGACTAAATCAACCAATATCTGAAATGCAACAGTTAATAAAGATCCACCACCATTATCAATAACCTCTGGATTATCTCCATTGTGAATCGTCGATCCGTCTAGAAGGATAGCAAAACCAGATGGTAGGAGAGAAACATATATCCACAATTATTTAGCTATGAGCTATTGGATGTATGATATTGTCAACTATAATATTTGTACAGATAATTCTTTTTCTAGTGGAGATGTGCTTTTTACTAAATTGTAGTTCTAGTTGAAACAAGCACCATTCAAAGAAACAGAAAATTTTCTGAATCGCAGAAAATTAAAGCGACAAAGTTTGCCTTAAATATATGTCAATTGTCAAATTATTAGAATGCCAATTGGCTTCTTCAAAAATAATCCCACAGTGAAGATGCTTCTGTTTGTTTTGGAATAAAAAAGATTACTTCCACACCATCCCAAAACAAAACAAATAAAGATTATAGTGTGACAAACCTTCACTTGAACAGGGAAAGAATTGGGTTTGTACATTATGTTGGTTCTAGCGCTATCTATCTACATATGAAATAACATCATTTATATAGAAATACCTTGATATTTGTGCGCTTTTATCAACTGCATAACAATTATAACCGGCTGATGGGGTGATTTCTGTAAAAGTGACAAGATTTGGTCAACGAATTCTCCCCAAAATGTTGCTGAAATATTATTCCTCCTGTGTTAATTGAATTAAGAAATTTATTACACTACAGCCATAATAATGTTAATATATAACAATTTAATCAGTACATGATAATTAGTGAAGTTAAAATATATAACAAGGTAAATTGATAGAAGCAATCTTACTCATGATCTTCAAGTTCCACATGCATATAGTTGTTGTTTTTATCGCCTTGAGTATGGGATTCTACCTCACCATAACTTACAACCTCTCCAATGACATCTATAACATTTTTAAACAAAAATCATGAAAAAGTTTATATTAATTTAACAAATAAAAAGAGTGAGAAGTGAATACTTACCGAAAAGTTCAGTTTCTTCAACATCAATTTTATTTATCAAATATTCGTAACGTTTTAAGTCGAAGATATTCATACCAAAATGATGATCATTTGCTTCCTCTACAATTGTCTTATGAGTAAATGCCAACTTCAAGTTATGGCGCGTGTATTTGAGTTTTGTATAATTTGGTCCAACAACAAAATTTTCATAATGCACAAACCCAATTCTTTCAACTTTGGTTTGAACATACGTATAAGTGACCGACCAACAGTCGCATGAATGCGATCGCCCTACAATCCAAAAAAATCATAATTAATAACATAAAGAATCTTTTAGTTTGTAATAAAAATTCTGTTTTTCATACAGAATATGTTATTTCAAACCGAATACACCTTTTCATCTTGAATAATTAATTCAAGGGAGATGGTGTTGTCTGGTTTGTTGCGGTCGGGAACATGCCACAATCTCACTATTCGAACCTTCAAATTCCAGTTCATCATGTTAGACGATATATTGCAAATATAGTCAAATGCAGCTATATTGATGGAATCAGCGAAAATGTTGAATGAAATTGTCTGTCAAATGGCGTGTATATATATATGTATAGAAAATTCAGTTACTATATATATAGATTTCAAAAAGAAGAAGATTGTCGAAAAAGATTTTCAGAATATACGGAATGCAGAATCTTTCTGTATCGAAAAAATACTTTATATAAGTTTGAATTCCACAGTTAGATGTTAAGCCAAAATACCTGGCATAGATGTCATCGTCTTCAGAATCGATGCACAATACAAATTCTGTATTTGACACTCTGTATCGGCGAAATTCAAAATTAGGGATATTGTATCTATATATATATTAAAGCAAAGAAGTTTGCCTTAAATATATGCCAAGTGTCAAATTATTAGAATGCCAATTGGCAACATATTAAAATGACAAGTGGAAATTAAATAACTAAATAAATTACTTTAACAATGATTAGAAAAAAAATGGTATCAGGCATTTACATGGAAAGTCAATTAAAGCTACAGCTCAATCTACTTAAAAAAAGAAAAACAGTGAATGCCTCTTTCTTAAAAAAAGATTCTATTTTTGAATTAAAAAAAGGAAAACAAAATTCGGACACAATATCCCTAATTTATTCGGAATTTACATGTGTCCGAATTTTGTTTTCCTTTAGGGATATTGTGTCCGAATTTTGTTTTCCTTTTTTTAATTCAAAAACAGAATCTTTTTTTAAGAAAGAGGCATTTACTGTTTTTCTTTTTTTAAGCAGATTGAGTTGTAGCTTTAATTAACTTTCCTTGTAAATGGCTGATACCATTTTTTTTCTAATCATTGTTAAAGTAATTTATTTAGTTATTTAATTTTCACTTGTCATTTTAATATGTTGCCAATTGGCATTTTAATAATTTGACACTTGGCATATATTTAAGGCAAACTTCTTTACTTTAATATATATATAGATGCGAAACGTTTGAAAAGAAAAAAAACAGTTACATGTGTAAAACAGAAGGAAATAAATAAAATATATTTGGTCTAACTATATGACTTCTCATAAAATAAAGAGTTAAACACGGTATCGAGAAGAGTATCATAAAATAGATCACTGCATTTTGTCTTTTCCCTCCCATCACTTGCACCAATTGCATCATTAAAAAAGACGTTGATCCAAAATTTAATTATCATGATGGTATATATATAAAGTTACTGAATCCGAGTGAACCCGAATAACAAAGAATTAACTACATTGCTACATTGCCATGTATTAAGATCAAACTGTACATATGAAATTAATCCCTACTGCCAACACTAAAATAACTTCACACCTAAAATCTCATTTATTGTACCAAAATAACAATAGCGTTGGTTGATGTGTGTCCTATTCAAGCTTATTGACAAGTGAAATTCAAAGAGCATTGAATTTGGAGGCCCATGTTAATTTATGTGAGTGGCCGACTAATTTCTTTTTAACTTACTCATATTTTGTTTTCCCCCATAGATTATAGTCAATCATCAGTCACAATTAGACATGAGGGTCTCATGGCTCCACGGTTAAAATATTCAAAGAAATATGAACTCGTCTTAAAATTTGTATCTCTAAGTTACTCAAATACATATCGGTGCAAAAAATATCCCGTATTTATGGTCGTACCCAATAGAATGTAATATAGACAGTGTAGCTTGATACATGCGTCAATCGTTAATTTCACGGCTCGAACCCATGATATGTAAAACACACTGATATAACATTATCATTTCTCTAAGGCTCCCTCCAAATATATCTGTAGAGATCAAAATTTAGCGGATCAAGCTAAATATTAAATTCTAGATACCGTAAGACTCTTGAAATCCTAGGAGTCTATTAGGGTTGCTTGGATATTACCCTAACCCTAACTCACACCAGCATAAAGGAATACATATTTCCTTAAAAATGGGTCCCAAAAATCTCATAAACTTTTGGAATATTCACAAAGAGATCAAAGTATGGTCGGATACTTTTTGACAATCAAATAGTTAGAGAAACTGGAGATCAAATACATCCCCGGGAGGTCTGCATCATCGAACATTCGAGAAATATGCTGCTTCGGAGATAATCAGGAGAGAAGAATCAAGGAAGAAATAAAATTATACTCACAATTGATTAGTAAAAATAATTACTTTATTTTTTTGTGATTGCAGATATTTTTTATATCATGAAGATTTGTTGGAAATAAATTGGCACGTCCAGTGGGACCAATTCTCCCCTTCATCTATTCCTCCTGTAAATCGAAAACTCTAAGTTTCAAACTTATTTGTTGCGATGGTCGAGTACTTCAAGTCTCGTCTTCGAGTTTCAGCAAGTCTATACCCCGACAAACCTTGAAGTAAGGGGCATTTGTAGACTATAAATTTTAACAGATCAAGCTAAATCTTAAATTCAAGATACTCTAAGACTCTTGAAATCCTAGGAGTCTATTAGGGTTAATTGGAGGTCACTGGATACATATTCCCTTGAAAAATGGTCTCCAAAATACCATAAACTCTTGAGATATTCACAAAGAGATCAAAATATGATATGATATTTCTTGATAATCAAATAGTTCAAGAAACTGGAGATCAAATGCATCCCCACGAGGTCTACATTCGAGAAATACACCGCTTCAACCTTGGAATCACAGAGATAATCAGGAAAAAAGAATCAGGGGAAAAATAGAATTCTACTCATAATTGATTAGTAAAATATTATTTTATTTTTTGTGATTGCAGTTATTTTTCATATCATAAAAATGTGTTGCAAACAAACTGGCACGTCTAGTCGGACCAATTCTACTCTTCATCTCTTCCTTCTAAAAATTTAAAACTTCAAGTTTCAAAATTATTTGTTATGATTGTCGAGTACTTCAAGTCTCGTCTTCGAGTTTCGGCAAGCCTACACCCCGACAAACCTTAAAGTAGGGGGAATTTGTAGATATCAAAATTTTAACAGATCAAGCTAGCTAAATCTTAAATTCAAGATACTGGAAGACTCTTGAGATCCTAGGAGTCTATTAAGGCTGCTTGGATGTTGCTCTACCCTAAACCATATCTCGCACCTATATAAAAGGATAAATATTCCCTTGAAAGAGGGTCTAAAAAATCTTATAAACTCTTGGGATATTCACAAAGAGATCAAAATATGAGATACTTCTTGACAATCAAACAGTTCAAGAAGCTGGAGATCAAATACATCCCCACGAGGTCTGCATCATCCTACACTCGAGAAATACGATGCTTAAGCCTTGGAATTACGGACATAACCAGGAGAGAAGAATCAAGGGAGAAACATAATTGTAGTCACAATTGATTAATAAAAATAATTACTTTGATTTTTTGTGATTACAGTTATTTTTCATATCATAAAAATTCGTCGCAAACAAATTGGCACGACCAGTGGGACCAGTTCTGCCTTCATCTCTTCCTCTTGTAAATCAAAAACTCCAAGTTTTAAAATTATTGTCGAGTACTTCAAGTCCCGTCTTTAGGTTTCGGCAAGCCTACACCCTGACAAACCTTGAAGTAGAAGGTATATGTAGGCATAAAATTTTTAACGAATCAAGCTAAATCTTAAATTCAAGGTACTTCAAGACTCTTGAAATTCTAGGTGTGTATAGGGTTGCTTGGAGGTTACTCTACCCTAAACACCAACTCACACCTATATAAAGGGATACATATCCCTTGAAAAGGGGTCTCAAAAAACCCATGAACTCTTGGGATTCACAAAGAGATCAAAATATGGTAGGATACTTCTTGACAATCAAATAGTTCATGAAACTGGAGATCAAATACATCCGTAGGTGGTTCGCATCATCCTACTTTCGAGATATATGCTGCTTCTGCTCTGGAATTATGGAAATAATCAAGAGAGTATAATCAACGGAAAAACAGAATTGTACACGAAATTAATTAGTAAAAATAATTACTTTATTTTTTGTGATTGCAGTTATTTTAAATATTATGAAAATTCGTTGCAAACAATATCTACGGTCAATAGCATGTGAAAATTCCAATTACCATAGCATTTTTGGAGGAGTTAACTTTGAGTGAAAAAAAAAATCAATTCTAAAGAAGAATATGTAAGTCGCTTAAAAGGTGAAGACTAACATATTTCTCAGAGGAAGTATGACCTTTTGTAGTGTCCTCAATAAGTTGTATGGGAAACTTCTACTTTTAGAAATGATTAGTAGAGGCTAAATTATTCTCTATTGTCTTTAAGTTTATGTGATTTCTTCCATGGTTTAAAGATTTGTCTTTATTTGGTAATTGGCCAAACTAAATTTTTTTTGTGTGTGTGGTAGGAATAACCTACAATATTCAAATATAAAATCTTGCATTGCATATATTGATCTAAAAATAATGATACTAACGACGACTTAATCTTTCTTACATTAGCTTAATATGCATTGTATAAAAATGCTGGAAATACTAATGTAATAGTCTAACCTACTAGTATATTGTCTGCTTTAGATCCAGGCTCACACGACTTTAAAACGCGTTATTAGAGTCAAAAATTTATTTACTTATATACTCAATGTTTTTCTGTCTCTCTCGTATTTTATCGATGCAAGATTCGCTTAGGATATCACAACTAATAAACTACTTTGCTTGAAATATTCACTTATTTAATTTGTGACATTTTTTTGTTCTTCCAAACTTTGCACTAACGTCAAGCCATTGTCATTTGTATTTTTCTCACAACTTATTTCAAGCGTTTCCTCCAAATGTAGAAAAACACTAGTACAACCAAAGAAAGCTTAACCATGACCCATAAAAACTATACATGACAAAAATCATAGACATGATTTAGATTAATAAATGGGAGGGCACAATTATAAAACAAAGAGTGGACACCAACTCTCATGGGCTTAACATAACAACTGTAATAGACAATGACAAAAGCAAACAAACAGTTAATTTGAACAGTTAAAACAATAATTTGAAAATTCCATAAAGGGGACCAAAAAGACAAATTCCCCTAAAAGGAACTGTAAGAAAATATTTTTATTTCATGTGACACACTTTCTCCTTTGATCTATTTTAAAAGGATAACAGTACCATCTTGTTCCTGATGAATGCAATTTTATGAGGACATAACATGTTTAGAACGCAAATTTTAGAAGTTTTTTTTCAAGTTAAATTTTTTGTTGAATCAAATAAACTCACACAAAATGGACGGAGTAAATAACTTTTAACATAAGCTCAATAAAGTAATACAACAACAGCAACATCATATCCGGTGATATTCCATGCCGAGGTCTAGGGAGGGTAGTGTGTACGTAAACCTTACCCATACCTTGAGAAGGTTGAGAAGTTATTTCCAATAGACTTTCGGCTCAGGAAAACATAAGCACCTCATTAGTGAAAAGATAGACACAGAGGGATAACACCAAAACTCCACGTAAAAACAACATAAAAATAATACGATAATAAGATGATCAAAATGAAAGAAAATGGCTATGAGAGTGCGTACTAATATTACTGTTATGAACAATCTAGACCACCTACCCTATTATCCTAATCATCGACCTCCATACCTTCCTATCAATGTCATTTTTTCGGTCAGCTAATCATTTGTGTCATGTCTTACCTAATCATATCTCACCCAAGCCTCACTTTCTGCATTCACCTTGTCGCGAATAATCTCATTCCTAATTTTATCTAACCTGGTGTGCTCGTACATCTATCTCAACATCCTCATCTTTGCTACCTTCATCTTCTGGACATGTACAATCTTGACTGGCCAACACGCAGTTACATACATCATAGTCAATCTGACTACTACCCTATAGAACTTGCCTTTTAAGTTATATTTTGGTGGCATCTTTTTGTCACACAAAACACTAGAAACGAGTTCCCATTTCACCCATCCCGCCCCAATATGATGTGTGGCGTCATTATTAATCTCCCTATCCCCTAGATCCAAGGTACTTAAAAATTTCTCTCCTAGGGATGACGTGCGAGTCCAGCCTCACGTCCCATCCCTTCCCTTCACTTCCCTTCCTTGAGTCTTACCACTGAACCTACACTTCAAGTATTCTATTTGTGCTGCCCAACTTGAAACCTTTAGACTTTAGGGTCTGCCTCTACACCTCTAACTTCGCGTTCACACCGTCTCACATCTCGTCAATCAATACAGTATCATCTGCAAATAACATACACTACAACACCTCCCATTGGATATGGCGCATCAGAACATCTATCGCCAGAGCAAACAAAGAAGGGATGAGTGCCAACCCCTGGTGTAACCCCATCATGACCGGAAAATGGTCTGAGTCCCCTCCCACTGTCCCCGTTCGAGTCTTTGGTCCATCATATATGTCCATAATTACCCTAATGTAGGCAATATATACACCTTTGGTCTCCATGTATCTCCACAAAACCTTCTTTTCTAAGTCGATGAATAATATATGCAATTTCCTCTTCCTCGCCTTATACTGTTTCATCAATCTCCTACCAAAGTGAATGGCCTCCGTAATCGAGCTGTAATTTATTTCTTACAAATAATGTGGCCCAATAAGTTAAGGCCCATAATTAATATTTAATTAATGAATAAATCTCATCCGTCCGATTGGTTACTTGATGGACGTACCGGATTAAATGAAAATCTCTATAAATTGGTCCTCTCCCCACCCATTAGGGTTACTGCTTTTCCTCTCTTCCATCTTTAAAGTCGACGGTAACGAAAGTTAGGGCAAGGGGCGAGAAACCTATTTACCAATTAACGCTTCCGCTTCAAGATAATGGATCCCGCTTCAGGTATGTTTTTCAATTACGATTATATGTAAGATTATCATGTTCAAGATCCTGGTGTGAAGCATGTTTAAACTTACATGTGGTATCAGAGCATGGATATTTGAACTGATAATCTTCGATTGAAGAGATTAATTTCAAAATATACCAAGAGAAAGAGTCTGGCCGAATGAATGTAGTAACGTTTTGATGAATATGAATCTTTAAATATATGATTCTTACGATTACGTGTAATTGTTCGTGACTATCCTAAAAGGAAGGGGAAGAAATCCTTTTTCTCTTATTCTCGTTGTATATTCTGAGAATTAATAATGCTTTTGAATGTATCAATAGCTTTAAGTAATAAGAATAGTGTAGCCTTGTACATTCAATTACTAATCATGAATCATGTTCTATAACCTGCAAACTATAAGGATTTGTACTGTTGGTATGAATTTTTTTTTATTTTTTTGCCGCTTCGGGCTTTAAAATCTTCAGGTCCTATATTATTGTTAACAATAAAACAAAGATGAATGGAGAAGACTTAGCCTTGAAGGTGACGCCGCTGATAATTCTGGCATATTTAAAGGAATTAGGTTATGAAATATCTTTCACAAAATTATTATTTCATTAAAAAATAAAAATAAAAAATGATTACTTTATCATGTATATGTTGTGGAGATATTTAATTTAGCTTCTCATCTCTTATAATATTTTGAATTATTAAGTTGTGAAGCCATTATTTATTTTATCATGTGATTAATGTGTATAAGTTTGTTAGTCACCAAAGTGGCCAAACTAGATTGTTTAAAGTATTCACATGCATGAAATCTTATGATTTTTTATTTTATGTGTGCACTTATGTTATATAGTTTGTTAGTCACCAAAGTGGCCAAACTAGTTTGTTTATGAAAATATGCATACATAAAATTACCGTTTATCCATTAAATTAATGAAATGCCTATAATTTAAAATTAGTGGATAAATTAATTTTTACTATTGCTAGAACTTAAGAATTTACCCAAAAGTGAATCAATTATTCTATGAATAGTGAATATGATGAGGTAAAATTAATATTCTTAGTCAAATATATATTGTTTGTCCAAAGATGACATATATATTTGGTTAAAAATATTTAAATACCTATTAAAGACTAAGTGGCATTTAAATTATGATAGTGTATCGTAGTATTTACCCAAAGGTGAACTGCGATATGCTTTAATTGTTTTGTTGAATCCATATTGATTTGTGAGCATGTATTATCTATTTTGCAGCTATTCCTTTTCATTCGCTTGCTTCGTCTGTTACTATGTTCAATGGATTGAACTTCTCTGAATGGCGTGAGCAAGTCCAGTTCCATTTAGGTGTGATGGATCTTGACTTGGCTCTGCTGAATGATAAGCCCGCTGCCATTACTGATTCGAGCAGTGCGGATGAGAAGTCTTTCTATAAAGCATGGGAACGCTCTAACAGGCTAAGCTTATGTTTATGCGAATGAATATTGCCAACAACATTAAGAGTACTATTCCACAAACAGAAAGTGCCAGGGAATATCTGAAGTTTGTGGAAGAACGTTTTCGCTCTGCAGATAAGTCTCTCGCTGGTACACTAATGGCTGAACTCACGACCATTAAGTTTAATGGGTCGCATAGTATGCAAAATCATATCATCGAGATGACTAACATTGCAGCAAGACTTCGGACCTTGGGGATGAAAGTGGATGAATCCTTCTTGGTTCAGTTTATTCTGAACTCGTTGCCTCTTGAGTATGGACCTTTCCAAATTAACTAAAACACTATTAAGGATAAGTGGAATGTTAGTGAATTGTCCAGTATGCTTACTCAGGAGGAGTCAAGACTTAAGAAACAAGGGAGTCATTCAATTAATCTCATGGGTCAAGGAGCTGGTAAAGGACTTATAAAGTGAAGGTCAACAAGTTCAAGAAGAAGAAAGCACCTGCTAAAGCTCAACAGGATGCTAACAAGGAACGTAAGGCAGATACGTGTCGTTTCTGTCACAAGGAAGGACACTATCAGAAAGATTGCCCGAAACGTAAAGCTTGGTTCGAAAAGAAAGGTACAATTAGTGCTTTTGTATGTTTCGAATCAAATTTAGTAGAAGTTCCTAATAATACTTGGTGGCTTGATTCTGGTGCAACTGCTCATGTATCTACAACATTGCGGGGATTCCTTACGATCCAAACCACAAATCCAAATAAGGATTTCTTGTTCATGGGAAATCGTATGAAGGCTCCAATTGAAGGCATAGGGACTTATCGTTTGATCATGGAGACCGGACGTCACCTTGATCTATTACAGACTCTTTATGTACCTTCAGTTTCTAGGAATTTGATTTCTCTTTCAAGACTTGATGTTTCTGGATTTGATTTAAAGTTTGGAAATGGATGTTTCAATTTATATGAGAATGCTATTTTATATGGTTCTGGTTTTCTTAGTGATGGTTTATATGAATTGAAACTCGATATTGGTTTTTCTGAATCCCTTCTTAATGTTCAACATAATGTTGGAATTAAACGTAGTTCACTAGATGAAAGTTCTGCTTACTTGTGGAACAGACGTTTGGGTCATATATCCAAAGAAAGGTTAGAGAGATTAGTAAAGAATGAGATTCTTCCGAATCTAAATTTTACTGATCTTACTATATGTTTGGATTGCATTAAGGGAAAGCAAACCAAGCATAGTAAGAAAGGTGCCACAAGAAGCACCCAACTTCTTGAAATTATACACACCGATATTTGTGGACCCTTTGATGTTCCATCTTTTGGTGGAGAAAAATATGTTATCACTTTTATCGATGATTTTTCACGTTATGGATACATCTATTTGCTGAAAGAAAAATCTCAAGCAGCAGATGCTCTCAAGGTGTTTGTTAATGAGGTTGAAAGGCAATTAGATAAAAAGGTGAAAATTATTAGGTCGGATAGAGGTGGTGAATATTATGGAAAATATAATGAGTCGGGACAATGTCCAGGTCCATTTGCAAAGTTCCTCGAGGAACGTGGCATATGTGCACAATATACTATGCCAGGAACACCTCAACAAAATGGTGTTGCAGAAAGGCGTAATCGAACACTTATGGACATGGTTAGGAGCTTGATAAGTAATTCCTCGTTACCCAAATCATTGTGGATGTATGCTCTTAAAACCGCTGTATATTTATTAAACAGGGTTCCTAGTAAGGCAGTTCCAAAGACCCCTTTTGAACTGTGGACAGGAAGGAAACCTAGTTTAAGGCACCTGCATGTTTGGGGTTGCCCAGCGGAAGCTAGAGTTTATAATCCACAAGAAAAGAAATTAGATTCTCGAACGGTAAGTGGTTACTTTATTGGTTACCCAGCGAAATCTAAAGGGTATGTGTTTTACTGTCCAAACCATAGTTCAAGAATTGTTGAAACCGGTAATGCAAGATTCATTGAGAATGGTGAAGTTAGTGGGAGTGTTGAAAAGCAAAGTGTGGAAATTAAAGAGGTACGGGTCAATATTCTATTACCCAGAAATATGCCTACTTCCACACAAATACCAAATATTGTTCCAGTTGTTGAAGAACACTTTGACAACGCCGAGCAACATTTGGGTGAAACGCTTCATGAAGAAACTAACTCACAAATATCTGACACAAATGAACCACAAGAAATGCCATTAAGAAAATCTCAAAGAGTTAGAAAATCGGCTATTTCGGATGATTACGTGGTTTATTTGCAAGAGTCGGATTTTGATATTGGTCTTAATAAGGATCCGGTTTCATTTTCACAAGCCATAGAAAGTAATGAGTCCGACAAATGGATTGATGCCATGAAGGAAGAGTTAAAATCCATGGAATACAATAAAGTCTGGGATCTCGTTGAATTGCCTGAAAGTTCTAAAAGAATCGGGTGTAGATGGGTCTTTAAGACCAAATGCGATTCAAATGGCAATATTGAGAGATATAAAGCCAGACTTGTTGCCAAGGGTTATACTCAGAAAGGAGGCATTGATTATAAAGAGACCTTTTCACCGGTCTCAAAGAAAGACTCGTTAAGAATTATTATGGCTTTGGTGGCTCATTATGATTTGGAGTTACACCAAATGGATGTGAAAATTGCCTTTCTTAATGGAGATCTCGAGGAGGAAGTGTATATGGACCAACCAGAGGGTTTCGAAACTAAAGGAAAAGGTCAAATGGTGTGTAAACCGAAAAAGTCAATATATGGACTTAAACAAGCCTCACGACAATGGTATATAAAGTTCAATGATACCATAACATCTTTTGGATTTGTGAAAAATACTGTTGATCGATGTATATACCAAAAGATCGGTGGGAGCAAGTTTATATTTTTAGTCCTATATGTTGATGATATTCTACTTGCTGCTAATGACTTAGGTATATTGCGTGAGACTAAAGATTTTCTCTCTAAGAATTTTGAAATGAAAGATATGGGTGAGGCATCCTATGTGATAGGAATAGAAATATTCCGTGATAGATCACAAGGATTATTGGGATTGTCTCAGAAAGGCTATATCGAAAGAATTCTTGAGAGATTTAACATGAACAATTGTTCAGCAGGAATTGTTCCAATTCAAAAAGGGACAAATTTAGTCTCATGCAATGTCCTAAGAATGATGTAGAGCGAAAAGAAATGGAATCAATTCCTTACTCTTCTATTGTTGGCAGTCTGATGTATGCTCAGACTTGCACAAGACCGGATATTAGCTTTGCGGTCGGAATGTTAGGAAGATATCAGAGTAACCCAGGAATTGATCACTGGAAAGCTGCAAAGAAAGTTTTGAGGTACCTGAAAGGAACGAAAGATTACATGCTCATGTATAGGAGATCCAAGCATTTGGAAGTTGTTGGATACTCGGATTCAGATTTCGCTGGATGTATTGACACTAGAAAATCCACGTTTGGTTATTTGTTCCAATTAGTTGAAGGAGCAATATCGTGGAAGAGTGCCAAACAGTCTGTCATTGCTACATCCACGATGGAAGCAGAATTTGTGGCATGTTTTGAGGCCACAATTCATGCATTATGGTTGCGAAACTTTATTTCGGGACTTGGGGTTGTCGACACCATTACCAAGTCGCTGAAAATTTACTGTGATAATTCTGCAGCAGTATTCTTCTCCAAGAATGATAAGTACTCCAAAGGTGCCAAGCATATGGAATTAAAGTACTTTACAGTCAAGGAGGAAGTTCAGAAACAAAGAGTGTCACTTGAGCATATTAGAACAGATCTCATGATTGCAGATCCGTTAACGAAAGGTTTACAGCCAAAGATATTTAAAGAACATGTACATAGAATGAGTCTTGGCTGTATTTATGACTCATGTATTTATGATGTTTTGACACTCTGAGCTCATTTATATGTTTCCGATATACATTAGTGATTTCCTGTTTCTCATAATGGTGTGCACATTATTGTTTTGAGATATTACAGGATAAGTCTCAAGGAGACATTATTGTGGACCATAAAAAAATTTTTAGCTTATGAACCTGATACGATAAATTACTAATGTTGTAGTATATGGAAGGGAGTATGTAGACAAATTATGTATAACCGCCATAACTCACATTTACTAGTTTATCGTATTGTGGTATGTATGATGGACATTATAGAAGAGATTTGTTTATGCGCAACTAATGTTCCTATATTAAATATTAATATTATGTGATTATTGGGCCAAGTGGGAGAATGTAATTTATTTCTTATAAATAATGTGGCCCAATAAGTTAAGGCCCATAATTAATATTTAATTAATGAATAAATCTCATCCGTCCGATTGGTTACTTGATGGACGTACCGGATTAAATGAAAATCTCTATAAATTGGTCCTCTCCCCACCCATTAGGGTTACTTCTTTTCCTCTCTTCCATCTCTAAAGTCGGCGGTAACGAAAGTTAGGGCAAGGGGCGAGAAACCTATTTACCAATTAACGCTTCCGCTTCAAGATAATGGATCCCGCTTCAGGTATGTTTTTCAATTACGATTATATGTAAGATTATCATGTTCAAGATGCTGGTGTGAATCATGTTTAAACTTACACGAGCGTCCTAACATAAACCCGAATTAGTTTTCGGAAATAGACACACTACCCTCTCCGATACTTTCATACTAACACAAATTACCACTAAAACAAATAGTTCTATGGAAAAAGATTCGAATCTACTTATCAGAACATTCCAAGTTTCCAACCCAATATGTGAATCAGTCCAAATTTCAGACCACATAACACAAAATTACTAGGCACAAATCCGACGGCTATAAATCACTGAAAACTCCGCCATAATTGTTCCCCTGAAAGCATCTTTATTTTTTAAAACTGAAAGCATAATTCCAGTATCTAAAACAGTACCTTCCCTCTTTCTGTCTTCTCTCTCTTATTATAACAGAAATACCAGCCTATTTCTTCCATACCTGTACTGTCCAAGTCCTTGGCCTCCATTTTCTTGTAAAGGGTCTTAAAGGGTGTCCAAATTTTGAATTTTCTGTAAAAAAAGATAAGCCTTTTGTGTTATTGGTACTTTAATTTCCCTCAACTTCTTTTACCAACCCCATTTTCTCCATACTTGTGTTGTTTAAGTTTTTAGCATCCATTTTCTGTTAAAGGATCTTATAGGGTGTCTAAATCTTGGATTTTCTTTAAAATTTGTTAAACTTTTTGTGTTCTTGTAACTTTCCCTCTGATTCTTTTACCAACCCCATTTTCTCCATACTTGTGTTGTTTAAGTCTTTAGCCTCCATTTTCTAATAAAGGGTCTTAAAGGGTGTCTAAATCTTGGAATTTCTTTAAATTTTGTTAAAATTTTTGTGTTATTGTAACTTTCCCTCTACTTCTTTCGAAAGTTACTGAAAATAGGAAGTTACCAACCCCATTTTCTCCGTACTTGTTTGTCTAGCTCCATAAACTTCACCTTCTTGAAAAAGGATCTTAATGGGTGTCCAAATCTTGAATTTTCTTGGAAATTCTTGAACCCGTTTGTAATTTTGTAACCTTCCACTATTCCTTTTGATCTTTGTAAAAGGGTGGTTGAATTGCTACCACTTTTTTGGTATTTGACCTTTTCAAGTAACGATTTTGTGACCTATTTATGTATATATTGTGGGATTGGTGAAAATAGTGGTTTAATATGGTGTCTAAGGTGACTTCCCCTAGGAAATCTATACACACAGTATTAGAGAGAGTTGGGGTTTATGGGTTTGGTGGTAGCAGTCAGAAAAGATGCAAATATGATTTTCAAGATGAAGATGATACCATGGAAATGGTGCAAATTGGTGCTGAAAGGACCAAAAATGTGCTTATTTTGATGAGTGATACTGGTGGTGGTCACAGGGCTTCAGCTGAGGCAATTAGGGATGCTTTCAAGTTAGAATATGGAGATGAATATAGGGTAACTTTTTTTTTAACCTTTAATTACTCATTATACATCTTTGATCTTTTTCTGGTTGTGTTTACCAGCTTGTTTTTGGTTCTTGGAGTTTTTTGAGTTTCTTGATCTGCTTGCTTAGTTGCTTAGTTTTTTTTTTTACTTATAGTTACTTATTATACATCTTTGATCTTTTTCTAGTTGTGTTTACCAACTTGTTTTTGCCTTGTTTTTGGTTCTTGGTGCTTTTTGAGTTTCTTGATCTGTTTGCTTAGTTGTTAAGTACATGTCAATTTCCTGTGGTCCCTAGGGAAATAATTAATGAGGTCAATTTTTGTTTCTCATCCACTTTTCTTACATGTTATATTGACTTTTTAACAAATAAAAATTTGTGGTTTTGATCCATGGAATCAGATGCCTTAGGAAGTCTTTGCTGTATTGGACCTACCATGATTTCATGTTTCAATTAGGTCTTGCCTAATGTGGACTATACATGCAGATTTTTGTCAAGGATGTTTGGAAGGAACACACTGGCTGGCCATTGAACAACATCGAACAACAATACAAGTTCATGGTTAAACATGTCGGTCTTTGGAGTGTCGCATTTCATGGCACATCACCTCGGTGGATACACTCTGTTTATCTTGCTGCTATTGCCGCCTTCTACGCCAAGTACGTTATTGTCTCTGCTTTTAATTTTTTTTTTGCTATGTCTTAGATATTTTGTGTAGTAGTGTTTAATGCTCTGTCTAGGAGAATTCTCAATGAGTTTGCTTTCCGGATCTTTTTCATACTGCAGTTAGGTCACCCTCGATATCTTTGTCTACGTTTAATTACATACTTGTATTGTTAATCATGAATTCATGACAAGAATGCTTGTTAAAATCCACCTATGCTTCATTAAATCATTGCTAAGATTAGGGGCGGATGTATCGTTATAGGTACGGTTCAATAACCCATAACATTCGATGTGGAGCATAAATTTATGTCTAAAACTTTACTGAAATTGTACTAAATAGTAGACATGAACCCATAACCTTAAAAATATAATGGGTTCAATACTAAAAACCTTAAAGTTTGGACCGATAAAGTTTAAATTCTGGATCCGCCTTGGCTAGGATGTTATAGGAGATTACTGACATAGTTGCTTAAGTTACTAGGAAAGTGATCTTCGGCTTTGTAGCTTTTGCAAAGATATGTGATCAATTTGGTAGTCATCAAAAGAAAATTGGAGGCGAATCTTCTTTGAGTTATGTATTAAAGTATTTAGCGCCTACTTCCGCAGGGGTTTACTAATTTCGGTTTGCATTGTTGAATTTGTAGAGAGGTAGAAGCTGGTCTGATGGAGTACAAGCCAGACATAATTATTAGTGTTCATCCTCTTATGCAACACATTCCTTTATTGGTTCTAAAATGGCAAGGCCTACAGAAGAAAGTAATTTTCGTAACAGTCATCACGGATCTCAACACTTGCCACCGTACATGGTAAGGTGTTGATGAACTCTAGAGCTTTAACGCATTCGTCTTATATAACAGTAACTTATGAAAACTTTCTATATCAGGTTTCATCCAGGAGTCAATCGCTTGTACTGCCCCTCAGAGGAGGTAGCAAAGAGGGCCTTACTAGATCGCTTAGAAGAATCTCAAACACGCGTTTTTGGATTGCCCATCCGGCCTTCTTTTTGTCGAGCAGTTCTTATCAAGGTGAATGTCATAGCAATCTAACAAAAGACTTCGTTCCTCTTTCTTTCCTCTTCAAGTCATTTTTCTCTCTTTCCATTTGCGAGATGAAAATTTAATTTATAATCGTTTATTTTCCCTCTGTACTTTATGTAGGATGACCTTAGAGTAGAACTTGAGATGGATCCCACATTGCCAGCGGTTTTGCTGATGGGCGGTGGTGAAGGGATGGGTCCTGTGAAAAAAACTGCAAAGGCTCTTGGAGAAGCGCTCTTCAATAAGGAACTTGGCAAACCTATCGGCCAAATGATTGTCATATGCGGACGCAATGAAGCCCTAGCGTCCACATTACGATCACTCGAATGGAATATCCCAGTTCAGGTAAATGGGATCAGAGCCTTACGAAACTCTGTTAATACAAGTTGGGTAGACTTGACAATGGCACGTGTCTTACATTTGTTAATGTTCAGATCAAAGGATTTCAGACACAAATGGAGAAGTGGATGGGTGCTTGTGATTGTATTATCACAAAGGTACTAATATTAAGCAACTATATCGTGTTTTTGGCAATTGGTGAGATAATGTGACTAAATGTTCTATTTCTGCGCTTCATAGGCTGGACCTGGTACAATTGCTGAAGCATTAATCAGGGGGCTTCCCATTATTCTGAACGACTACATTCCCGGACAAGTAAGTGAATTGAAGAAGTTAACTATTCACTCCGAGTCTTGGTGGCTTATTTGAACTTTGTTATTGATTCATCTTTTGTTGTGTGCATGCAGGAGAAGGGAAATGTTCCCTTTGTAGTAGACAATGGAGCCGGTGTTTTCACGCGACGCCCCAGGGAAACAGCTCGGATAGTTGCAGAATGGTTTACCACCAAAAGCGATGAGCTGAAAACGATGTCAGAGAAGGCGCTGAAACTTGCACAACCTAATGCAGTCTTTGATATTGTGAAGGATATACATGAACTAGCATGCCAGAGAGGTCCTCTTGCCAAAATTCCTTACATATTGACATCTTCATTTTCAAACTTAATTTAACATTATCAGATTGAAGTTTAATTACCAGATCTATAAAGGTTTGTTGTAGTAACATATTATATTGGTGAGAGTAGGTTCAGTGATCAATCTCATTCTTTGGCCACAAAGGCTTGGTGTGCCCTTTGTAAGCTGTAATTTTTTTGCTAGAGAAATTGTTATCCTTGGTTAAAAAATACAAGAGGCTGAGTATCTATCGAAACAGGCTCTCCACCTTCGTAAGGTAGAGGTAAGATTTGAATACATATTACCCTCCCCAGACCCCACTTGCGTAATTTTACAGGGTTTTTTGTTGTTTGGTCAAAAAATACAAGAGGTCGAGGCTCAGTTAGAAACAATCTCTCCATGTTCATAAGGTAGAGGTAAGGTCTGTAACTCTGTGTACACTAATAGCCTCCCTAGACCCCACTCGTGGGATTTCACTGGATTTGATGTTGTTTGGTTATAAAATACAAGAGGTCGAGAATCTATCGGAAACGGTCTATTCACCTTCATAAGATAATGATAAGGTTTGCATATACATTATCCTTTTCAAACCCCACGTGTGAGGACTCCGCTGTGTTTGTTGTTGATGTTTGGTTAAAAAATACAAGTGATGGAGGATTGCCAAGAAAAGGAAAAAGTTAAAAAATACAAGAGATGGAGGATTGCCAAGGAAAGGAAAAAGAAAAAGGAAGGTGCATTGAGGTTTCCGAATGATTTTTTTTTTTATAATTTTTATGTGGAAATAACAGAGTATGATTATGATTTTTGACTTTAGTTTCATGTATTTATTTTTGCAAATATTCTTCTCTTGCTTTTTAGTTTGTTGCCACCAGTGACAGTGTCATTGTCATAATATAGTTTACTTGTCTTAGAGGATCTATATAAAGATGTTGCTTCTAAGACTGAATAAGGTTTTAATTTCTTTCAAACTTCATCTGTGTATAATAGGACATTGAAAAACAGAAAATTGAAAAGATAAAAGAATCGAGGGGGTTAGAGAGGGGGGGGGGGGTTGTTTGTAGAAAAAAAATAAAAGGTAAAAACTAAGTAAATTTCTAGATGAAATCTTTTTGTTTTGGGTAGTATTTGAGATGCTTAAGAGGTCAGAATGAGATATAAAAAAAAAAAAAAGAAATTTAACTTGGACTAAATCCAAATAAACCCACAAGCTAAAATGTTTTTAGCACAACCTAAATCTTTAGGCGGGTTAGACGAATTTAATAGGTTTGAGCTCAAATTGTCACACCTAGTAATACATGAGTGACCTTCAGTATCACTACTAACTATACTTAGTAGTGTTATAGTTAGTTGATTTCTTTTTAGGTGTCTATGTCTTGGAGGGTAACGTTGCGTACAATAAACCTTTATGGTCCTGATTTTCTCAGGACTTTATGCATAGCGGGAGTTTAGTGCACCGAGCTGCGTTTTTTTATGTTTTGGTCTAGCTGGTAAAATTGATGTCATGTGACCAGGAGGTCACAGGTTCAATCCGTAGAAATAGTCTCTTGCAGAAATACAAAATAAGGTTATGTACAATAGACAATTTTGGTCCGGTTCTTTTATAAACCCTGCGCATAGTAAAAACTTATTGCAGCTAGGGGTGGCAAATGGGCGGGTTGAGCTGAATTTAGGCGGGTCAAGATGGGTTAGTCAATAAATGGGTCATTGCCCAACCCAGCCCAAAGTGAATTTGGGTTAAGATGGGTTGGGTCAAGATGGGCTGAACAATGGGTTATAACCCAACCCGCCCAATATGACCCATATTTTAAAATTATGCTCATCTTGCATTCAATTTTTTTAGTGGGTTTGCGCCCGGGGTGGGGGTGGGGGAGGAGGGGAGCATGGGAGGGGTAGGGGTAGAGGGTGTAGAAAAATAAAATAATAGAAAATTAAAATAATTAAAAATTTAAAATACAACAAAAAAATTATCTTTTACAGGGAATTTGTGCGGGGTGTGGTGTAGGGGGTTGGGTGGGATGTGGTGGGGTGGGTGAGTGAGTGGCGTAGAAAAACAAAGAACAAAAAATTAAAAATACAAAAAATAAAAAAATTAGATCAACTAAGTAAATTTCTAAATAAGTTAGGTTGAGATACTCTGTTTTGGGTGAGTTTCATGGGTTATATTTGGGCTGTTAAATGGGTCAGAATGAGCTATAAAAAATTATGGGTTAACTTGGGCTCAACCCAAATTGACCCATAAGCTAAAATGGTTGTAGCCCAACCCATTAATATCTGGGCTAGTTGGGCGGGTTAGATGGGTTTGGGCTCAAATTGCCACCCCTAATTGCAGCTAGCTGTCCTTTTTATATTTTGATGGGCTAAGTTACTCGTTTAGTATATTACTGAAAACTAGTACGTATTTGATGAAATAATTGAAATACGCTCAAGTTAGTCTAAATTACACACTTATAAAAACAAATGGTTGGTAGTTAAGTAAGATGTGAGAAAATCTTTATATGTGCCAAGCTGTGTTCTGATGATTCAATGCTAGGTAACTTGTAGTTGTCCGACACGTGTGCTGATGTTGCCACGTGGAGAGACCTGGGTGGCTTGTATATTAAACTAGGTTGTATTTTGTTTAAACTATAAGTAGTCTTTTTCAATTTTGTCAATGTTAAATTTATGGTCATTTTTTATTGTTTGGCACATGGAGGATAGGTCATTAACAATCATAAGGGCAAGTGGGCAACAAAGAGGAAACAAATTTGCTGGCGTTATGGACCACTAATAGAGGAATCGAATTCTGAGATATTTTCGAGAATTGGATTTCACTATCATTTAAAAAGTCTTAATCTATTAGTCTTCTTCACTAATTATGTTGTTTAGCCCTAAAGTTTATTAATATATAGCTACCTCACACTAGTTTGTAAATATTAGTGTTTACGGGTAAAACCGGGCTCGTGGTACACCCCGATCCCCGATATGATAAGCTCGAGACATAATTACAAGGATCCGAAACCGAGGCAAAGGTCTCATCGGTTATGATGCCCATCCTCGAAAGTATCGGGGTCATGGTTCGGATCAGTCCTAGCCTTGAATGACTTTGAAGAACGTTGTCAAGTAATCAAGCACAACCAACAGAAGACGTGATATCCATGATCGGCCGGATATCACGGCGGGGATCTTAGCACGTATCGATAGTAAACCGGCAATCAATTAACTAGAAGATTTTTACCTTTTAGAAGAATTGTACCTAGAGTTGAGCTCTCCTACTATATAAAGGGGTTCTGATGATTCATAACACACATTTAACATGCATTCCAAGGTAATATATTATTATTTTTCTCTATATTATTAGCTCTTTTTTCTTGTTCATCACTGTTGGTCATTGTAAGCCCGGATCGAGGGTGAATATTTCACTAAGGCTAAAGCCATCCTCTTAGCGTGGTTTAAATTCATTTTATCTTTACTTGTTCAATCTAATCTACTTTATTGATTTTTGTCAAATTAATCCATGTATCCTTAAAACCACTTACAAATTCAATTGTTATAAGATTTGGAGGTTAAACAGCTTGGTGCCCACCGTGAGACTAAGGATAATAGTGGCTATTTGATACAAATTTATACACCTATTTTACACTAGTTCTTTGGATTACCTTTGATTTCAAGTTAAAGTTTGAAATGTCGAACTCTCAGTCGGCCCCTTTAAACGTGGATGCTAAATCTGGCCACCATGGAAAGAACAACAATGTAGCACCCAGTAATGAGGTGCCCCTGGTCGACCTCGACGGAGTTCCAGCCGCGGACCCAATCAACGTTAGCTCGCATGTGGCCAACAATGCAAATTTTCCGACCAATCCTGAGAATACCATCCATAGGGAAGTCCGATCAGTTGCACAAAATATGCCGCGAAGATGAGGGATCAACTTACGAGCGATTTTCGAAATGCTACAGGATCAACAGGCAGCAATAGCCCAGCCCCAGAACCGAAGTCACGTCCCGAGCAGAATTGAGCTCGAGCCGTCATGGGAGTCACCCGCAAAAACAAAATGATCACAGAGAGACTGAAATAAAATGAGTCGGGAACCAACCCCAAGATCATAAAAATGCTCGAGTAGCTAAGAAAACACGTAGAATCGGGAGTAAAAAATTCGAAGCCAAAAAAAGTGGAAACCTAAAATTCCAAGGTTGATCAAATACCAGGAGCACCGCCGATATTAAAACGTCTGGATTCCAAGAAGCTTTTCAAAAAACTTTTCCTCCGAGCGCAGCTCCGAAGCCAATACATAAGAAGTTCCGCATGCCCGGGATTCCTAAGCACAACAGAATAACATACCCAAATTAGTATGTGACCTCATCAAAGGGAATGACTAGGAGGATGATAAGATCGAGTCTATCCTGCTAAAAATATTTGGAAAAACTCTGTCAATGGGAGCTATGATATGGTATCACAGCCTACCTTCTATTGACTCATTTTTTACGGTCAAACTGGGACTCATGCCATGAGCCTTCGCCGAATTAATTCAACCTCAGTTGAATCAACACTCGGGCTACGAGCCCTCAACCAAAAAAAATCAACAAGGTTCAACTACGGTTGAACTGGGACTCAGGCCATGAGCCTTCGCCAAATTAATTCAACCTTAGTTGAATCAACACTCGAACTACGAGCCCTCGACCAAAAAAATCAACAAGGTTAAACTACGGTTGAAGTGGGACTCAGGCCATGAGTCTTCGCCAAATTAATTCAACCTCAGTTGAATCAACACTCGGGCTACGAGCCCTCGACCAAAAAAAATCAACAAGGTTCAACTACGGTTGAACTGGGACTCAGGCCGTGAGCCTTCGCTAAATTAATTCAACCTCAATTTAATCAACGCTCGGGCTACGAGCCCTCGACCAAAAAAATCAACAAGGTTCAACTATGGTTGAACTGGGACTCAGGCCATGAGCCTTCACCGAATTAATTCGACCTAAGTTGAATCAATACTCGGGCTACGAGCCCTCGACCAAAAAAAAATCAACAAGGTTCAACTATGGTCGAACTGGGACTCAGGCCATGAGCCTTCGTCAACCTCAGTTGAATCGACACTTGGTCTACGGGCCCTCGACCCAAAAACAATCAACAAGGTTCAACTACGGTTGAATTGGGACTCATTCCATGAGCCTTCACCGAAGTAATTCAATCTCAATTGAATCGACACTCGGGCTACGAGCCCTCGACCCAAAAAGATATCAACAAGGTTCAACTGTGGTTGAACTAGGAGTCAGGCCATGAGCCTTCGCCGAATTAATTCAACCTCAGTTGAATCAACGCTCGGGCTACGAGCCCTCGACCAAAAAAAATCAACAAGGTTCACCTACTGTCGTAATGGGACTCAGGTTATGAGCCTTCTCCGAATTAATTCAACCTAAGTTGAATCAACACTCGGGCCACGATCTATCGACCAAAAAAGAAAAATCAACAAGGTTCAACTACGGTTGAACTGGGACTCAGGCCATGAGCCTTCGCCGAATTAATTCAACCTCAGTTAAATCAACACTCGGGCTACGAGCCCTCGACCAAAAAAGAAAAATCAACAAGGTTCAACTACGGTTGAACTGGGACTCAGGCCATGAGCCTTTGCCGAATTAATTCAACCTCAGTTGAATCAACACTCGGGCTACGAGCCCTCGACCAAAAAAAATCAACAAGGTTCAACTACGATTGAACTGGGACTCAGGCCATGAGCCTCCGCCGCATTACTTTAATCAATTGAATCAACACTCGAGCTACGAGCCCTCGACCAAAGAAAATCAACAAGGTTCAACTACGGTTGAAGTGGGACTCAGGCCATAAGCCTTCACCGAATTAATTCAACCTCTGTTGAACTAACACTCGGGCTACGAGCCCTCGACTCAAAAATGCTCAATCAATGTTTAACGACAAGTCAAGATGGGTCCTTGGCCGCGAGCCCCCGCCAAATTGATTCAACTATAGATGGTTCAGTATTTGTGTTGTGAGCCCCCGATCCGGGATAATCGACAACAGCCGAACTAAGGGAAAACGTATATGAAGCAAGCAGTAAAGGAGCAACACAAAAAGGGGAATTCCCCATTAATTCAAAGGGACAGATGCGGGCCACGCTCGTCCATCCCAATTCAAACTTTTTCGAAAAATAAACAACAATAAAGCGGAAAAGAAAAGAGAAAAATAACAATACACGGCAACAACCGTCAAGAAAGTCATCAACTAATCATTTTTCACTCAGGACCATCGGTACCACCGCCCGCGCTAGTCGCACATTCACCTGCCCTCGCCGCCTCACCACATGTTCCGCCCTCGCTATCACCTGTAGCTCCCATGTCGTTACCAGCTCCATCCAAACCCCCACCGGCGCCGTCGTCAATACCGGGCGTCGCGGCATCAAAGCCGCACTCCTCACGAGCCTCCCGCGCCCTCTGGCGCGCCCCTTCGAAGATTGCTTCGGAAATAATACCAGCCTCGAACATGTGATTGTATATATCCCGTTGGGCCTCGGCATAAACCCAAGCCTCACGAGAGCTACCCATAAAAGCAGATTGTTCTTGAATGCGCCTGTTCTCCTCCTCCGGGAGCGCAATTTGCGCCGCTGCATCCTGAGCGTTCCGCTGCAGAACCCTAATCCGCTCCTCAAGGCTGCTCTCCCTAAAGGCGGCAGCATCCTTCACCAACGACAATTGGGAATCATTGGCATGGATAACCCTTTGAATCTCGTCCACCCGGGCAGAGGCTTCGGCCAGCCTACACTTCAAGGTGGCTACTTCCCCCTCTAGCGCGGCGACCTTCCCGCTCCACTCCGAAGTAACCTCTAGCACTTTGGTCAGACACAAGCGTTCGTTCTCCAATGACGCCCTCCGCCCAGCCTCAAGTTCGTCGCTCATCCGACGTAACTGATCTTCCAGGGCCTCTACACGACCGAGTGCCTGACTCCTCTGCAACTCTTTCCTCGCTAGCTCTTCAACTAGTGCCCGATTACGGGGATCAGTCCTTATGCGCTCGCTGAGCTCTCTACACCTGTTCCGATACCGATGACACCTATCAAGAATGCATAAAAGCACCCCGGACCGAACATTGGCCCGACGAAGGCTCTCTACCTACAACAAAAACACCTGCAAAACAAATCAAAAGAAATGAAGGAGTCAGATAAGGATACAAAAACTCAAAAGAAATGGGAAATGAGGTGCTCACGAGCAAATAGTCACCCTGGAATACATAACCTCATTCCCAACACCGCCACCCCGTTCATCAATCCAACATGCGGCACCCCCCTCAGTGACTCGTTCTCAACCGCAGAACACAACTGACCAAGCTGCGGCACCAAAGCAAAATCCCTTAGCAACATGTTCTCGTTTAGAGGAATCTCAATTACACGCGCCTCCCGTCCAGATGGACTGTTGCATTCGTGATCCCGTCACGAAACATGCGGACGTCCTTAGAGTCCAAATCAGAGTCGGATGTGGATCCCTCTCCCGCCGCCACCATTTCCATCGAAGGAGTACTCGAGACACCAATATCTACAACCACCCGAGAAGGTTCCCCCACCTCGAACATATGAGTAGAAGATTGAGCGGTAGGAGCAACACTCCCCTCTTGATCCTCTCGAGCCTGAGCCTGAGCCTCTTCTTCTCCTAGCCCGCCATCTGAGGCGTGCGCTGCGTCCACATTCTCCCTCGCCCCGGAGGGGGTGGAGGAATCCACATTTATCACGTCAATAGAAGCGGGTCGAGTCGATGACAGGGTCGAGGGGGAGATGATGCTACGCCTAATTAAAGGCCTATCCTCCTCGTCGCAGGAAGATGAGCCATCTCGCGGACGAGCAGTCCTCGACGGGCCTCCGCCATAGATTAAAGGACGCACATGAGACGTCACCGCGGAAGATTCGACCGAGGCGGTCCTGGGCACCTGGTTCGGCATCGCAAAAAATCTGGCAACCGCACCAGGCCGCCTGAATACTAATTGGGGAGTCCTGCCAGGTCATGACAACGATCAAGATTGGGTCAGTCCCAGGTCATGACAACGATCAGGATAAAATACACTCAAAGAAAGCAAACCTCCTACCTACAGTCGGCCCCCGGCCGTATATCCTCCAAAAAGACGACCACGGATGGACTCTCTCAGTGTGCGAAAGGACAACTTCGAGCCATCCGCGCAGACTGGTGAATAAAGATGGGGGTGACCTATCGGCTAACAGAAACAACAACTAAACAGTGACCATCCGAAAATAAAGAAAGGGAACAAAGTCGACCTTATCAAGAGAACGAGGTATAACTTACGCCTATGATTCCAAGTCTCTGGAAATCTTGGAGAGGGTGCCACCAAATGCCCAGTCCGAATATAGAAAAATTAATCAAATTGATGAGGCTCGACCTCGTCATCTAAAGCAACCGTCAAACCCTATGACCCACGCGGAACCATCTGGATCATACTCCCTCGAACTTGCTAAGGGGCGTATAGGGTGAGCACGTGCTGCAACGTAACAGTCCGGCCAGCCAACTCTGCAAATTTCAGCAACATCGCCAGGAGCTTGTACAGAGATGAGATAAGTTGCCCCGGACACACATTGTAATATCGACAAAAATCAACCACCAGGTTGGGAAGGGGGACCCTGAACCCCAGTCTGAGAGGATAAGAATAAAATACGCAGTACCCGGCATGATCGGTGTGGACTCGCTCCTCCGGCCAGGCTAGCACGATATCAGTATGAGAAGGAATGAGCCCTTGTTCCCGTAACTGGTTCATACCTACTTCCCCCATTAACGGGGCTTCATCTACCGGGTCATCTCCACCGTCAGCGGTGAAATCCGCCGCTAAGCTTCCAATTACCGAGAGAATTTCATCTCCTGATGGAACTCTCTCAGCCTCATTCCGACCGCTATCCACGAGCACCGGAGACAGTCCTTCGATCACCGGAGGACTAACCGGTACCAATGTCGGCAGACCGTCATGGGAAGAAGAACCAACCATTGATCAAAGTCACTTGAAAGGCAAGAGAAGAGTGGTGAATTCAACTGGGAACGAATAATTACGTTTCGCAGAGAAGAAAGAATCTATGAAGTTCACCAGAAATGAGAGTTGCAAATAAATCAGGGAGTGTTGGGAATCAAGTACCCCAAACCATCTTATAGGCAACCAAATCGAATCTCGGGAAACCAGCAGGCGCCATTAAACGCATAATCTAACCGTCGAAAAATGGTTCGATTCTACCGAAATAGCCGCCACCACGATTAAGATCAAAGCGCGTGCGTCAAAGTCGTGGTCACTGCCTCACACACCACGTAAACACAAACACCTCACCGATCGAGGCGACTAGACCCTGCGTCCCCAAAGTCCTTACGGACGAAACATATCCTAACTCATGATTACGGCGTACCGACCATTTCCATTCGCCAAGAATATTCGCACACGAGATCGTACCCCCATCATACGAAAGAAAATAGTGATAAAGCATCGTAAGCAATTATCATCCCCCCCTCGCCCGAAAAGGGGTCGTTCTTCGATCGATTCTATCCGCTTACAAGGGTCTATCTCGAGGCGACCATGATAAGCGGTGGGACTAACTGTATGGGTCATAATTTGATCCCACGACAATCAATTAGACTAATCATTTCTCTCGATTAACATGAACATAATAGATGTCGGGATCGCCTCAACCGAGAATATTATCCGTATCCGCCCAAAGCCTTGGTTGGGGTCGATACTTTTCGGATATGTCCGAAATAACCCCCTAATATGGGCCCGATCTCCGAGAGAGTCAATTCGTACAACAAACATCTATAAATACATGGGCAGACATCAGAAAAAGGGGTTTCACTCTCTCTCCATGGGGACTCTAAGAAATACAGAGTAAAACACAGAGTGAGAACCCAAAATAAAAAACAGAATGACGGTAGATCTCTCAAAACATGATTGTAAAGATCTGAACCTCTTCATGGAGAGGCAGATTAATCCATTATCATGAATAAAGATCACCAACATTTTCTGCTGTCCATACAATTATTTCCATTATCTTTTCCTTATTAGATTTTAGATATATTACGACTTACTATGATTCGCCCTTCATTTTCATTGATTGTCTTGAATTCATATATGCTTATAAACATTTTGAGTCAAACAACACTTTTATTTATCAACTAAACTCTTAAGAAAAATGCAGATGTCATTCCATATTACGTACTCATAGCACAACTTGACATCTACATAAAATACCAAAAGCATCTCTCACCGTCAGGCTTTTCACATAACAAACAAAAGCATCTCTTTTTATATGAGTATGTGTTAAAATTAAAGAGTTACCAATTATGATAAAACACATTAAAATAAAAGAATACCGTCTAAAATGAATCTGAATAAATATTTAAAAGTTCAAAATAAAACAACGAGGTCGGTCCGAATCATAGGTCCACTGCAAGCTGGTTAGAAGAAGCGGCTCATGATGAATCCAATTCATTCAGAAAAGCCCAATAGCTGGGGAAATTTAGAAGGGATTTTTACATTCATATGCCATATAGGAAAACTTTATTACCTTCATTTTTTTATATTTGATTTAATTACACTTACTATACCAAATTATCAATTATATACCATATTTAATTAAGGATCTAATTAATGGTTAGTTTTTACTCCTTAATTAAATGTATCCATACATCCCCTAATTCCTAAGACCTGCGCCCTTTTTTCCCACCCCTTTCTTCCTCTTCCATATTCCTTCTTCCTCTCAAATTAAGGGTCTAATTAATGGTAAATTTTTACTTCTTAAATAAAGGTATTCATATATCTCCTAATTCCTAAGACCTGCGCCCTTTTTCTCCACCCCTTTCTTCCTCTTCCCTATTCCTTCTTCTTCTTCTAAAAAAATATAAATACGAAAATTATAATTTTGTTACGTATGTTAATCAAGTTCTGATAATCTTTAACCAGCTTAATAGCTCGAGTAATAACTTTTTCATCTTCTTCAGTCATGTCTTCAAAACTACAAGGCTTAAGAACATCAACTAAGTAGTCCCATGGCTTAGGAAGCTTTTCAAACAAATATCCACCCAATTGTTCACATAAGTACTTCAAGGCAAGTTCAGATCTACGTCTACTGATGAAGTCATCAACCTTTAAATGATCTTCGCCAGGGGAGAGCATATGAATTTTTGATTTGTATCTATTACTGCTACTAAACCAATCAATCCCCTACCCCTACTTTGATTCAAAGATTCAACTTTTAAAGACTAAGCTTTACCATGAAACCTTAAATTGATTTTTAGTTTTTTCTTCTAGAAATTAAGTGAAGAGAAAATTTTGTAGTCAATATTTTTTTAATATAAATTATAGTTTAATTGTAGTATAAATATAATAATTTTGTAGATACCCTTAAAAATAATACAATTTTATCCAATACTTAAACTGATTTGTAGTTTATTTTTAGTTTTTTGAAGAAATTTTGTAGATGTAGAGAAAATTTGTGTAGTCAATATTTTTTTTAATATAGATTGTAGTTTAATTGTTGTATAAATGTAGTAATTTTGTAGATACCCTTAAAAATAATATAGCTTTATACAATAATAAAACTGATTGTAGTTTATTTGTAGAAAATTTGTAGACGAATAGATAATTTTGTAGTCAACATTTTTTTCCAACATAGATCGTAGTTTAATTGTAGTATAAATGTAGTCATTTATAGATACCCTTAAAAAAAATACTATTTTATATATACTTAAACTGATTTGTAGTTTATTTGTAGATAAATATAAGAATTTTGTACATACCCTAAATTTTGGAAGATATTTTTTCATGTTTAGAGATAAAAACAAGAAAAATGGAAAGCTAAAATCTTCCAGATTGTTCTCGTTCCAGATTCCTCGTTCCTTATGTCTTTTTGCTCATGAATAATGAGTTTGAATTTGTGTGATTTTTGTTAATACTTGTGGCAATGGCTATAACGATTTTTTTTACATTTTCTCCGTCAGAAAAGCAATTATAAAGTTCACTAATTGTTTATGATTCCTTCAAATAAAATTTGACCAAATAGGAGTTCGTGTAAGAGCAGAGAAAATATGTGCACCATCTAGATTAGTCAAAGCATTCATGCATTAACTGATTTAGTTGAATTTAATCCTTATACTGCTTAAAAAGGGATTACTAGTTAGTTATATATATCGATCTGTTTAAGTTTTGGAACAGCTATCCAAAATCCAATCGAAGGAAATATCTACCGAATTGTGACATATGAGTGGAAACATAAGGAAAAAGAAGATGGGGAAAAATAAAGGAAAATGGTATAACTAAATCCCTTGATTGAATGCACTAATAATAAATTGAGAGGCTTTTAAGGTGAAATGTATATATTTTGTAAACAAAACTTGTGTATGTAGGGTAATTTATTAAACATGAACATTTAGGGTAATATTGTTTACTATATGACACTGGAATGTAAAAATCCCAATTTAGAAATAGTCAAATTTATAATTGCTAATTGTATATAATAATATAGTTTTAAACTTAATCAATATTTATCTATTTTTCCATATGAAAATAAAAAAAAAGCATTTAGTTAACTTTCAAAAAATTTCACTATAGTATATTGGAGTTCAAATTTTCTGCATATAAAATTTTATTATAATATATAGAATTCATAAATATAATATGATGGAGTTTTATATGTAGGAATTTTAAATAAGGCTATTTTGTTAGGAATTTATCTCTGCGTAGTTATTTTTTATTTACTATGCAAATATTGGCTATTTTTTAAATATCAGTCAAACAGGTGGCCACTATCGTTAAGCCCGTCTCCAACTTCCGTCAACAGTTGGCAATTATAGCCAATTCTTTTGATTCTCATTCACTTCCCTTCTTCAGTCTTTCACCGGGAAAACTAAACCCCTTCCTCTCGATCTCAAAAGCTTTCAGTATTTCGCTGGTGAAATTACCTCTCTCTTCTCCCAAATCTGTGAGTAAATAACGATTATGTCCTTGAAGCTCGTTTTCTCTTTCATTTTTCAAAGTTGCATTTGTTTCACCTCTTTTGCTACTTTTATGATCATAATTTCACATTTAATTAATTGCGTTTTTTGTTGTTGTTGTTGTGGGAATTATTTAATGTGTGATGATACTTGTTAATAACAGCTGTGATTATAATTGATTTTTTTTTTTCAAAATGCTTGAAACTTGTGTAGTTGATTTTAGAATTTCAGTAGGTAAAATATTAATCCTCTTGAAAATTGGGGGTTTGATTATGGAATTTAATGGACAAACTATAAAAAAAATGTTTATTTCATAAAATAGGGATAGAATGGTTGAAAAATGGAAGAGGCGGAGACGGCCTTGCAACTTGAAAAGTAAAATGAACAAAGGAAGAATAGGATGGTAAGAACTGGATAGCAAACTATTTGAATGTTACGTACATACATAATTACTTCCTCTTATCCATTGTTATGTGAGTAATATGACACTGTTTCCTTGTTCAATATATATTTTCCGTATAACCGTGGTGTCCGGATCAGCTTGCGTGCAACAATAACAACAATCCAGTAGAATCCCACAAGTGGGGTCTGAGGAGGGTAGTGTGTACACTGATCTTACCCCTACTTCGGAGTAGTAAAGAAGTTGTTTTCAATAGACCCTCGGCCCGGGTCAGCTTGTTTGCATCTTAACTAATTTCCCGTGTACATGCTGCCTCCCAAGAGCAACAAATATAAGGTTCTGTCCACCAAGGTTGAACAGTTGAGAAGTAATCATCTAGTATTTCTTGTTTCCCTTGAGATTTGATCCTTTAGACACGTAATATTTTACCCTCCCTAAATTTACACTCTTTAGTGCTGAGATGCTTATTTTAGGCTTAATATTGTTATTTTGATTATGTTTGGCTCTTTTACTTTATTTTATCTTAAAAATTAAAACCACAAAAAATATTTTCTTTTATTTGAGTTGCTTGATTTCTTTTAGCTATTTATGATCTATCTTGCTTTTGATTAATTGAAAAGTAAAAAAAAAAATTGTTACATGTTTAGTTTCCAAGTTTTGTTGCCCTTTGCAAAAGGAAAAGAAATTCACAAAAAATAGATGTCTTCCTATTAATTAAGTTTTCAATAAATGAGTATTTTTCATTAGTATCTTTCTTATATTTTTCCCTGTATGAAAGTGTGAGGGGCAAAAATAATATTAACTGAATAACACTACAAGGCCAACTATTTAAATAATATTTGAGCACAAACAATTGGGTCAGTGAGGTTCCCATTTGAGGTTGTCCGGTCTTACCTTGGTTTTCCGGCCGGTGGTTCCTCTGTGTTAATTTTGATCGTATGTCAATCGGCGGCTCTCAGATCTGTTCCATTTTTGCTTAGAGGTCCTTGTATATTTTTAAAGCTTTCAAGGAAATCTGATTTTGCTCCTCAAGGTCCATTCTTAACTTGATCTTTTAAATTAAGTAGTTTCTGTTCTAATTGTATTTTGAATCTTGCTTTAGTTGGTCTTTGTGGCTATTTTGTTGATTGCGATTCGTTAGTTGAACTAGTACATATATTGAATAGTTTTGTCTAATATGATCCTAAATTCTTGACTGGAGATTTGAGTGGAATACATATTGTTATGAGTTGGAATATAGGCCATATCATGTTTGTTTTATTTTTCCTTGTTATTTGGGCTTAATTACTCATGTTTGCTGCATTTCCATAGATTGTTATCTGCTAATTGTTCTTTCGTTACATTACTGGATCGACATAAGTCATGAGGTGCTGTCTATTAAGTAAAAGTAAAATTAGGTTTAACATGTTTTATTGCTTTACTCTAATTGTTTAAAATCGTTAGGAGCATGCACATGGGTAGGCAAATCTAGGACGTGATGCATGTTTGTATTGGATAAGGTGAAAGGTTGTTCCCCGTAAATTATTTTTGCCAGGGGAGTGTAAACGAAGGCCAAGGGCGAACAACTTCAAGGAGTGTAGTGTAGAATAGTTTAGATTTATTTTTATTCTTTTTCCTTCTTTTATTAGGTGAGAACAATCTTGAATCTTTTTATTTGGGTAATTTTGTTTGCGTGGTCTCAGTATTCTTTAAAGCCAACTTGATCAAGTATGCAACCATTATTTTTGCGGGACTTGGGGAATATCTTGTCCCCGAGGAAAATGAACCTCCTTAACTAGAATTTTCTGCTTGCATACCAGTTTTGGATTCAAATGTGTTTTTAGGGGAAAATTATATTTTTAAATGGTAACTTAGCACACCGAAATCTAATGTCAAGTGGCAACTCTGGAAAAATCTCTTTGAACACAATGTTTTATCACTTTCACGACTGACAACTCTTTTGTTCCCAATAATACTTTTATCTTCTTAAAGAGATAAAAAAGGGGTGTGACGGAACCTGAGACCTCATAGTTCTCAGCCACACTCTTGGGTGCAAATGTAAGCAAACAAGAGACACCTGTGATGCTTAAGATATTTTGAATACCTTGACCACTGGTACCTTTCTATATTAGGAAATAATTAACTTTACATTTCCTATTTTACCTTTAATAGGATGCTTTTATAGCCACCGTAATGTCATGGCAGGTTTAATACTACGAGTGTCAAAAGTTTTTTTTTTTTTTTTTTGAACTCTATGTCGAGTCAAACTCCGACACATAAATTGGAAAACTGGAGCAATTATCTGATCTAGGTGACGTGAATCTTCAGTTCACATCCTTTTAATGTAGGAGTCATGTTAGTAGTTGAAGCGAATCTTCAATTCATGTCCTTTTAACTTAGGAGTCATGTTTAGTAGTATTTCAATTACTAGTTCATATCTGATGCTTGATGTGTGCATCTGCAGATTGGTTTGTTAGCCTTTTTGACTAGAGAGTGTAAATTCCCCTCAGGTGGTACTAAACAAGATTTCCAGCAAGGAATATGGTATGGAAGCAAGCTTTGCTTTAAATATCTGCATTACTTTGACGGCAGTTCTCTTTGTCAATTGATATTGTAATTCAAAGTTTAATCCAAACACAGAGGATTACAACCTCACAAGATTTTTATCAGTTTTAGTCTTGGAACGGGTAGACGTTCCTTTTGACCTTCATGATCTTCTGTAATGTGCTCTGTGATATCTGGGGTCATATGAGCTATCTATTTGTGTTCACTATGAATTTTCTGTGTTCAACTTTATATCTCCTTTTTATTTAAGTCACTCTATTCTTTTTGTTTTACAGGGTGTCTTAACCCAAACAGTCAGCCCTATTTAATGCTGAAACCTGATTTTGATTCAATTGCAGGTTTATCACTCCAGTTTTGTTGACGAGGAAGGAATTAGTAAAGCTTGTGGATGCCCTTTATTACCTCTGAAAAGCCATATAAAGGGACCTGCTCCAGTTTCAGAACAAGGTTAGTTGTGTGAGTCTTATCTTTGAAGGCAATGTCTATACATTCTTACGGTTTGATGCTTATCTTATTTTTGAGCAGATACAACTGATATTGTCGATGAAGCAATCACATTCTTCCGAGCAAATGTCTTCTTCAAAAACTTTGATATTAAAAGCTCATCTGACAAGCTACTTATCTATTTGACATTGTATATCAACATTGCTCTAAAGAGGCTCGAAGGCTGCAGAACTTTAGCTGAAGGAACCAAGGCTATCATCAACCTAGGCCTGGAAACGGTTCCTGTACCTGGAGAGTCAGGTTTTCCATTCCCAGGCTTATTTACTGCTGCCCAATCTAAAAAGGAAGCAGGTAGATTGTTTGATGAACTGTGCAATCCTCTTTTTTTTATGTGAATAAACCACCAATACATGATTTGGTTGATTTTTGAGTTTGCTATTTTACTTCCATTTTGTCTTTTGAGATTCTAAAATGAAAACAAACAAGTTCACTGCTTACACTACATTTGAATGTTAGAATCCTAACTTTTTACAACATTGCATCTGATTCTAAGTGGCGAAAGATTATATGAGCTGGAAGACTTTCTTAACACTTAATAGGGTAACAAAACTTGGGATCAACAATCTCTTTCTTACTAAGTCAATGTCGGTTGATGGAGTGAAAACACTTCCTAGTATCAATTTCGGAAAAAGGAAAGGGCAAAACCGAAGACTTTTGGGAACTCCATTATCTCTGTGAGTTTGATGTGCTTATCTATTTTCCCGAGCATTGAATATCCAGACGCTGTCAAAACTGCAAACTTTGTTTTATTCCATTGTCCTCTTTCCTTGTGCTGCTCCGAATCTGAAACCACACAGCAAACCTTGTCTTTTTCTCTCCTGTCAATCATCTCCTAAACCGTTTTAATTCCTCCTATCTGAACTCTCTAAATTTAATAGAAGGTTCCATTCTGGTCTTGATGGAAGGTTTGTTTGTCTTTGTACAACCACTAGTTGATAGTTATGGCCTTGTATGTCTGTTTTCCATGCTAGGATAGTCCCACGACTAATTTAGTAGAAGTTGGAGTAAAGGAGTTAAATATCTTGAGTTTTTTTTTTTTAACACTTTATATACAGGTCAAGTCCTGCTTGGGTATTCTTCTAATAAAAATTGTATTCTGTTATAAAAGAAAAATTGGACTACCAATACACAACTCTGTGTAGTAGTATTGGCTCCAAAACCTGTCAACTATGGCGCTCCTTGAAATAGTACTTCGGCAAAATTAGGAGAACCTAAGTATGGGTGTTAGTGGCAACTCAGAGCCCCTCAATGGCTTCTTTTGAAAAACGAAAGAACACCTGACTTAAATATACTTGCCAATAACCATTGTGATCATAGGAGACAGTGAATAGTTGTCATCTTATAAGCTGATCATTAGCGGTCTGTCAGAAGATTGTTGCTAACAATTTAGAGATCGCTTGGGTCGTTCTATGAATTGATGTATAGCTTTAAATCTCCTCCTATGGCTGCAAATTGTTCCAAAAGTACATGAACTAATGTTATTTTGGAGGAGGAATATGATGGGAGGAAAGAGTTGCTGTGTCTTGGTCTAGAAAATGAATTCCAGCTTAGGTTCTCTGAAGTTGACAGATTGATCGGGTTTAGAAAGTGAAATGGCAATTTTTCTTCTTTTTCTCGTAATCGGTTTTTTCCTCCTTCTTTTCAGCTAAATATAACTGTATATCTTGTTAGAATAACCAGAAAACCGCTTTATTTTACGCTTTATGTGAAAGTTGATGTGCTATATTGCCCATTTATGTTGTCACGCCTGTTTTGAAGCATATAGTTTGATTGTACATTGGAATTATTGGGCACATCCTTTATCATGAATTTCCTCTTCTTTTTCTCCTGTTGGGGTATATTGAAATGGTGTAGCACCTCTTTTGGTGACACCTTTGCAATGTTTGGCAACTGACTTCCAAAAGGATACTTCTTGTTATATGGACTGTAACATAATGTCTCTTGCGTTTGTTTCTCTTTTGCTCTACGGCATCAAGATGCCATTTTGCATTTGTTCTATCTCATCAGAAAACTGTATCCCTCAAATATTAGATAACATTTATACTCTTTTTGGGGTCTTGTTCTTTTTCTTTTTTCCCGTTGGATTTATATGGCTCTCAGACTGATGGTTTCTAATCTTTTTGTTTGGGTGTCACATTTGAACTCAGAACTATTCAGGAATTATCTGAGGCAAATAAGGGAGGAAACTAGTGGCAGATTATTAAGTGTTGCTTATCGACATAATGGAACTCCTAACAAATGGTGGTTAGCATTTGCCAAGAGAAAGTTTATGAACATGGTTCTTCCTTGACTAAGTTTCTGGTGTTGACCAGAGCTTCAACTTCTGCAGAGGGTGATTTTGCTGCTACGGAATTCGTAGTCTACATAGTGGTTGGTTTGTAAACAATGGCTGGTGATGCACAATGTTTTTCAGGACAAGACTTTCTGTAGGAGCACCTTATATGCTTATACAAAGAATTGCTTTGTCTCATTTCATGTGTTATCGATGAATAATTGAACTGTTACCTACTTTGTGCACTTTGTAAATTACACACTCTACTTGTAATTGCTCAAGTAGTGGGCATTCATACAGCCGATTCCAACTTGCGTTGTTGTCATTGTATTTGCTTAAGCTACGTGTATTATTTGTGAAAATTGTGTGAAAGAAGTGTGCGCACCAAAATGGCCCAATTTACAAGAAAGGAATTTAGAAAAAGATATCTGTGGGCCAACAAGATATGAGTATTTCCTATTCAAGTCATAAAAAAAATGTATTCTGATGATGTTGAATCAAATATAACAATACAAAATACTTCTCATGTCATTCGGTTACTCTCAAGAGTTGAAAATGATATTTTGTAGCAAATTTCTATTTTGTTGGTGGATAAAACTCTGATTGTTCACATGGTATTATATTAAAACCTTTGCATCTATTTTCTTTATTCTTTTTCAGAGGAACTTTAGTCATTCTGATTTTGGAAAAATGACAAGGTAAACTTTGGTGACCTTGAAATTTCTTCTCAATTTTTCATGGTCGTTTACTGGCTATTTTTGGACACAAGTCAGAGGCGGAATCAGCTATCATGTCATCATGTTTCAAACCACATTTTAAAGTGAATTTTGGTAAACATCAGAAGTTCTTGAGCGGTAAAAAAGATTTATACTCCCTTTTTTAGTGTAATTCAGGAAAATGATATCTTTTATACTATATTATACGACTCCTTTATTTGAAATTTGAAATTTTACACTAATGACATATTCTTATAATCATGAAAATATCATGTCATATTGTCATGTTTCAAACCATATTTTTAAGTGAATTTTGATATACATTGGTAGTTCGTTAATACAGAAAAAAAAAATACTATTTATACATATTCAAATATCATCATATAAAATCTATCTATTATTAAAAAGAAAGAAGTCATCCATGAGAATTTGCCAAGTGTTGTGTTAATAAAATACCATTTGGCAATTTTAGGACAAATAAGTTAAAGTTAGGTAAAATTAGTTTGTTTTCAAAATTTAAAAATACTGAAACAACTACTATCTTTTTAAAATGTTTTTTGAATTTGAATTTCAAAACACCTATTCAACATTTTTTCCACATTTTAAAAAATTTATCTATATATACTTAAAAGCCAAAGATAATGGCTTCTCATTAAGCCAAGTGTCACATGTACCAATAAACACGTGTCACATTAGGACAATCATCCTAATTTATAGAAATTTAAAAAAACCAATAATAATTTTTGTTAAATTAGGATTAGAAGAAAGATTAATTTTTATTTATAAGAAATAAACAAAAGTCAAAACCTTCACTGCTAGCTCCTATCTATAAAAAATCGTCAGTTCTCCATTTTTTTTTAAAATTAAATACAAGGAAAATTAATTACAACAAGAAAAATAAATTACAATTTAAATTATGATTAGGATAGCAACAATAATTTAATTTATTTTAAATAAAAAAGGAAAACTAGTTACGAATTAAAAAATAACCAAATTCAATTACATTTTTATTATGATTATGATAGGAACTGTAATTTAATTTATTTTAAATAAAAAAACTACCCATTCCTTCAAAACCATTAGTTTTTTTTCAAATTTATAGGAAGTTAAAAAAAGGAGTTACAAATTTATTTTTATTAGGATTAGGATATGAAGAATATTTTTTTAAATGTAATTAAAACGGTTAAATGTGCCTTAAAACCGTCACTTTTTTTCAAATTTATATGAAGTAAAAAATAGAAATTACAATTTTATTTTGAGTATTATTTAGGATAGGAAGATTATATTTATTTTTAAAAAAATATTCATATTCTTAGATGAATATATTCGATTTAAATATATTTGATTTTTTTTTAATTTAGATGTAATTTATAGTAGTATTTTTCTTGGTATGATTTAAACTTTAGTGTAAATATTGAGTTTTCTTATTTACATAGTTTCTTTAAGTCTTAAAGTAAGTTGGTATATATATGTGTGTGTATTTTTTTTATCTTCTTTTATTTAATAAAAAAAGGTTTTAGGAAAAGTTAAATAAATATATATAGAGTTAAAAAATAAAAATAAAAATTAAATAAATAAAACCACTCATCTTCCCCATTTCACTCAGGCCTTACCCCCACTTTCTCACACCCAACTTCCCCACTTTCCCACATCACTTATGCCTTTCCCCCACTCACATCACACGCCTAACAATAACTTCTCACTCCCTCCATACATCTACACATAATAACTAACACATCCATATATTCTATAAATATAGGACACACACAGAGACAAAAGGAGAGGGGACCAGTTTGATTCTCACGGCGGTTCCGTTCTCAGAAGTTCCATTTCGACATTAACTTCTAAGCTTCTTCTTTGCGTCACTCTATTGAGATCTGAAATGTTTCAGATTCGGATCTGCGTATGCGTGCTCGCTTTGAAGTTGAGTCATTGCGTTTTCATTGTTGACGTGTTGTTTCTGTTGCTAGATTTTTCATGCTATTTCAGACCTTATTTGGTCATTTTTCTGTCGATTTTTGGTTTGAGCCTTTGAGGTACTCCATACTCATATATGATCCTTTATCGAATTCATAATTGAAATCTGAATTTATTCGTGTTATAGGTTTGTTTTGAATTTACGGAGCCATCATGTTTAGCTATTAAATTTGTTTACTGGTTTTCTCTTTGGTATTTACTACTCCATGTATGATTAGAAGGCCAATTGTTTCAATTGTTGAACTTTCGATATGGGTTTGAATTTTCTGAAACTGTGTTACTAAATGATAGTTTAAATATATCACGTATTAAAAGCAAAAGACAAAAGCTTCTCATGAAGTCAAGTATCAAAGCAAGGAATTGACACGTGGCTCATTAAGACATTGTTCCTGATTTATAGGAAGTACAAAAAACCAATTACAAATTTATTTTAATTAGGATTAGGAGGAAGACTAAATTTGGTTTAAAAAAACTGATTCCATTCCTTGCAAAACCATCACTTTTCTTCTTAATTTTTACGAATTAAAAAACAACCAAATGCAATTACATTTTGATTAGGATTATGATAGGAACTGTAATTTAATTTATTTTAAATAAAAAAACTATCCATTCCTTCAAAACCATTAGTTTTCTTCCAAATTTATAGGAATTTCTTTCAAATTTATATGAAGTTAAAAAAAGGAGTTACAAATTTATTTTTATTAGGATTACGATATGAAGAATATTTCTTTTTAAATGTAATTTAAAACGGTTAAATTTGCTTTATAACCGTCACTTTTTTCCAAATTTATATTAAGTAAAAAATAGGAATTACAATTTTATTTTGAATATTATTAGGATAGGAAGATTATATATATATTTTTTTAAACACGTAAACGCTTCATTAGCCTTCATAACCGTGACCTTTGAATTACTTCTGTATTATACTGAGATTTTTCATTTAATTATATAATTTGTTGAAAGGTAAAATAAAATTAAAATCAAAATCCTTCCTAACCGCGACTTTTAGCTGCCTTTCCATCTTCCCTTAAATTAAACCTAAATTAACACTGGAAAAACACCATACCTTCAACCCACTTTCCCACGAATTTCATTGCCTCAATTGTGATTTACATGTTTGTGTTGGCAATTGTACAAACGTGAAAATACATATATCTTCCACAACTACACAACCTTCAATCCTAATGTTCATTCTTATATAAAGATATATACAAAACTTACGTCATATGCAAAATATGGCTACTCACATTGATTTCATAAAAGGTAAAACTATTTCGAAGATGCAATGGAAGTTAAAAGTTCGTGTTGTCCGTTTGTGGGAAGTACCGGATCGTTTCAATCCAGGTACTATTTTCTCGATTGAATTGGCTCTACAAGATAAAAGTGTATTTTATTTATTTTTTTACCTTACTAATTCGGGTTCATTTATTTTGCTCATCCAAATTGTTATATCATTATATCATACAAGTTATTGTTGAAAATAAGTTATCTGATATATTGTGTTTCGCTTATTATTTGCTCCTCGAATTTCCATTTCTTTCTCTTTAACGCAAACATAGGTACTTAATTATTGTTTAGTACTCATTCTTAAATCTTTAATTTATAGTTTTTTTTTTCATGAAAGGATATTAACTGCAGTACCTATTTTTGTTCATTACAAGAGTATAACTTCTGATAGAATGGAAAATCAAGTGTATTTTTTTGGACGAGAACAGAAAAAAAGGATTACTACAACATCTAATATATTTGTTGGAGATTATCATACATCTTAAGTAGCTTCACAGGCATTCCGAATTTTCTTCCAATGATAATATAATGCAATTCATTCTTATGTACCATCCTATATTACTATCAATAGAATTCATCTATTAATTTTAAAATAACTCCTTCTGTATTCGATCGTTAATTCTAATTACAATAAATATAGTTTTATTATCTCTTTAAACTCTTCTTTTCTTAAAATTAATCCGCGCATCGCGCGGGTACTATACTAGTATAAAATAAAACAGAAGAAGTGATAAAATATACTTTACTATGCAATGTATTATAAAGTGCTGCAAAAGAAAAGTTAAAGATATGACTTATTTTAGATTTAGAAAAAGTACTTTAAAATGTAAGTATTTAAAAAAAGAAGTTTCATAACCTAACACAGATTCGGTCGAAGTCTCAAATCACATCAAACAATATCAAAACTATGAATCACACCAAGAATCGTACTTATGAACTTTCAAATCTTCCAACTTCTAAAACTCGCGCCGAAACCTATACCCGAAAAGATGCCAAATGCAGATAAGCCCCAAATGACATAACCAAGTTGTTCCAACTCTTAGAATCACATTCCGAACCCGATATCACAAAAGTCAACTAATGGTCAAACTTCTCTATCTTCCAAACTTTAACTTTTTCAATCTTCGCCGAAATACTTCAATTTAATCTATGTACTTTCAAATCCAAATTCGGGCGCACGAATAAATCCAAAATCACCATGAGAAGCTACTGACATCATCAAAAACTCATTCCGGATCTGTTCACTCAAAAGTTAAATTCCGGTCAAGTTCCCAATGCTTAAATCCTGAATCATCCGGTAACCGAATTCAACCATGCACGCAAGTCGATACACATAATATGAAGCTGCTCAAGACCTTATGTCGTAGAATGAAACTTAAATTATCAAAATGACCGGCCGGATCATTACAACTTCGGGTCCAAATTTAGCTTATGAGTCATTACCTCCGGTAGGATCCCTGTCATATTATGATAGGACTAAGAGAAATAATTGACGTTAGCTTTAAGGAAAACAATAAGTTTTTTCCTGAACCAGGGGTCAACCCCGTGCCCATGTATATCTTTCGATCCGACATGTGTTCGATTAATATGACTTGCTCCTACTCTTCAATCGTCGATGGTGGCGTCGGTGTCATCATGAGATATGAATGATCTCGCGACACCTTAAGCGTCCTCCCCTATTGCTCATCGTCCCTCCGGATCGGTCAAGGCGGGCACCCGTGATTGCTATTTAATTTCTTCCTTTATGGTCAGCTTCACATTCCTTGATGTTGAAACTATGGGCATCGGGATTACCTAGTAAACAACAAATATCTCCTTTGTGGTCAGTTGTTCCCCATAGATCGTCTCAACTCCCCCCAGTGTGGAGAATTTCAACGTCTTGTGTAAGCTTGAGGAAACTGGCCTCATTTTGTGAACCCACGGCTTTCCGAATAGAGCGCTATACCTCATGTCCCCCTCGATCACCTAGAACTTTGATTTTTGGACAGCCCCAGTGGTGTTTACTGGCAAGGTTATTTCTCTTTTAGTAGAATCACATGCCATTTAAATTCGCTCAATACCCAGATTACTGGCACAATTTGGCCCTGCAACCTCAATTTCTCTACGACTCTTGATTTGATGATGTTGGCCGAGCTACCTGGATAGATCAACACACGTTTAACTCGAGATTTGTTGATAAGTACGGATATTACCTATCACGTCACAAACCGAGGGACTGTTATGGATTTTAGAAAATATGCAAGTAGCAAAAAGGTTGAAAAATATGATTGAAAAACTGACTCAAAATTTTTATTGAGCATAGGGCTATAAATAGCCCAATAAATAAAGTAGTAGACTCCTCCTACAAATGAATTACTAAACTCTTACTATAATTAAAATTCTGAATATTCTAGCAGACTCCTCCTAAAACTAAATAACTAATTATTATAGAAAACAGTAGCAGTAACAGATGCAAAAATCCAACGCTCCTCCTTGCTTCTGTTGCTGCAGTCTAAAGAAGGTCATCCTAAATTACTTCTTCTGCTATTAGTGCTTGTGCATGAGCATCTTTAAACTTGCACACTTTTGTAACATGACCCTTTTGTTTGCAATTTCCACATAATGCATCAGGTCTCCACTAACAAAAATTTTCTAAGAGTGTTTTCTTTTTGCAATATTTTCAATAGGGATAATCAACTTTTTCTTTTTGGTGTTTCGCATAAAATATACCTTCAGTAATTTTGTCTTGTCTGAAGACCCTTCTTTGCTCTTGTGCTTGAAGAAAACTTATTAATTCTGCAACAGAGATGGTAGAGAGATCTTTAGATTCTTCTAGAGAGGAAATTTTGGATTCGAATCTCTCGGGAATTGTCACAAGAATTTTTTCAACTATCCTGCCATCTTTAAAATACTCGCCAAGCAACCTGATTTTATTGACAATTAAAGAAATTCGGTCAGAATACTTAGAGATTGTCTCATCATCTTGCATTCTAAGAGATTCAAAATCTCTTTTTAAATTTAAAATCTGATTTTGTCTGCCTCGTTCACTTCCTTGATACTCCTGTTTGAGTGTTTCCCAAGCTTCTTTTGCTGTCTCACATGCAATAATTTTAGAGAAGATTGAATATGCAACTGAATTTTGAATTATAGTTTTGGCTTTGTATTTTTTGGTTTTCTCATGTGAATGAGCTTTGATTTGGGCAAGGGTAGGATTTGCAGGAAGCGGTTGTATAAGTCTGTCTTCCATTACAACTTCCCATAGATCATAAGCTTCAATATAAGATTTCATCTTCACTGAACAAATTTGATAGTTTTCACCAGCGAACGTTTGTGGGGTATTCAAAGAGAGACCGTTGCTTGCCATTATTAAAAGTTTGGTTAAAAATCGGTATGGGTAAAAATGCGTATGGTTTAAAAGTGGTTGAAATTGGTTGTTTTCATCGAATTCAGAGATCCGCCAAGATCAATCAATGGAGGCTCTGATACCACTATTATGGATTTTAGAAAATATGCAAGCAGTAAAAAGGTTAAAAATTATGATTGAAAAGCTGTCTCTAAAATTTTATTGAGCATAGGGCTTTAAATAGCCAAATAAATAAAGTAGTAGACTCCTCCTACAACTGAATTACTAAACTCTTACTATAATTAAAATTCTGAATATTCTAGCAGACTCCTCCTAAAACTAAACAACTAATTATTCTAGAAAATAGTAGCAGTAACAGATGCAAAATCCAACAGGGACATGATCGGCGCCCTACCGGGTAGCCCCAATCAAGCGGACCTGGGTGCCTTTCTCATCCCACGCGTTACTCCGTATTTTTCATTGTTCATTGATCACAAGAAATAGCCATTTATACTTAAAAGACAAAACATACACAACATACATGGTTACTTAATGAGCTTTACAACTTACATCGCCCAACCTACAAAATACATATTTATATAGGTTTGCAACCCACATTCGCTGTCTACGGAGCCTATACGGATACAAAAGGATAATACAATATTTTTCGGTAGCAAGGCTCCGGCTATACCTCACACAAATACTAAACATGACTCCGAAATAAAAGCGGCATAAGCCACGCAGGGCCCCGAGAGGAAAGAGGCTCACCAATTCAGCTGACGGGAAGTGAAAGGGAGCTACGGTCGGTGGACTGGAGTATCTTCTATGGATCCACCTACAATAATAACACAAATGTAGCGCCCCCGGCAAAAAGGATGTCAGTACATTTAAATTATACTGGTATGTATGAACAAACTTTGCCCTAAGTAAACTCAAACCATACACAAGTAACAAGTAATAATGGAATCAACAATCAAATACACATGAAAACAAAAATAATCAAGCCAAACAAGTTTACAATCTCTCCATTTCCCCTTTAACATTTTTCACATTAATGATTTCACAACTTGCTCATATTTTCAATTCAGTAGTGATTTCGATCACTTTCCACCCTTATTACCTCGGTCACCCTTATCACAACGACCCACACCTTATTACTTCGTGTAGCGGCGTGCAACCCGATCTCACTAAACAATCTCAATTCACAAACAACACAACAACAACAACAACAATAATTCACAAAGAACAACAACAATAATTCTCAAGAACTACAACAACAATTCTCAAGGAATAACAACAACAATTCACAAAGAATTTCCATAACCATCAATACCATTTCCATCATATTCAACAATTCATATGCATTTTATGTTACAACGATAATTGCCCATGACAAGCCATATATGTTATTACCACGGTTGTTTCAGTTGCATTATTTACTATTTCCTTCCATCATTTATTTCTCAGCTTTTACCACATAATACTTTCACAATCACACATTTGGTTTATTGCCAATTACTTACACCATTATATCAGAATACGTAATCACGAACACTAATTCATAGCAATCACAAGAATTTCACAAATAATCCACGTAAATATCACACACCAAGTATTCGTACACCAAATAAGGTGGTTTTATAAAGGTCAAAGTTAGCCATACATACCTGGAGCCTAATTCCCTTTTAACTTCTATTTTTAACTCACCAAATAGTCTAGCAACGTCAATCTAGTGCACAAGTTAACACATATGACTTAGAATTGAAGTTCAGAATTGTTAATCAAACTTATTTAGGTTATCAACCCCTCTTTGTAAAATCCCTTACTCCTACCCAATTCCTCTTACTAGATTTTAGGTTTTAAAAGGCATGCATGTATGTTTTCAACCATTATTTTCAAGAATCAATGCAAGAGACTCCCCCTTGGTTTAAACCTAAAAATCAATGAAAAAAGGTTAGGAATTTTACCTGCAAGAATGGGGATGAAGACAATCACTTTTAAATTTTCCGGCCCGGATAGTTTTGAAGAATCAAATTGATGAAGATGATTTTTTCTCTTAAGAACTCTCTCTTCTCTCTTTCTTATTTTGTTCAGGAAGATGTTAACATGAGGGAAATAAAAATGGATCGGGTTTAAAATTTGAGAAAAATAGTAACACATTCCTAACACATATTCAAAACTTAACCCTACGAGCTACTAGTTTTTTAGCACAATTTTTTTACGGGCCTTACATTACCAGTGCATCATTGCAAGGCTGTACAATACCATCGCCATCTTCGTTGCTGAACGAAATGGTTCCCTTCAGAACGTAATTCCCGGTGTATTTTTCTCTCATGATGTATACTTTAGTGCGTTTAATCATTGGTCCTTGGTGACATCGAATCCCCCGATGATCTTGTTGATCACGTGCTTAGACTGATCTTGTTCGGCCTATTGTTAGCTTCCCTGTTCCAAAAGTGTTTTTTGGCTTGATCACTAAGAAATTTTTGGAGGTACCCATTGTTGAATAACCGGGAAACTTCTCCTTAACTATTAGAAATATTCAGTCTTGTGATCATGAGTGCCTTGATTTTTTCACATCAATTTGGGATCTCTCTAGGTAGGATCGGACTACAAAGGTTAGGGCCACTTTATCTCTTTATGCGTCCTACGACCGTCATGATACTGGCGGCGTCCACCTTGAAGTTGTATTCTGACAATCTCGGTGCTTTCCTAATTTTGAGCAGCCTATCGAACCCATTTTTTCTCATCAGGACTCGGCCATTGGGCGCTCGGTCGCTTCTCTTCTCGTTCCTTAAGGGAAGATGCCCGAATCCATTTCCTCTTTTAGCCCGCACTATATGGTTGATACCGATCCTGGACCGGTCTTAGCTCTTGATCAATGGCCTCTTAGATTTATCGTCATCTCTGATGGGGTAAACAGATTCAAAAGGGCCCCCAGTTGGTCGTCCTCGACCCTGATTTTTGACTGGTATATGTTGTGGACGTCAACCCAAGTTACTGTTGGGTACTCCACCAATTTTGTTTTAGTTGTTGAAAGGCCAAGGAACTTTCGGGGGTTAAGACCCTGATTGAATGTCTGAATGTCTCAATCATCTGGAACCGGAGGTAGGTCCATTCATTCCATCTAGAACCTAGACACGAACTACTTGAGCATCCAGTTGTCCCTCTATTTGACTTTAAAAGGGTCTAACTTTTTGGTCTCGACTTTGATGGCCCCGGCATGGGCTTTTACAAAAGCATCTACAAGCATAGTAAATCAATGCTATTTTGGACAAAGTCTCCCCAAACTTCTTCAGTTACACCGACGTGATCTTATAGTTTTCCAAGTCGTTTCCCTTAATTGCGCATGTTTCGGAGGTTACATGCTCGTTTGGACCCGTTGTCCCATTATATTTAGGGATACCGGGCATACAAAACCTCTTCGGGATCGGCTTCAGGGCGCCCGAGGAAAAGACTTTTGGATAAATTTTTTGGAGTTGGGACCCTTTAATATTGGGAGGGGGGCTCTAGGGATCTGATCGGCCCTGCAATTGTGTGCTTTCACCTTCTTATCATTAGCCTCAATTTTCTTCTTCACCTGATTCCACCCATTTTGTCAATGCTTCAAGCATTTTCATTATACCTTAGGATTGACCCTGGGTTCAACTTCACTCGGTCTATCGTTGATTTGTACGTTTCTTCGAGTGCTTTCCCGGGATTGTTTAGGCTCGCCCCTGTTAGGGACGTGGCTTTGATTATTCAGTTGCGATGTCGCCACTTGTTAAGCCTTCAATATTTTGATGATTAGCCGTAGGCTTACCCCATCATCTTCGCCTTTGGGAATATCCTGGGTTGGTAGTCGGGGTCCCCCGCGAATGCTATTTTTTGGATCAGTTGGCAAATTGACGTTGATGACCACCTGCAACTTTGCATCGGCCGAATCGACAACTAGGACACCGATATGATCGGTAGTAAGCACCTCATTGTTGGGCACCAAATTATTATTTTCGGTGTGATGACTAGACTCAACGTCAATGTTCAAGTGAATAGACCGAGAGTTGGACATTTTTGGCCTGACCTGAAATTAAGACTTCAAAGAGAAAGCGTAAAATATAGAGTGTTACGGAGATTCGTATCAAATCAATACTATTATCCTTAGTTCCATGGTGGATGCCAAACTGTTTATACTAAGATTAGATAATAATTAAATTTATACAAAGGTTTAAAGATTCGTGGTTTGATTCAACACAAATCGTTAGGAATATTAGATAAATGAATTAAAGATGAAATAAGAGATCAAACCAATTGTGATGTTATGGCCAAGCCTGAACTTAGACTGAACATTGACCTCGCCCTCGATTGGACCGTCGGTTCGAGCCTAGTCTTTAATGAAGAACAGTATAAGTGAACAAGAACTTTATGAGTAGCTAAAAGGTAGAAATTAAACTTGTATTGCTTTGATTCGCGTGTACAAAAGAAAAGCTTCCCATTATAGTAGGAAGGTCTTACCCCTACTATAAGTCTAAAAATGTATAATTCTTCCTTTCTCATTAATTACTTATCTATAACCGACATAGAGTATGATTCTCACCATGATATCCGGTTGAATGCGAATATCACGGCCCTTTATCCGTCTGTGTAACCATTTACTGTGTTTTTCGAGGTCTTAGAACTCATTCTTGGCTCGGGACGTGTCACTTCGCCATATCCGATGACGAGCACATCATTCACTCTTCCTATCCCCCGATACGAAGAGTCTCTAATCTCGATTACAATCCCGTGCATCCGTGCCCTCCTTCTGTTTTCTCGCCAGGAAATTAGAGTAGACATTATCCCGATTTTACCTGTAACAATCATATCATCGTCATGTTTCAATCACATTTCTAAGTGATTTTTGGTATATATCGGAAGTTCTCCAAAAATAAAAAATAAAATAAGAAAAAGATTGATGCTTTCCTTTTTAGTGTAATTCAAGAAAATAGTATTTTTTTATATATTATAAGACTCCTTATATTGAAATTTTAAATTTTAAATTTCACACATACTCTTATAATCATAAAAATATCATGTCATATTGTCATGTTTCAGACCAACTTTCTAAGTGAATTCTGGTATATGTCGGAAGTTCTTTAATAAAGAGAGATTTATGCTTATTGAAACACCATCACATAAAATATAAAATATATGTAATGCAAAAGGAAAGTTAAACGTATAAATAGCTTTTTAGGCTCATTGAACAAGCTGGAGAAGACCTTTTCCTGGTAATGAAGCCACATGCACTATAGATAAGGATCCTTTGATAGGACCATCTACTTCATTCATTTATTTGGATTAGTAGGTCCTTTGATTCCATAAACAATAAATTTATATTTGCTCACAAACATAAAGAAAATTAATTATTTTGTAAGTAATTTATACTTTGTGCTCCCGAAAAAAATAAGTTTGACATAACTGATAAAGTTATTGTCATGTGATCAGAAAGTCGCGTTCTTTGTGGTCTCCGCACCCCGCACATAGCAGTATTTTAGTGCACTATACTTTCTTCATCTTCTTCTTCTTTTTTTTTTTTTTTTGTGTTCCTAGGATTTTAGAGTTTTATTATGACACTTTGCTCTTCTCTAATATTTTGACGATAATTCTCAAACTCAAAATTATAGAGTTATATAATTCATATTAAGATTATCGAATATTTGTTCTCTAAACAAATGCAAACAATAGTTGCTTTCCTTAATATTATCGAAACCTTATAAAACAACACAAATAACATGAATTAAATACTAAACTTTTTTTTGTATGAAAAGAGAAGTAAAGGAAAAGGATAAATATAAATTAAAATAAAAGATAACATCACCAAAAGAAGCAAAAGTAAAATTGTCTATCCATTTCAAGAAATAATGTTTTACCCAAATATCTTCCTTCCTTTTTGGATCAAAACACTTCACAAATACCACCAAAAATCAACCCCTTAACCCCACCCCCTCACCCCCACCCCCCACCCTACCCCCAAAACAACTCTTCTTCTCCATTGTTGTTTCTATCAATGAAACCTAGTATTGAAAATGGCTTCAGATCTGAACTTAATACCACTATGAAAATTTCGTAGATATTTTGTTCGATTTGATCCATGAAGTTTCCGATTGGCATTTACATATATTATTTTGATTACAATCTTATTCCCTTACATTTCCAGCTACTTCAATGTCTAGGAACAATCTTAAGATCCATTTGTCAATGGGTAAGATCCAACCCGGATCCGAAAATAGAAACGGGTCGTCTGTTTATACCTCTAGTGGTGCATGCGAGCATTTGTCGGAGCTCCGATCCAGAGTTGGGCCGAACCCATTTATCAATTTCCGGGGCTGTGTGAAGGTCCGGCCATTGGGGCGTGCGTCCATCCGCCGCGAGCCGCCGAATGAGCTGGTGAGATGTGGTGCTTGCGGACAGGCGCCGCCGCGGTTGTACGCCTGCGTCACGTGCGCCGCGGTATTCTGCCGTGTGCACGCGCCGTCGCATCCGGTGGGGAACGCTTCCGATCCCTCGCTGCACAGCATCGCCGTGGACATCGACCGGGCCGAGCTGTTCTGCTGCTGGTGTAGAGACCAGGTGTACGATCGCGACTTCGACGCTGCCGTAGTACTAGCGCAGACGGAGGCTACCGTGATCGGCTCAATACAAGACCCTCCGCCGCAGCCGGAGAACACGCGCAAGAGGAGGCGCGTGGAGTATAAGCCGTGGACACCTGATGTGAAAGAACAAGTCTTGATCGTTGGGAATTCGAGTCCATTGCCGAGTCAGCTCGGCAATGACTCAACAACCCCAGAAGTACAATGGGGTTTGAGAGGCCTTAACAATCTTGGGAACACGTGTTTTATGAGCTCAGTGCTTCAAGCATTGCTTCATACACCACCATTGAGGAATTATTTTCTAAGTGATAAGCATAACAGATATTTTTGCCAGCGAAAGAATAGTAGTGTTATAACAAGGAGTAGTAGTGATAGTGGGAATAAGAACTCAACAATGTTGTGTTTGGCTTGTGATTTGGATGCAATGTTTTCTGCTGTTTTCTCTGGCGATCGGACCCCTATTAGTCCAGCAAAGTTCCTCTACAGGTATGCATTTGATCATGTTTTCTTGGTTTGTTGAGATCATGTTTGGCTTTGTTATAATGTGCACACATTTTTTTGTGTTTTTTTGTGTGTGTGTGTGTGAGAGAGAGAGAGAGGTTCATATAGCTGATCCCAAGTTGCTTGGGATTGAGGCATAGTTGTATATAGTTCTTTTTTACAAGGATAACAATACATTGGTAAAAGATTCCTTTATTTAGCTTGGGTTATGCCTTCTTTGAAAATTATGTGGGGACAAGATTAAGTTTTTTATTATTGGGATTGTATGTACAACCCTTTTCCCTTCATAGAGGTGAAATTAGCCAGTGGTGTGTAACTTGGTTGTGATATAATGCATTTGTAATTTGTTTTATTAGATGTAGATTTCTTTTTTTTTTTTTGAGTATCTAGTTGCAGTCTGTGCTGTATCTCATTCAGATGGATGTAAACCTTTCTTTTGAACAGCTGGTGGAAGCATGCATCAAATCTTGCAAGTTATGAACAGCAGGATGCTCATGAGTTTTTCATTTCCGTGCTTGATGGGATTCATGAAAGGATGCAGAACGATAAGGGAAAGGCGTTGAGTCCAGGTAAATTTGTCTGTTGCATTAGAGTGTCTATTAGTTGCCTATCTTTTCTCCGCCCATCACCTTGCCTATATTAGTATCTTATCTTCCCTTTTCCCTTTTCTTCCGAATTAGTCCAATCATTGAGATTAGTTTTTTTTGTTGTTGTACTGGGAAATTATTGACAACATTGTTTGTATATATTTTAATGAAGTAACATAAATCTAACATAGCCAAGGGACGTTAGTATTATAATTACCTCAAATAAGTGGATTACTGAAACTTGTACAGGTACTTGCAAAGGTCAAGTCCTTCAGTAGGTGAATTTTTTAAATTTTGTTTATTGGTGGGATGGGGGTGGAAGAAGCAATTTCTGTCAGAAGCAGAATAGTGTGTTCAAGCATCTTTGTGATGTCTAGTAACATCTGACTTAAAGGCACTCGGAGCCTACTTGATGGACTTATCTTTGTTCTAGCATCTCATCTCTCATGGCAATCCCAACTTCCATTGTCACTGAGAAAAAATAGTAATATTTGAATGCAGGTTATGGTTTAGGTCTTTTCTTTGCGATAGGCGATTTACCAGTTGATATTCGCTGTCAGGCTTAGAGATGTTTCTCAAAAGGAAAAAGATTTCCTCCTACTCTTCCCAGTAAGTCTCAGTTTGGTTAGTCTTATTGATTTCAGCATAGGAGTTTTCTTCTGGTACAATAGTTCTCATATTAACTCGCACTTTTACCATGTTTTAGGATATTACTCTCGAGTCTCGAGTGAGCTGATCGCAACCTTCAAGAAAGCTTGAAATCATTACTAGGTTGACAGCCTTTTGCTTACTCCTTTCTATAAGCCCCTATGTGCCTTATTATTCTTGTGAGTCTAGCTCCTCGGTACCTCGCATTTCTTAGCAGAGCAATCATTAGAGGGGTAACTCCTTAGCAACAATTCATTTCTACCATTGTAAGTATACTGATTTGGTTCTCACTTAAGTGACACGTACTTTAATTGTGAGAGTTCACACCTATTCTCATTCCTCTTAATTAGAGGATTGGTACAGGGCTATCTGCCCTGAGTTTGCGAAATTTAGTTAACACCCGGGTATTGCATTTAAATAATGAATACACATTATCTATGATTCTGAATGTTTTTGTGTAAATGGAATAAATAGAGCTTTTGAGGCAATAAATGTGTTGTGGATACATCTCTTACTGAGTTTTTTACTTTTATGTCAAAGTACTCCGTTGCTTTTAGCTACTCATTCTGTTGGTTGCCATTCCTGATAGGAGATTGTTGTTTTGTCTGGTATTGCAATAGTTAATTGAACTTTATGGCATAACTGTACTTTTACTTGTTATGAAGTGTGTCGAGGAGCACATTAAGCTGTGCATATTAAGTATGTTACTGTGTAACTTATTAGGAGTACACTGTGTTTTTCCAGCTGTGATCTCATTTTATCAGATCTTTTTCTTTGGCACAGGTAGCGGAGACTGTTGCATTGCTCATAGAGTATTTTCTGGAATCTTGCGGTCTGATGTCATGTGTACAGCTTGTGGCTTCACATCTACTACATATGATCCATGTATAGACATCTCCTTGGACTTGGAACTGAGCCAGGGGAGTTCCTCAAAGATGACATCAAAGAAGTCTCATAATACTCACAAGAAGGAAGCAGAATCTGGAAAGTTTAGCCAAAACGGTCGAATTTCCTCGTTGATGGGGTGTTTAGATCATTTCACCAGACCTGAGAAATTGGGTTCCGATCAGAAGTTCTTCTGCCAACATTGTCAAGTGAGACAGGAATCTCTTAAACAGATGTCCATAAGAAAATTGCCTTTGGTTTCTTGCTTCCATATCAAAAGGTTTGAGCATTCTGTGATTAAGAAAATGTCAAGGAAGGTTGATCACTACCTGCAGTTTCCTTTTTCCTTGGACATGTCGCCTTACCTTTCTTCATCTATCTTGAGGAGTCGATTTGGGAATAGAATCTTCTCCTTTGATGGGGACGAGCAAGATGCGTCCTGTGAATCGTCCTCAGAGTTTGAGCTATTTGCTGTCATCACCCATACCGGTAAACTTGATGCTGGTCATTACGTAACATATCTTAGGTTAAGTAATCAATGGTACAAATGTGATGATGCTTGGATCACTCAAGTGAGCGAAAACATTGTGAGAGCTGCTCAAGGATACATGATGTTCTATGTGCAGAAAATGTTGTATTACAAGGCTAGTGAAAAGTATGTTGGCTAAAAGGAAACAAGCAATTGCTACTTTTGTGAAGCACCGATGCAGCAGTAGGTACGTAGCTATATGTGCGAAAAGAGGGTCAACCTGAATTTGTAGCTTGATACAGCCTCTACTTTGTTGGAAGTAGAAGACCAAGCAGAATTTTGCTTTTTGTTCCAGAGTGCTGCTGTTTTGAGTGTTCAATTCTCAGTTGGAGTGTAATCTTTAGCCTGAATTTTAAAGGCCCACACTCCTGCATTCAGGAAATTTTGGTAACATAATATATTATCCCTTGCAAAAAAGAGATAATTAGTGAAACCTTTCTATTTTTTGTGGCTAACCATAGAAAAATAATAATAGTCTTTGAGGCGAAGAAACCTATTAAAGGTTTTCATATCTTTTTCTTGGATTTGCAAGTTTTCAATATGTTTGGACGCAGTTCTTGTTCATGTCCAGGCACTTGAGCAACGCTATCTTTGGCTGCTGAATAGTTTCAGAAAAGAACTTTGCCTTCCAATCAATCAGCAAATCATCTTGATGACTTGAACACTTTTTTGCTTGTAATATACATTTGGTAATCACTAAAAGTGCTTATAACCAAGTGTTCAAAAATATTAGTAAGTTATAAGCTGGTCACCCCTACTTTATGCTTTCAGCTTATAAGCATTTTTACTTTAATCAAGTTTCTTATTGTCTTATTCTTAATTGTTTTTTGTATTTCTAACTTTTTTTTTATTTTCATAATTCGTCTTGTGCAATAAAATTCTTCTGAATTTGTATATTTCTTTTAGATAGTTTTAAGGGCATTCCGTCATTTTAACATAAAATGTGCTTATCAGTGTTTCTTTACATACACACAATATATCTTCTTCAAATACTCATTTTGTCTAAGAAAAGTTCATTTTTTTAAAATATTTCTGTTACAATGGGGATTAGGGAGTGGAAGAGGAAGAGGAAGAGGAAGGGAGAAGAAGGGGAGTGCAACGAGAATTGAACTCAACTATTGTACGAGAGATTTCTTTTTTGAGTTTTTATTCGGTATCTATATTGGAGCACGATTATATTCGGATTCACATCGCATAGAATCCCATTAGTGAGAGACTCACTGATACGACTAGGCTATAAGGCTCTTCAATTTGGTTATCACTTTTTTCATTTTTTCTTTTTTTTATGTTGTTGCGATCCAACATTTTTAGACTATGACGTCAACCATCTAAAAGAAGTCGTCCAGTTTATCCTTGTGAGTGTGTTTATCTCAACAACTGGTTAATTTGGCTCTTATAAAGCACTAAGTGCTTGATAATTTGGAATAAAAAAGTATAAACAATATAAATCAAGAATAGTTTCCATTTACATATACATTATCATAGAATCTTCTTTTAACTTTAACACTATTTGAACTTTAAAACATGTAGTATTTCCTTAGGAAATAAGGAGACTCTACTTGTTTTTGCTTTCTTGACAAGTTTGGTCCACATTGTTTTGATTAAGTTAATTAACTTGGTTACACATTATTGGTATAATATATAATACAAGTATTTACTTTTCGAAACCATATGCGTATTCTTTTGATGTTTGTTTCAAGGGTGTAATGACCAAAATCTTAGAAAATATTAATGATAAATTACAACACCAAATCACAAATCTAACTTATGTTTATACCCATCAAATGAGTTGGGTTGGTTTGAAAATCACACGAATTCTGTATAAGGTCGAGTTTGACCAACCCTATCCTCGAACTGACATGACATGTCGTATGGATAAAGGTCGAGCCCGAGGGACGACTCAAGGATAAATGGAAGGGCGACCACGCAATTACGTTAATCCCTCTACAACGTGTGCTTTACCTTTAGCTTATATTTTATCTTTATATTGTAGATAGGAAAAGAGGAAAACCTCTCCACTATATAAGGAGTGTTGGGGATCGATTTTTATCAATAACAATTATTCTATCTCTCTCTCTATCTCAGTTACTCTCTCTTTCGTTAAAGAACTTGCATCCCTTATCTCTGTAACATTATCACACGATCTGGTCCTTTAACACCTCTAAGTCATCAAATCACATAGGATTACACATACTCTAATGATTACGATTTACCTCTTTTTCTTTCCTTTGATTGATTTGCTTAAATATCATTCGATAATATTTTAAGTCAAAAATTCAACTCTTCTTCTTAGATTCTTCTTTAGGGAGTCAATTTGCATGAATCATAATGGGAAAATAATAGAAAATTATTTTATAAGGTTATTTCATTTTATTTAAATCGTAACTCATAGAAGATAATTTTTTCCTCGTACAAATAAATATATAAAAGTGAGTTTAAATAAGAAAAATGCATAATTTCCCCCTTAACCTATACTATTTCTTTGCGAGATTCTTAGTACCCCATAAAATATTTTTTACCTTAATTATTTGTGCCTTATATGCTGAGCTGGACTGTTACCCCTGTTAAAATTACATGCGATGTAAACACGTTCGTCATTTTTTTTTAAATGGGCCCATCCCATTCCCCTTTTTATCTTTTCTTAAACTCTTATTTTAGGTTCCATCATACCCAAAAAAATTTCCATCTTCACACTCCTCTCCCCTCTTAGATTGTTAACAAAATCAGCCAAACCTAAAAAAATTCCTTTGTTTTCTTGCAATTAGATGTTAATAGATAGAAAACAAGTATAACACCCATATGTTAATGGTTCGATTCAAGGTTAGATTGGCACTCCTAAACTTAAGTTTTATACACAGAAATTGGGAAAGAAATTAAAAACTTTTAATAGAAAAACGACACCAAAAGGAGGAATTTACACAAAAATCGACTTACCTCTTCCAACAAAAGAAAATTGGAAAACAAAATTTAGCTTCAAAAGTCTTGAAAATGGCTCGTAAAATGGGAAAGAAGAACATTTTATGTTTTGAAGGAGAGCTCTTCCAAATCAGCTTCGAGAACGACATTTGGCCATTTCGTATAGGCTAAAGCTTTTTTCTTTATTTTACTACGCGTTTGGTGGCGGTGTTTCCACATACTAGTCCAGCTCAACACATAAAGTCCAAATAATTAAGGTTGAAAAAAGTTTAAGCGATGTCCTGCAAAGAAAAAGTGTACTTAGAACTTTGGTAATAGGTTAGGGGGTAATTATGTATTTTTCTTTTAAATAATAAAGACAAATTAAAGAAAAATAATCAATCAAGAGTGTCTAGCAATATTATCTTTTATTTAAATTTTGTGTGCAGACAACAATAAGTTATTTTTATACTTTTAACAAATAATTTATACAATTTCAGCATAATTCAATCTATTATAATAAATTATTATTGTAATTAGTTTACCATATCAGAGTTGATATGCAAAGTTGCCTATTCATCAATTTAAGTGATGGTGCAAATTTTTTATAATATGCACATAACTTAAAACTCTTTTTTATTTTGTCAACAAAATGTGGAAATTTTTAGGGCGGAGAATCAATACAACATCGTCATTGTGTCTTATCTGAAAACCCAAAACCCCCCTCTACCACGTCTTCCCACAAATCAATTTCGATCCAAGAACCAAATTCTAAAATTCCCTCCTAAGTATTGTATAAGGGTCCCATTTCTATCTTTTTCTTTTTTCAAGAATACCCAATTCAGTTTCAATTTCATACCCTTTTGATTTCGTTCCATTTGCCAGTTTTTAGCATCTGGGTTTTGATTTTTCTCAAATGGGTTTTGCTTAATTCAGTAAATAAATCAGAAAAGTTGAATCTTGGTCTGGGATTTTGTTTTTTTTTTTTTGTATTTTTTGGTCATTTTTGTAATTCTGAAGCTCTTGTTCAATGGTTATTGGAATTAAGTTTTAACCAGGTATGTGTTTAGCCATGTGTTCTTTACTCTTCTCTGTTTTATTGGATGTTAACTTTATGAACTTTTACTTGTTTCTTTGCGATAAAATTGTCCAAATGGATTTTGAAGATTCATATACCCAACTAGTTTAGGATTGAGATGAGTTGTTGTATTTTGTTGCACCTAAGGGTGTGACCTAGCGGTCAATGAAGTAGGTGAATAACCATGAGGTTTCAGCTTGAACAAAAAGCACTAGGTGATTTCTTAGTTTGTCCAAGCCTTGATGGACACAATTACCTAGTGGATGTGCTAGTCGGAGGTAACAATTACCTAGTGGATGTGCTAGTCGGAGGTAGCACGGGCCGGACACCATCATCATCAAACAAAAAAATAAAATAATATTGTTGTTATATTTATTTCTATGGTAGTTTATTTCATAAAGCTGCCTTGTTCTAGTAAAGCATAGTTGACTTTGGATTTCTTTTATTGGTATCTCCAAAATAAAACTAGGTACTCCTATAGTTTTCATGGTTGATGTTTCGTGATTAGTATGTAAGTATGGTTTATGCAGGAAATATCAGTCATCAGATAAATGGCAAGTCTGAAAATTTTAAAAGGTAACTTGGTGCACTAAGTTTTCTCTATGTGCAGGTTCTGGGGAAGGGAGACCATGTTGAGCCTACTGTATATGTATACAGTATACAGCCTTACCTTGCATTTTTGCAATTGTGAAACATTAGAGTGAAATACGATAGTCTAAATGAAACTGATCAACAAGATAAAATATGGGTTGTTCCATGTTTTATCCAATAATTTGGATGAATTATCATGGAATTATTTTGACATAGTGTACTCATTCAAGCAGTCCGAGTGTACCCCCCCTCTTCACTTAACTAGGACTAACTTAGTCACATTTTCACATTCCAACTGAACATTGTCCATTTTTTGCTTATTCTTGAAGTTAAGATTGTTCTCTTTTTCAAACGGGTCCAATCATGAGCTTTATATAAGAATTTCTCTATGAGTCTGTTTATTGGTGCATGCTATCACTTGCGATGGTGCAATTCTATGAACATCTTCAGTTGGTGTTCTCACCTATCTTTTATGCTGCAAAGGGCAAGAAAGATGAATTATATAGTGAGAATCCGTGTCCTTCTGTGCAGAAAACATGATGAGTTTGAAGGACTGGGTCCTATCACAGTTGATATCCAAGTCAGTAGCCTCGTCAAGACCACTTTTAGCATCAGATAGCTTTTTATCAGAGGAACATACTGATCAAGAGTTTGATCACCCAGGTATTTCTCCATTATGTGCTATAATAATTTTTTCACCTTTATTATTTGCTATTTCATTGGAATATGATTGTAAGTTACCATGGCAACAGTGTTTTGATTGTCTTCTAGCTTCAACATTTCAGTAGTTAAAACATGTCTAATTCTTTTGATGGAGTTCGATTGAGACTTTCCAGCTGATGAAAGTACTCTATGCTCTTAAACATAGATCTTCTAAAGGTTTACGCAGGAAATGTGCTCTCCTATAAAGCAAGAGCTAACCAAATGGGTTATATTTTATAGATTCTATTAGCAGATGAAACTAAAGATATGGTGGTTGGTAAAAAGTTACTAAACAATGTATCAGTTTTAGGAGCTTTGACAAGTTTAGAGCCCGACCAACTTTTTTGTTAAATATTTTATTTTGGTTTCCCAAAAAGTACTAGCACATTGACCTGAAACACATGTAGTGTATTTATAGTGTTTGGTACCCTCCTGCATGATAGTTTGTGTGCTTGCTAGTAGTTTTCATTGGCTAAGAGCCACAATGTTGGTGCAAGGATCATCTCGTTTTGAAGAATCGGGTCGTTTAGAGTTCTAACAACCTAATAACAACCACCTAGTATGTGATTTTTGGATTGAAGTCTTTTCTTAATGAAATGGCTAAACTTTCTTTATCAAAAAAAAAAATTAAACGAATTGCTAAATCTTGACCGGCAAAGTAGAGGTAAATATTGAGAATAGAGGAAGTTGCAGAACTTTCGTTCCACGAAGTAATTCCCTATGTAGGATAGCTTCAAAATTGAAAGGAAAAAAAGCGGCTTAAGATTAAGGAAATTACTTAATTACTTTTCCAGCATTTGGGATTCAAGTGGGGTTTATGGTAGGTTCTATTTTTATTTGCTTAATCGGTTTGGTTTCCAGCTCTTAGAAGTTAGATATACAACCATTTAAGAGAAACTCAAAGGAAGTACAAGATTGTTTCTCTTTAAAATAGGCAAAAGATGTGTCCTAGTAGTCAATGAAGTGGGTTGAGCACCATGAGGTCTCAGGTTCAATTCCCAAAGATAAAACACTAGGTGATTTTTTTCCATCTGTTCTATCCTTTGGTGTTCAGAGTTACCTGGTACTTGTTACTGGTGGGAGGTTGCAGGTATCCCGTGGAATTAATGACAAGCTGGCTCGGACACCACGATTATAAAAAAAGGCAACCGAAATTTTAGTGTAGATAAATTTTAGTGTAGAAGTGAGAAATCTACTTGAGATCTCCCCAGTTTTTGAATGATGTTCTACACTGTCCAAAATAATGCTTTCTGAAAACGACTTCAAAGCTTGCCCTCTCATGCAACAAGGAGTATAGGATAACTTTTTCTGAGTAAGTAACTTTTTAAACTTTTTAACTGTTTCCTAGTATGGTAATGCCATTTTACTTTAGACTTCATAGGTTTTGGTACATTCTTTTTCTTTGTTCAGGTGAAGTAGGCTTGTTACATTCCTGTTTTTGTTCAGTTAGAGTAGTTTTTTACATCATAGAAGGTAATAAATCCAAATGGTCCTAGGCTTCAGGATTTGTGAGTTATAGTTCTTCTTCGGCTGAAATAGGAGAGCAAAATTAATTTATACTCTATATAACCATAGTAAGTCAGTCTGTCAGTGTTGTCAAAGATGAAAAGCGCAAAAAAGCTCCAAGGTCTGTTGGGGCTTCAAGCGCAAAGCGAAAATAAACCGTGTGCTTTAGTGAAGAAAGGCGCAAATGGAGAAAACTACCAAATATGTATGTGTAGTCCAAGACTAATACCTATATGCATGAATATCAAATATATGGACATACAAATGGAGGAGAATTTATGATAAAGTGAAATATCCATTGTTTAGTGTCGCCTTTTCAGGATTATGCTCATTGTCAAGAAAAGTATGCCTTAAAGCCTTAATGACAACATTGAAGCGCCCGCTAAGCGAAGCGAAGCGCTTAACAAGTTTTGTGCCTCGTTTCCGGGCTTACGCACGCTTTAAGCGCGCCTTTGATAACACTGAGACAAGTGATTAAAATGAGACTCTTCTACTTCATTATTTTACTGCACATTTCTACTATTCTTGTGTTGATTAATATAGATAAAAGTGAAGTTTTGGCTTTTGCCGAGCAGAAATGCCAGTGTCAACTTAACAATTACTACATGCTTCCCATTTTGGAGTACAAAGGTAAAACCAATTGATATCAGTTTGAGTCCAGATTCCAGATGCCCAGCACCCCGTCCAATCTATTTTATATGATGGTACTTGAGTACTGGAGTTTTTAAGATGTAAAATATACTCTAGTATTATTTTAGTGATAGTAAACAAAAATAAAATATTTGGTAAAAAGATAGTTTGATAGAAAAAACATTACGATGAAGTTAAAATCTTGAATTTTTTAATGAATTTAAATTTGTTGAAATCTGTGAGAGTTGTGTAGAAAGTGAACTCTGTCAAACATTTTTGGGAGTCTCAAACTAGAAAGCGTCATATAATTGGGACCAAGGAAGTAATTCATTTTCTGGAAACAAAATCTGTAGTTTTTGAAACTGCGTAATCAAATATTATCAAATGCAAGTATTAGAAGTAGAAATAACAAATACTCCCTCCGTTTCAATTTATGTGAACCCATTTGACTGGGAACGGAGTTTAAGAAAAGAGAGAAGACTTTTGATCTTGTGGTGTAAAATGAGGCACCTTTATTTTGTGTGGCTATAAATCATTGCATAAAGGTAAATTGTTTCCAAATAAGGAAATGAGTCATTCTTTTTGGCACGGACTAAAAAGGAAATAGGTTCACATAAATTGAAACGGAGGGAGTATGATTTAAGCTCGTGGGCGTACGAGATTTTTTCAACTTTCGATGCGAAGTAGCTTATTTATTTATTTACTTATTTATTTGTTTGTATCTTTTTACAGAGGAGTGGTCAAAGGCAGAGAGAGTCATCACAATCATTGTTTATCAAAAAGCAGTCTCCTATATCCTTGTTTGTTATTTAGTCTGTTGATCACATTGACTGTGATATTTACAGCTATAGTTTTGTTGTATGTGTTGTGTGTTCATTGTTTATGTAGACCATTAATGTGTCTGCGTCTGAAGCGCAATGGTTCATTGCAGTGGTACTCCCTAAATTTTGTTCTTAGGGCATATTTTACTCGTTCAATAGATAAGTCACTTTTTTTTTGTTTTGATAAGAAATAAATTAAATACCATTACTACGCCAAAGCTTTTCATTATCTCGAATATCTGTAGTTCCCCATAATCTCAAGTGATTTGAAAACGAAAAGAAGCACAAAGAGACCAGAAGTATTGTTGATGTGTGAAAAGATAATGACAGCAAATAAAACCATGTTTTAATGCTCATCTGCTGATAAGAGTGAGCACATATACATATCCTTCAGATCCTGTTATGTAGTAAAGGTTGTTATGTTGGCAACCCTAGTTAGTTTCAACTGAAATAGTGTCTTACTTTGGGATATCCCTTTGGACTTCATCGTTCTAGTTAAATGAGTAGTGGATGGTTTTGGAAGAATCTTCTGAATATACAAATATGGTACCTTCTCAAAAAAAATAGAATAGTGCTGGCCCATATGCCTTCACTATAATCAGTTGACTGTAGATTTCCTCCTCTTTAACTGTTATCTCAAATCATTGATGCCGTTCTTTTCTTCCTTTTGGTTCAGCTCACACTGCTGATTTGGTTACAACAACAGCATTAGCCAATACAACCCAATCTTCCAATGATAATCAGCAGAATACAAATCATTTCCATTCACAGCAACGGATGGTGGAGGATTCTTTTCAGTCAGATTTTAGTGTCAATGAGAAGCCTAGTCCAGTGGTAAAGATTGAAGCTCTTCAGATTAAGTTCTTGCGGCTTCTTAAACGTTTTGGCCTGTCCGAGGACAACCTTCTGGTATCAAAGGTCTTATACCGAATCCAGCTGGCATCACTGATACGGGCAAGAGAATCGGATTTAAAAAGGGCAAATCTTAAAATTGAGAGAGCACGTGTAGTAGCAGCAGAACAAGAAGCTGCTGGCCGACCGCAATTGGATTTTTCATTTAAGATCCTTGTACTGGGTAGGACTGGAGTTGGCAAGAGTTCAACCATAAATTCCATATTTGACCAATCAAGAGCAACAACCAACGCGTTCAAGCCCGCCACTGACCGTATTCAAGAGATCGCGGGAACAGTAAATGGCATCAGAGTATTGTTTATTGACACTCCTGGTTTATTGCCTCCCTCACCCAGTAATGTCAGGAAAAACAAGAAGATTTTGCGTTCTGTGAAACGATTTTTAAGGAAATCTAAACCTGACATGGTACTGTATTTTGAGCGCCTGGATTTGATCAACACTGGCTACAGTGATTTCCCCTTGTTGAAGCTTATAACGGAAGTCTTTGGTCCTGCAATTTGGTTTAATACCATCATTGTCATGACTCATTCTTCCTTCAATCTTCCCGAAGGGATAAATGGATATCCTGTTAACTATGAATCTTTCATCACCACCTGCACAGATTTGGTGCAACATTATATTCACCAGGCAGTCTCTGACACAAAGCTTGAAAATCCTGTAGTTTTAGTGGAGAATGATCCCAATTGCAAAACCAATAATGTCGGAGAGAAAATTCTACCTAATGGACAGGCCTGGAAGTCTCAGCTATTGTTGCTGTGCATATGCACCAAAGTTCTAAGTGATGTTAATACCCTGTTGGACTTTGAAGACAGCCTAAAGGTGGGACCATTGAATGTCGGACGATTGCCTTCTCTTCCACATCTTCTCTCATCCTTTCTAAAGCATCGTGCTCAGATAAGGGACGGTGAATCTGAGAATGAAAATGACGAGGTTCCGCTTTTAGACTCGGATGATGAAGACGAATATGATCAATTACCTCCTATTCGGATACTGACCAAGTCTCAGTTTGAAAGGTTGAGTGGTTCCCAGAAGAAGGATTATCTTGACGAATTAGACTACCGGGAAACCCTCTATCTGAAAAAACAACTGATAGAAGAAGCTCGTAGGCGAAGAGAAAAGAGAGTTTCTTCGAGTGAGAGTAAAGCCCCGAATGATGAGTCTGATAACCAGGAGGAGGGCTCTCCAGAGCCTGTTCTGTTGCCAGATATGGCTATTCCGCCAAGCTTCGATTCAGATTGCCCTGTCCACAGATACAGGTGTCTTGTTACCAGTGAACAGTGGCTTGCACGACCAGTGCTTGATACCAATGGATGGGACCATGATGTGAGCTTTGATGGCATTAACCTGGAGAGCAGTGCAGAAATAAGAAAAAACGTCATTGCCTCAGTCAATGGACAAATGAGCAAGGACAAACGAGACTTCAGTATTCAATCCGAGTTTGCTGCAGCATTCACCAATCCAGGCGGGCCCACTTATGCGGTAGGCCTTGATATTCAATCTGCCAACAAGGAGCTGATCTGCACTATTCACAGTAGTGCAAAGGTAAGAAACTTAAGAAATAATGTCACTGAATGTGGTATTTCTGTAATACCATTCGGGGATAAGTATTTTCTTGGTACCAAGTGTGAAGATAGTTTTTCAATTGGAAAGAGACTGAAGTTTACTGTGAATGCTGGTCGGATGGGGGGTGCTGGGCAAGCGGCTTATGGCGGAAGCCTTGGAGCTACTTTAAGAGGAAAAGATTACCCAGTGAGAAATGAAAGTCTGAGTCTCTCGATGACAGTTCTCTCGCTTAACAAAGATACAGTGTTGAGTGGAAACTTGCAAACTGACTTCAGAGTGAGTCGAGGTACAAACATGTCAGTAAGCGCAAACCTCAATAACCGGAAGATGGGTCAGGTTTCCATCAAGACAAGCAGCTCTGAGCACATGGAAGTAGCTTTTATTGCACTTTTCTCGATCATCAGGGCCTTATTTCGCAGAAAGAGAACTGAACAACTTGTTGGAGACTCCCTGGAAGCGGGATGAATGTTTTCCTTTCAGTTCAAGGAGGGTTATCATTTTTTGTTTAGGAGCGGCCTGTAGGGCTTTGAGGCGAGGAGGCGCTTTCCTACTTCTACCGAGAAGGGTTGCACTGCTGAAGAAAATGACTTACATATTTATAGCATGGCGTTTTCCATCGACAGCAGCAATGAGCGAAGGTCACTATGTTTTGATGTTAGATCAATATTGTCAAATCCAGGATAGGTAAAAAGACACCTTTTTTTTGTCAGTCAAAGTTGAGATGGCTGTAGTTTTGTATCTGAATAATAAGTGTATAGTAATTTAGAGAGCATACAAAAGTTTTCTGAGTTTCTTGTAATAATTAGCTTGGAAAGCTAGCAGGAGGCTAATTAGTAGATGCATTTTCTAGTTTCAGTTTTTTTCTGTTCTTTGAGCAATAACATCCATCTTTCTCCTTTAATCTTTCTCAAGTACTCAGAACCGAGAAAATGGGATTGTGGGAGAGCAATACAAGTGTTGTGTTGCTAGGCGAAGCAGACCGAATGCTGCACCCTAGATGACGAAGTTCAGTAGCGGAAAGCATCACTAGCTTCTGTTGACCCGAGTAGCCTGGGGCACGTGGAATCTCGCGTGAATCATCAAGGACCGCCTTGTGAGGCTAAATACAGCTCCTGGGTGACCGATAGCGAAGTAGTATCGTGAGGAAGGGTGAAAAGAACCTCCACCGGGTGGTGAAATAGAACATGAAACTGTAAACTTCAAAGTGTTCAACAATAATTTAATCATGTAATCATTTAATTGAAAGCCCTTCTAATAACCACAAGCAAAATATAATTGAACACATAGATAACAAAACAGTTTAATTATAGATAAACACGATCAATAATTCACCCACCGATTGGTTCCATCAAAATCCTTTATATAAGTTTAGCTACTCATAAGTTTAGTTACTTTGTTTTGGGAGGAATAAGCAAGTATGTTGTAGTCTTGTAGATATTGTGGTTGAGCATATAATTATATGCAAAAATATATTTGGAAAAATAAAAGTTGAACTAATATAAATATAATAACAAGAAAAGGGAGGTATTTTCTTTTTTGAGACTACTATTACTTTATTTATTTCCTTTTCAGACTACTTTTTCACTGAATTTTATTTTACCTCCCCATTTTTTTATTTTCCTTTTCTATTTCACCTAAGAATTCCCTATAACAAAGAAAAAAAGAAACTCCAAAGTTCGTCTATCTTCTACAAATAAATAGTTCCTCTATAGTGGCAAAATCCATAAAAAGGAAACTCTCCCGTTACATTTTTCTTTTCACGCATCTATAATATTAATATGAGTTTTAATTAACTTTTTTGACCGTCATATTCAAATAGTTATGCATCTTATACTATGCGAGTGGTAGTAGCGCCACGTCAAAAATAGTTAAGCGCCAACGAACCTAAAATTCTGAATTCGCCATTGATAGTTAGAGACACATTTAAAATTTAGAATCAATGAGTTTGAAATACTCCAATATTTACTTAATATGTCGATTATATATACATATAGAGAGAGATAGAATTTAAGAGTATTTCCAGAAAGCCTATATTCCTACAAATTAGAAAGTCAACTAGAGAACGACAAGAAAATGTAGATACTAAAATGCTCTCGAATATACTAGCCAAGCTTTTAAGAGTAGAAAAAGATTAATAAATTTTTTTTATTTTGTTGGCAAAATTTGGACCTCGTATCTTCTAACAAGAAATTATTATGGGAACCTATGTTTGTTATGTGTCACAATCTGATTTACAAAAATGACCAATCATTGAATTCTCTTAAAATGATTTCTTCTCTTTCAAGGCCATTAGTCTTGTCCCATTGACAGTAGCGAAGCTAGAATTCAAAGTTATTGAGTTTGAAATTTTTTTTTTTTTAAGTTACCGAGTTTTATATTAAATTTTTTTAAATAATGAGTGATTTTTAAAAATAAATATAGTTAGACCAAAGTTATTAAATTTGGCTTTCGCCCATGTCCGTTGGTACATTTGACTATTCTGGCATGTGATGTCACTTGATAAAATACAAATAACAACAACAACAATAACCCAATATATTTCCACAAGTTGGGATCTGGGGATAAAATACAAATAATTACATAAATTAAAACAGAGAAAACTGTCTATTCATGTATCTCAAGTCATCTCAGTAGTCTTCAATTTTTGTATTTTATCCTAAGAAGTCAGCTTCTATCTTTGACACAGAAAAGTTGAGTTCTAGTAAATGCATAAATAGAGTAGGGTGAGAGATAAAACAAGAATTTTGTCAAACCTTCCTACTAATTTACTCAGTAGTCTTTTTGTGATAATGGGTGACTATTAAGCATATATATATAGAAAAATCTCCTATTATAATATATAATTCGTGGCAAAAACAATAAATAAATTCATTTATTGTGAGTTAGGATTTCAAGTTCATGGGTTCGGATTTCTAGTCGCTTTAAGTTATTGTGTTCTAAACTTCTAATAATAATTTTTATATCTTTAGAGAATTTTCTAAGACAAAGTACTTCTTAGGAAGCCATTTTTCTACTTCTGGGAGAAACTACAAATTTTAGTTTCTTCCAAAAAGCAGAAGCAGAAGCAGGAAGTTAATTTTTCAAGACAAAAATAACCTTACAATAAATTTATATTTTTAAATTATTCCTCATTAATTTAATTTTTCCTTTCCTTTTTTTTCATGCTATACGTTTATTCTCTTTTTTTTATTTTAATCAAATTTTTATTCTGTTTCTCCTATTCTTAAGAGTAGATTTTAAATTTATATTAAATGACGTATTTTGACATATTAAATTATCATTTTGATAATAAGTAATATCAAACACTCAATATTATTACTTTGGAATAACTATATTTTAATACTAATTAGAATTTTTAATTTATATTTTTACTATACGTTTTATATTTTAATTGAATTCTTTTCTAATAAATGTTTAAATTTTTTTTCTAAATAACACTAATCGCAAATTGAACATTATTGTCCTTTTTCGTAATTTGATACTTAAAAGTATTTTTTAAAAGATTGGCCAAACACAAACTACTTATTTTGTAAAAGTACTTTTTCATAAAGCACTTTTAAATAAAAGTGCTTTTCAAAATAAGTAGTTTTTGGCAGCTTGGCTAAACATGCTCTAAATTAAACATGTATGAACCCTCAAAATATCTAGGTTTTCTCGTCTTAATTATCAATACGGAAGAGAAATCGATATAATTGAGATTGTTTCGAAAAATTGAATTTTGATTATATTTAATAAAATAACTAAAAAATAATTATGAAATAACTAGTCGAACCAAATCATTGATTGACCTCTGCCTCTACCTTTAACCAGAAGGTATAGGTTCAAGAATGGGATCAATCGGACTCTAGGCTAGGCATATATCGGGTGTAATCGATAGCCCAGACGATAAAATGCTATTGGGTTATCGATATCGAGTTATTGAGTAAATAGTTCGATAATGGTTTAATATTATTTAATTATTGGGTTGTTGCTTCGGGACTCGGTTTGGCCAATTTTATTAACGATTTAACCAATAACCCAATAAATTTTAATAAAATTATAATTTTACCCACTAAATATATAAAGCCACCTTATTGCTTCATTCTCTCAATTGTCTCGACAGTTACCCTTCATCTTTAGAACATCCTTAAAGTAGGTTTTAAAGTTTTCTGAATTTCTCATCTTAATTTTTCAATTAAGATTTTTATTCTTAAACTTTAAAGAATTAATTGTTTACATTTTTAGTTTTTCTATTTGTTTCTTTTGTTGCACTAATTCTTTAGTATTTACAAGATTAAGATTTTATTATTTTTTTCGTGAGTTATGCCCATCCGCGCTAAGATAGTTAGTAAAATTTAATTATTAAATGTCTTATTCCTTACTCCCACTAACATACAACTTTGAAAATTGAAATTGAGATTCAAATGCAAAGAAAGTTTTCTTCTCTAAAGTTGAGATCTTAAGAGCGAAAATTCAATTCCTTTCTGTTAACAGTATGGATGATTATGATTTCTATATTATTTTTAGAGGATAAATCGATAATTAAACCGATAAAAATTGATAATCGATTAATCGATACGCAATACCTGATAACCGATATTTTATCGATTCAGTTATCGACTTAGTATATTTATACCGATAACCGATATATCCAAATTGATAACATTCACAATTTTACACGAACCGAAATAACGAAAGTCTAAACTCCAAATCAAAAGAATTTTGGTCAATTTCGCTCTAATATGGATACCACGTATCGGATTGTAACCAAAACAAAATATGAAAGGTCGTCCCTCCCCTACCGGTATTTCTCCATTCTAGTCAAATTCCATTGATTCACATAATCTAATTGCAAAATCTCTAACAAATTACAATGAATTAATTGTGGTATTAAACTCTTCAGCCTTTTATCAGCCTCTCTGCAAAGCCTTTCGCCTAGAGTATTCCTTTCCTCGTACACTCACGAAGTGAGTATTGAACTGGTCGGACTTTTTTTTTTTTTTTTTTTTAGCCTTTCACATATCACAATCCATGCAATACTTGTCTCCCCCCTCCCCCACCCCCTACTTCCTTCCCCTCCATTTCTCCACATTTTCTCTCTCTCAAAACTTCCATTCCTCTCTCTCCTCCAAAAGCAAAACACATCAATGGAGGATGAAGAAGAATTCTCCATTCAACAACAAGTCTTAAAAGTACTCCAAGCACTAAAACAAGCTTCACAAGACTTACAAACCAATCCTGAACCCAACTCGTCCGAGTCAGACTCACCCATTAAAGCCTTACTCGAGCTCGAAACCGAGTCAAACTCACTTCTCTCCTCTGACCCAAATCTCTCAAACCTCTCTCACCATCTCTCTGATCTCAAAACCCTCATTTCCTCTCTCCAAAAATCCAAACTCAAACACGGGTTCCGCTCGTTCCTAACTCGCCGAGTCAAAACTCATGAAATCACCCGAGTCGCCGAGTCAATCGAGTCAGAAATTCAATCTTGGATTGACAGAGAAACAATATCAAATCTCTGTTCAGAGCTTGAAAAAATCAGTTCTTTAGAGTCAAATTTGAGTTCTGACGAAGAAGATGAGCTTGTTCAGAAATTGGGTCAGTTTCATTTTCGTTTAAGTCAAGGTTTTGATATAAAAATTCAAGATTTATTGTTAAAATCAAGAATTTTTGAAAAGCTTGAATTTTTACTTTGTAATGTTAATATGTCCAAAAGGGTACGTGAAAAAGCAGGTTTTGCGTTAAAAGAAGTTGTACTTTTTAATAAAGATGTTTTTGTGGGTCAAGTGTTAATAGGACAAACTATAAGGGCTTTAGTGTCAATGGAAACTTTGGGTTCTTTAGAAGTTTTAGGTTCACTTATAAAAGCTATTAGAAGTCCTCTTGTTGATGTAATTGAATCAGTTGGTGGGATTTCAAAAGTGATTTTATATTTAAATTCAGAGGAATTGGAATTAAAAATAATGGCTTTTGATTGTGTTCTTGAAATTGGTTATTTTGGGAGGAAAGAAGCAGTAGAAGCCATGTTAAATGAAGGGTTAATCAAGAAATTAGTGGAATTACAAAGGTCTAAATTGGGTGGTGATTTGATTGATTTTGGAAAAGTTCATGGGGAAATTGAAGAAGATCAAGAACATAAAGGGGTTGAAGTGAACAAGAAAAAAAGTTATGGGGAAAAGAGATATATAGAGAGACATCCATTTGCTAGTTGTGTAGCAAGATTTGCAGTGCAATTAGAAATAGGAGAAGGTTTAAGGCAAAGAGAAAAAAGGGCATTTAAACAAGAAATTTTGAAGAAAATTAGAGAGGCTTCTAATTCTGATGCTGAAGCTGCTACCATTGTTGCTGAGGTTTTATGGGGTTCTTCACCTTGAAATTATTGTTCAAAAATATTTAAGGAAAATGAAGAAATGTGTAAGTAGTAGTAGTATATTTTTTATTTTTTGGTAATTATCGTGGATTAAATTTTTATGTTTAATTGTGTATGTACTTGTTGTTGTAAAGGGATTCTGAAATAAATTCTTGGATTATTTTTTTAGATTACTAGATTTTTTTGATTCAAGATTTGATTCTGCTAATTTGAAATTTTGGTGGGATCAAAATTTTGTCGAGATTTTTTTGGCTAGCATTCGGACGTCAGACCTCTCTATAATATTTTTAGAATAAACGTTGTTACGGAGAAATTTAATTTGGTTGAAGTGTGAAAAAATGAGTATTAGAAGATGAGATGTAAAATAATTTTTGAAAGTTAGAAATTTTGTGAATATACATTTTACTTTAAAAGAATTTAAAGTTTTATGAGTAGAAAACTTCAAATACTACTCTAGAGACTAGAGGTGTTATTGAGATTTAAAAATTTGTTTTCAAAATCTGTCAAAAATATCTTTAAAATTTATAAACAAGCAGATATTTGGAAATAAATTTGAAAAAAAACTTCCAAATTTTACGATTAAATCAGAGATTGGTATTTGCAAAAGGGTTGTTCATTCGGATTGGATATTCGAAATCTAAATCGATCTATTTAATTTTGATTGGATTGGATTGTGTTTATTAAAATTTTGGATTTCAGCGAATTTGGATTGGTATATTTTAATCTGATCCAATCCGAAATTATTAGGCAATGTATAAATACTACACTTTAATTTCGAATAGTAAGTACACCTTTATATCTTCCTCAAAGTTATTACCTTTACAATTGCTAGATTTAGCTATATAGGCACCACAATATTCTCATAATTGCATAAACATGAATTTTTCTTAATGTTGCCTCTTTTTCAAAGAAAATATACATATTAGTTTGCAACTTTGAGGCATAATACTACGATCTAAAATCCGATCCGATCCAAATTTTAAAACCCGATCAGATCCGATATAATTTGGATAGGATTTAATCCGAAAGCTGAATCCAGAATGTGCAAAATCCAATCTGACCGGGTCCTTGCACATCCCTATTTGGAAGGGAATATTCGATTTAAAAAATAAAATTGTTTAAGGAGAATTATTCAAACACGTTGTTAAGACTTTTGAGTGTTTGGACAGGGTTTCCATTCTTTATGGAGTGGAAAACAAGATATTTTGGACAAAAAAAAGCAAAAGAAAAGAAAATAACATTTTTTTTGTAGTTTATTTTTATATTAATTTTCCAACCATTTTCTTGAAAGAGGAAAAAATAATTGTTCTAATAAATCATTCAAGTTGGTTTCCAAACAATAGTTAGTCTTTTAGAACAATCACCCACCTTATTCTTTTCTCCAATTAAAACCATTTTTAAATTTAGCATTTAATATGGCTTATGCTAAAAGAGTAGAATTTTGATTTAAAAGTCGAAATTATATCATTTTTTAATCAGACGGTATCAGAAGTGACTTGCCATTTTGGGAAGAAAAATGTTGCTCTAAGTAATGATTTAAGACAAATAGGTCATCCAAGTACACCTGTTTGGCACCAGTTATTAGAATTTTGACCAAATTTAAGAGTAGAATGTAAACACAATTTTGACAAACTTAAACGAAATTTAAGCATAAATTATTTAGCTCGTATAATTCATGTTGCGACAGTCTTTCTAGATTTTTAGTACCACCAAAGTGATATGTAACAAGCTTTTGCCAATGTAAAAATTACTCCTAATCAGATTTTAAAAATTAGCTTAAGAGGTGAGGATCCTCCAAAATTATATAAAAATGCCAATAATACTTTTCTCGAATCTCAATCCGGGGGGAGTTCAAGATCTCTCCTGCTCGTCTTGCTTTTATGAGCAAGTTAAGGGTCAGTTTAGTTATAGGGATTAGGAGATTATTATTCCCGTCAGAGGCAGATCTAGGATTTATAAAATATGGGTGCACTATTAATAAGAAAAAAGGAAAAAAAATTAAGTGAAAATTGATCATTGATCCTTTAGGTAAATAACTCAGCATACAACCAAGTGCACAATTTAGTCTTTTTGGAGCATGTGTGTCAATAAATAATATTAGATCAATTTTAGAAAATATGTACATAATATACTTAGTTTGACGAAAAGATCATGAGTTCACGTGCACCATCAATGTAACATTAAGGGTTTGTTTGGAAAGTTACTTGGTAATTGAAATTTGTGTAATTACTAGGGTAGTTATTACATAGCATGGTAATTACACAATATAGTAATTGCGATGACCTGTTTGTTTCTCATAACGTAATTATAAGCGTATAGTTTGGTTGCACAAGTACAATTACACAGTTAGGTTAAATTTCAAATGAAGTATTTATAAAAATTTAAAAAGTTAATATCATAAATATATGTCTGTAAATAATTTTTTATAAGTACAAACTGATATAAGGTTTAGTATCTAAGATGCATATTTTTTCTTGAATATACATTAATTGGTAGTCATATATTTTAATTAATATTGTAAAATAATTGATATATATTTTCCAAAATAATAATATTTAGCTTAATTAATTATTAAAACTAACATAAGTTTTGTAATAACACGATGAAATGTTGTTTATACAATAAATTAATATTTATAAATATAAAATCATAAATTATTCAAATATTTGATAAAACTAGTCTTTCAATTATAACTACAAAAATTAACGACATGCAAAGTTTTTTTTTGGTGCGAAGGATAATATGTATATATATGTCAACTGAAAGTTTCCAACCTTACACTGCTTCGGCAGTTACTGGGTATTTTAGTGCCTCCATTGATGCATAGTTTTGCATAATAGTACTTAGGTTACAACCCAAAAATAATCTAGGTAGTTCAATTCCTAGGATGTCTGTCCAAAAAATATCATTGGCAAACACCGGAGGAACTGTTAGAATTAGAGATTTACACACACAAAAAAAACAATTCTTTTGTTGCTTCCTTTGCAAGAGCGTCAGCTACCCTGTTTTGTTCCCTGTAGGTATGTTTCACCTCCATTCTGCTCATCCTTTGGATCAATGACCTGCATTCACAAATCAAAGGGTCAAATATTAGATTGCCATTAATCAGCATATTAATCGTTCCAGCGGAGTCATTATTTATATCCAGAGGCAGAAAGTTGTGCTGCTCCGCCAACTAAAGGCCTTTGGTGATTGCTCTGATTTTTGCCCAAGTATTTGAGGTAAAGGGGATGTTCTCCATGTAGCCAAGGATCCATTCCCCAGTGTGGTGACTCCCCCTATTCCTCCTATTCCAGGGTTTTTTTTGCTGCACCATCTGTGTTCAGTTTATAGGATTCCCTTGGAGAAGGAGACCATTTTAGCATGACATGGTGCTTATATTTTGCATGTTTCCTGTCACTCAACACACAAAATTCAGTAGCTTTCGCAATTGTGTTGTTTGCATTAATAGGTCCCTTTTATTGTTAAAGACATTATTGTTTCTTATTAGCCAGATGTGCCATAGACAGAATGGCATGAGATTGCCCCAGTTGAAGCAATCATTGTACTTAATGTCTTTGATTTTATTCATAACTGATGCCCAATGGAGGCCATTTTGAGTAAGGCTTGGCAAAGTGGTGGTTGATGATTTTGCTTGAAGTGAATTCTAGAATTGGACTGCATTTGGACAGTGGAAGAAGATATGGCCAATGTCCTCCCCATTAAAGTCACAAAAGTGGCATTGTTGTGGGCATTCCAGTCCAATTGAATGAAGATAGGACCTTATTGGCAGTCTTTTACGAGTTAGAAGACACAAGAAGTGTTTTATTTTGTTAGGGTTGTGGAGCTTCCATAAACCTTTGAAGGGTTCTCCTCTATCAGCGCTGGTGATTTGATTTTGCCTGCTCAGAAGAGAGTATGCAAAGGAGATTGAGAACTAGCCGTTGGAGGAGAGATCCCAGATTAGATTGTCCTCATTGGTGGATTCACCGGGGATGAATACATACCTCAAAAGGTCATGTATATGGGGTGGAAGAGAGAATGATAGACTTGAGGTGTTCCAGGAGCCCATCTGATGGACAAAATTAACCTTGATATTGAGGTCATTTTGAGTTTGGGGGCCTTGAATTAGCTCTCTCAAGTCTGGTTGGTTGCCGATCCATTTATCATTAAAGAAGTTTACCTTATTCCCTTTGTGCATTACCCATCTACTGCGTTTGCTACAAGTTTCCCAGCCCTTCAGTAGTCCCTTCCAAATGGTTGATTTTTGAGTTCTAAGCTACCCCTGACCCTAATTGGGTCTTGACATATTGCAATGTTTGTGGATGATAACTCTCGCCCAAAGGCAGATGGTAATTTGTAGGCTCTCCATGCTAGGTTTTCTAAGGAAGCTTTGTTTTTTTGACAGGCTTTTTGCAATCCTAAACCCCCTTCTTGTTTAGTTTGAGTAACTACCTCTTATTTGATCAAGTGGATTTTCCTTTTTTTTGGGTGATGCCCCATATGAAGTTCCTTTGGAGTTTATAAATCTTGTTGGTTACTTTGATGGGGAGGGAAATGTATTGCATGATATGGCTAGGGATATTGTCTAGTGTTGACTTAGCCAGGACTGTTCTCCCTGCCATGTTGAGGCATCTAGTCTTCAGCCAGCAAGTTTAGAGTGCATATTATCAACTGTGAATTGAAAATCTGCTATTATTTACCTTTTGTGGATGATAGGGAAACCAAGGTATTTCCAAAAGGATGTGGATTGTTTGATGGAGAGTATGGAGGTAAGAAACTGTGCTGATTCTTGGGAAGTGTTAGAAGAGAACATGACTTTTGATTTGGACAAATTTATTTTTTGCCCTGATTGTGTGTTAAAGCTCTCTAAAATTGACACTATAGTGGCACAGTTCCTGGTAATGGACCTAGCAAATAGAGTAAGGTCATCTGTGAAGAATAAATGAGAAATCTTGGGACCTGACCGACTTATGCTAATGAGGTGCCACTTGTTTTGATGGACTGCTTGGTCAATGGATCTAGAGATCCTTTCCATACATAGTATGAAGAGATAGGGGGAAGTAGGGTCACCCTGTCTAATGCCTCTTGAAGGGTGGAAGGCTTCAGTTTTGCCTCCATTGACAAGGATAGAAATGGAAGAGGTAATAACATAAGACATTATGAGGTTGGAAAGGTTTTTAGGGAAATTGAAGACTTGGAATGTGTCCCTTATGAAGGACCACTCCAGACTGTCAAAGGCCTTTTCCAGGTCAATTTTTAGGATCATACTCCACTTTCTTCCTTTCATTTTCCTGAAGTGGTTTATGTATTTCTAAACAATGTTGAAATTGTCACATGCACTTCTATTTCTTAAGAAGCTTGATTGACTTGGGCCTATGATGTGATTCATGATGGGTTTGATTCTATTCACAATGATCTTGGTTACTGTTTTGTAAATAGTGTTACAAAGACCAATGGGTCTGAAGCTTTTCAGCATGGAGGCTTGATGAACTTTTGGAATTAGGCAAACAAGAGTTTGGTTCATGGTGTTGTCCATGGAGGAGGTATTGAAGCATTTTATGTAGAATTGTGAGACTGACTCTCCTACAATATCCCAGTATTTTTGTTAAAAGAAAAGGTGGAGACCATATGGACCCGATGCTTTAAAAGGTTTATTGGAGAAGACAACCTTTTTTATTTCAGCCATTTAAGGGGGTATGTCCATGAATATTTTGTGGCTTTGGAGCAATGTGGGTTCTAAGGGGGAGTGATTAGTGGCTTCCCAAGGAACATGTGTAAGAGATGTGGTGTAAAGAATTCTACAATTGTGGACTGGATTTTCTAGGGATCAGTGATCCAGTTTCCATTATCTTCTTTTAAGGAGATGATCCTATTTCTCATTCTTCTATTCAGAGTAGAAGTATGCAAAAATTTCGTGTTGGAATCTCCCTCATTGAGCCAGTTGATCCTGGATTTCATCTTCTAGAAATCCTCCTCATTTTTTAGGATGAGTTTAGCTCATTATTCAGCTCAGACTCAAGGTTCTGAAGAAACCTGCTAAACTGATAGATATTGGATCTTTGGATGCCATTGATTCTAGTGAAGCTCTCCATAAAGCCCGCTAGTCTGACCAAAGCGTCCTGAAGATCTGGGGTGACTGTGAACCCCTCTAGGACCTGAGTTGGGCCCACCTGAGCTGCTGGGGCTAAAACCTTCTCATCATAATCAATATGAGGCTCCACCTCTGGGACTGCTTCCTAGGGCTGAGCTCTGGCCCTGCCTCGGCCTGCGGCACAGCCTCGCCCTCTGCCCCTCGTAGGAGCTGCTGCTAGGGGCTCGGGTTGCTGTGTGGTAGAAGAAGAAGCACGTGTTCTCACCATCTACGAAAGAATAGAGTAGAAAGATAATCAGTGTTTTGAGAAACAGAACCGCACGACAAAAAGTAACAAAAGTGAAATTTTTCCTAACTCTGTAGTCTCTGGGAATAAATAAAGACGTCTCTGTACCGATCCCTCAGACTCTACTAAGTTTTGTCTTGAGTTATGAGACCTATGTAACCTAGTGCTCTGATACCAACTTGTCACAACTTGGATTTTCCACCCTCGGAAGTCGTGATGGCGCCTATTAATGGGAGCTAGGCAAGCCAATATAATTTACCTTTTTGCAACAACTATCAACTATTTAATAAAATCCAACATAATGACATAAAGAGGAAGTCTCAACATATAAAATAAATCGAAAGAAATCTGAAAGTCTAACAGAATCCTCTACCCAAGAACTGGAGTCAGAAACGCATGAATGTCAATAGAATACTACACGTAAAGTCTGAATAAAATACAATATTGTTGTTCAGGTACAAATGATAACAACTAAAATAAGAATGGAGGAGACTCCGGGCCATGCGGACGCCAGCAAGGCTACCTCGAAAACTCTAGACTGAAGTCAACTCTCGGATCCTCTACTGCTATCCAAAAGTTATTGCTCTTGCGCTGTGATCTGTGCAAAAAGATGCACAAAATGTAGCATCAGCACAACCGACCCCATGTGCTGGTAAATGCCTAGCCTAACCTCTATGAAATAGTGATGAGGCTAGACCAAACTACCATATAAACCTGTGCAGTTATGAAATATATTGTGGAAAAAATAAACGCGAAATAAGCAGTATATAAAAGGAGGGAAAAACATGTTGTGGGGAGGCAACAATTGAATCAAGAAGTCTAAACTTAAGGATAGAACAACCAAGAAAACCTAAATAGGGAATAAGCACACTTATGGTATAATTTGTTGCGGCGCACAACCCAATCCGATCACATAAAATACTGTTACGGCGTGCAACCGATCCACAATTATATAGTGTTGTTGTGGCGTACAACCCGATCCACAATTATATAGTGTTATTGCGGCGTGCAACCCGGTCCACAATTATATAGTGTTGTTGTTGCGTGCAACCAGATCCACAATTATATAGTGTTATTGCGGCGTGCAACCCGATCCATATATAAATAATACAACCTCACCCAATCAACAATCACAACCCATGGAGGCGAGAGGATAGACAAACAGTAATAGAAATCCCAACAAGGGAAATACAAGTAAATAGTTAAATTTCGGCAATGAAATAACCATCAACTCTTTATCTTTCCTACACTTCTCACTTATAATTCACTTAACATTCGAGCCACCGCTCCAAAGGGTCATTTCATATCTTATACCTTCTCAGTCTGTAACACAACTCGAGCCACTTCTCCATTGAGTTTAGTAATCGTAATATTTGTCTCATGCTCTTTATAGAATATAGAAATCATCAAATAAGCATGGAAAAGTCACAACAATTTAGGATAATCTCAATATAAGGACACACGGTCATGCTAGATACCAATGTATAGATACTCGTCAACATGCCTATACACCGTACTCGACAATTAAGAATTAGCAATTAAGACTCTAGTCATATTCCCGTAAGCCAAAGTTAGACCAAACACTTACCTCAGATGCTCCAAACCCAACTCAAGCCTCTAGTATAGGTTTACCTCTCGAATTCACCACTAAACCAATCGAATCTAGTCAGAAATTAGTTGAATGTATTAATAAATGCTATTTGAATCAATTTGAATGCATGAAAAAATTTCCCAACATTTTGCTAAAAAATTCCCAAAATGTCCCTAGGTCCACATGGTCAAAATCCGAGGTTCGAACCAAAACCCAATTACACATTCCCTCATGAACTCAGATATATAAGTTATTTTGGAATCAGACCTCAAATTGAAGTCTAAAACCCTCAATTTTTTCGAAACCCTAGTTCTACCCTAAATCCCCAGATTTCCCCATTAAAATTTTTGTTTTGAAGTTGAAATTATGTTTAAAGATGTTAAGGAGTAACACAAATAAGTTAGAAATCACTTACCAATCATTTTGAAGAAGAAGAATCATTTGGAAAATCTCCTATTATATTTTTGGTTTTGAAAAAGTAAAAAAATGACAAAAATCCCAAACGTATATACTTTACTAAAGGCTCAGCGCAGACCGCGCAAAAAAAACACCGCGATCGCGCTGAGTGACGAAAGTGTCACGACCCGGATTTTCCCCCAACATCGGGATCGTGATGGCGCCTACTCGTGGTAGCTAGGCAAGCCACTGTATTCATACTATCCTATTTTTAACACAATTTTAATTAAATAAATGCGGAATACTTTATCGAAATAGAAATAACTAATTACAAGATGAAAATCATAATGAAATCCTCTACCCAAGACGTGGAGTCACCAACTCACGAAATACTACTGAATACTACACATAAAGTCTGAAAGAAATATAACATAATCTGTTCGTCTCGGAACAAAGAGACTACAGCTAGTAACATAAGTAAAGAGAGAGACGCCGGGCCTGCGGACGTCTGCAAGCTACCTCGGTCTCAAATATGATCAACTCCCACGCAAAAGATCTACTGCTGCTGCTTCTGATCGAAACCTGGACCTGTGCAAAAACGCACAGAAGTGCAGTATCAGCACAACCGACCCCATGTGCTGGTAAGTGCCTGGCCTATCCCGGCGAAGTAGTGACAAGCCTAGGACCAGACACCCACATAAACCTGTGCAGTTGCAATATATATATATATATATATATATATATATATATATATATATATATATATATATATATATATATATGTGTGTGTACATAAACATTTATAAGGAAATACTTTGCTCTGCAATAACAGGTCAATAACTCATAATATCCAAATTAATCTAATCCACATAATTAAATCTTACTTTCGTGTCTCAATTCTTTATTTTTCTTTTCTTATCTCGTGGTAGGCGTACCACCCGCTCCCAACTGTAACAATAAATTATATCTTGTGGTAGGCGTACCACCCGCTCCTAAATATATCAATAGGCTACCGGCAACTATGGCCAATGCCAAGATTCAAATCACTTTGTGGTCGACTTGCCACACGATTCCATTTCTTTAATATATATATTACCACAATTAACAAGAAATAACCAAGTAATAACACAATAAGGAATATCTCAAAAGAACTCAACAATTAACAACGGTTAATAAGTTCACAAGGAAAACAAAGTATAATGGAAACACAAGTAATATCAAGTCAAGGAATGGCAAATAGTTGCACGGCATCACCAAAATAAAATATAATAGAAAAACAAATAATATCAAGTCAAGGAATGGCAAATAGTTGCACGGCATCACCCTTCGTGCTTTTACTCTCGTCCTCACCAAATAAGCAAATAAAGTGCACGGCATCACCCTTCGTGCTTTTACTCTCATCCTCACATCCATAGTACGGCATGATCCTTCGTACATGGTTCAATAACAAGGCACGGTATGATCCTTCATGCATAATCAATAAAACATGGCACGGCATTAACCTTCGTGCATAAATAATAAAACATGGCACGGCATCACCCTTCGTGCATTATCACTCTTCCTCACCCAAATAACAATCACAGTTAAGGGCAGAGAAAGAAAACAACAAATCATGAACCGTCCCGGCAAGGGACACAATAACTTCATTGCAACTGTTTTTCGTGCAACAGATTTCTTAATATAAAAGATACAATTGTGACGACCCAAAGGGTCATCACTTATTTAATTAATCATTTCGAGCTTCCGAGGCCTTGAAAACCTCATTCTATGTTGCCTCGATTTACGTGCACGATCCGAGCATGTAGCCGGAAAGATTTTGTGATAGAAAATATGAATTCTATGAGAAATTTGGATAAAAAGGATATTAATATTGATATGGTTGACTTCGGTCAACATTTTTGGTAAACGGATCCGGACCCGAGATTTGATGGTCCCGAGAGGTCCGTAGGAAAATATGGGACTTGGACATGCGTCCGGAGTCGAATTCCTGAGGCCTAGAGCCCAAGTTATGAATTTTTATGTGAAATTGTTTTTGATACAATTATTAAAGGAAATAAATTAATTGACCTTGGTATCGGGCTCGTATTTTGGTTTCGACGCCCGGTACAAGTCTTAAATATTATATATGTGATTTCTGTAAAGTTTGATGACATTTGGATGTCGTTTGAAATTGTTTGGACCTTGAGTCCCAAGTTTGAAAGTTTTGAAAACTAAAGGCATGAAAATCATGCATTTGAGGCTTGATTTGATGAAAACGAGGTGATATTGGCGATGTGATCGCACGAACAAGTTCATAATGTGTTTTTGAGGTTATGTGCATATTTGGTTTGGAGCCCCGAGGGCTCGGGTGAACTTTGGATAGGCCACGAGATCAATTTTTCATGTTAGAAGTTGCCGTCTGCAACTGGTCTGCAGAGTTCGCAAATGCGAACAATAGTTCGCAAATGCGAACTCCCCACTATTCTGCAGAGTTCGCAAATGCGAACAATGGTTCGCAAATGCGAACTCCCCCCTATTGTGCCTGTGTTCGCAAATGCGAACAATAGTTCGCAAATGCGAACTTGACCCTATTGTGCCTGTGTTCGCAAATGCGAGATATAGTTCGCAAATGCGAACTGGCCACTATTCTGCCTGGGTTCGCAAATGCGAACAATAGTTCGCAAATGCGAACCTCCCCATATTTAGCCTTTGTTCGCAATTGCGAACAATAGTTCGCAAATGCGAACTTCCCAGGTTTTGCCTTGTCTTCGCAAATGCGAAGAAGAGTTTGCAAATGCGAACTTCCCACCCTTAGCTTATTTTTCAAAATCCAGAAATTGGTCGGGGTTCGCAATTGCGAACCCATGTTTGCAAATGCGAACACAGAGACCTGAAAAACACGAATTTCAGTCATTTCTTCATTTTTCACAAAACCAAAACACTCATTTGCGATTCTTCAAGGATTTCTTCTTCATCAAAACGATTGTAAGTCACTTTTTACTTAATTCTTTCAATTCCTAACATCATTAAACATGTTTTTCATAAGAAATCAAAGATTTTCATGGTAAAATTCTTGTTTTTGTTAGAAAATAGGGTTTTTCATAAATTGGGAATTGGACCTCGAATTGAGGTCCGATTTTGAAACAAATTATATATATGAACGCGTGGGGGGATGGGTAACCGGATTTTGGTCCTAACCCCGAATTCCGACCATGTGGGCCCGGGGTTGAAATTCACTATTCATGGCAGAATGTTGTAAAAGTGGTATTTGGTCTTAAGAATTAGTTTGTTGAGTAGTATTGATGATATTAAATCAATTGTGTATAGATACGATTGGATTGGAGTCAAATTCGAAAGGAAAGGGGCATTGCTACGGATTAAATCATTCGTAAACTTTCGAGGTAAGTGTTTGTTCTATCCTAGTTTGTAGGAATATGAATTTAGTTATGAATAAATTGCTGAATAAGAGTTATTGGTGTTATACCGGTAATGAAGGTAATTGTTGAAATTATTATAAATTATTGGTTTAAGACCGGTAATTATAAATATTGTTGACATAGAGATTATTGGCTAAATGCCGGTAACATATATACTTTATATTTGGGATCGTGTGGTACGCCGACCACAAAGTGACTTAAAATCTTGGCATTGGCCATAGTTGCCGGTAGCCGATTGATATATTTGGGAGCGGGTGGTACGCCTACCACGAGATATAATTATTGATATATTTGGGAGCGGGTGGTACGCCTACCACAAGATATAATTATTGATATATTTGGGAGCGGGTGGTACGCCTACCACGAGATATAATTATTGATATATTTGGGAGCGGGTGGTACGCCTACCACAAGATATAATTATTGATATATTTGGGAGCGGGTGGTACGCCTACCACGAGATATAATTATTGATAATTGGGAGCGGGTGGTACGCCTACCACAAGAGATAATTACCTGTGATAGTTGGGAGCGGGTGGTACGCCTACCACGAGACATGAAATGAAAGAGGAAATTGAGACATGAAAGTAAGAATATTTTGGATATCTTGAGTTATTGAATATTATTTCAGAGCAGAGTATTTCTTTATAAATGTATTGTATATATATATATCTATATTGAAACTGTACAGGTTTAGGTGGGTGACTGGCCTTAGCCTTGTCACTAGTTCGCTGGGATAGGCCAGGCACTTACCAGCACATGGGGTCGGTTGTGCTGATACTACACTCTGCGCTCTTTTTGCGCAGATACAGGTTACGTACAGCAGCAGCGGCAGTAGCGACTTGTGGATTTTCCGACTACTGAGATTACGAGGTAGCCTTGCAGGCGTCCGCAAGACCCGTTGTCTCTTCTATCTATGCTTTTCATTCTGTTATCTCATGTAATCGAGATAAACAACTTGTATTTTCTTTCAAACAATTATGTGTATTATTCTTAGAAGTTCGTGAGTATTGTGACACCAGTCTTGGGTAGTGTATCAGATTTGGATTTTTCTTTATCATATCTGACTAAGTCTTCCGCTAATTTTGCTTGTTCCGCTGTAATTTTTATGTTGTTAATAAGAAGTTGGTTATTAATGGAGATGTAATTAATATTTGTCTTGCCTAGCTTCTATTTAGTAGGCGCCATCATGACCCCGATGGTGGGAAAATCCGGGTCGTGACAAGTTGGTATCAGAGCTCTAGGTTGCATAGGTCTCACAACTCACGAACAACCTTAGTAGAGTCTGAAGGATCGGTACGGAGACGTCTGTATTTATCCTCCAGAGGCTACAGAGTTAGGAAAATATTCTCTTTATTCTTTCCAGTCGTGCGACTTGATCTTTTGAATGTTAATTGAACTTCTACTCGGTTCTTCCGCAGATGGTAAGGACACGTGCATCCTCATCTACTGACCAGCAGCCCGAGGTCCCAGCAGCGGCAGCTCCTGCTAGGGGTAGAGGCCGAGGTCGAGGTCGTCCTAGAGGACAAGGTAGGGGCAGAGCTCAGCCCCGAGCAGCAGCACGAGTGGCAGAACCTCAAGTTCATATAGAGGAGGAAATTCCAGCCCCAGCAGCTCCAGTAGGCCCAGCTCAGGTCCCAGGAGGAGCTTTATTTTCACCGGATCTTCAGGATGCTTTGGTCCGGATAGCAGGTTTTATGGATCATATCACCAGAGCAGGTTTATTACCGGTAGCACCAGCCACTTCTCAGGCTGGAGGAGGTAATCAGACTCCTGCTACGCGCACTCCAGAGCCAGTAATTCCCCAGGCTCAAGATCCTGTGATTCAGCCAGTTGAGGCAGTTCGGCCTATTATTGCGACTCCGTCTAACGATGGTGCAGCTATGTCTGCTGATGCGTTGTGGAGATTGGACAGGTTTACCAAGCTGTTCACTACCACATTCAATGGTACTCCTTCAGAGGATCCACAGGATTTCCTATACAGCTGCCACGAAGTTCTCCGTACTATGGGTATTGTGGAGACTAATGGTGTGGATTTTGCTACTTATCGGTTATCTGGTTCCGCCAAGACTTGGTGGAGAGATTATTGTCTAACCAGGCCAGCGGGATCGTCATCTTTGACTTGGGAGCAGCTTGCAGAATTATTCTTGGAGAAGTTCCTTCCAGCAACTCAGCGGGAGGTTATGCGCAGACAATTTGAGCGTCTTCATCAGGGTTCTATGTCTGTCACACAGTACGAGACTAGGTTCGTGGACCTGGCTCGTCATGCTGTTATCATACTTCCCACAGAGCGGGAGAGAGTGAGGAGGTTTATTGATGGCTTGAATCAGCCAATTCGGCTACGGATGGCTATGGGTGCAGGAACTGAAATCACTTTTCAGGAGGCGGCTAATGCAGCCTGCCGGATCGAGATGGCTCTGTCACAGGGAGCGAGACATGGATCGGATAAGAGATCTCGTAATTCGGGTAGATTCAGTGGTACCTCGTCTGGAGATAGAGATTTTTATGATAGAGGCCATCCTCCTAGGCCTTATCAGTCAGCTCTTCAGGTTTCTCATGATGCTTCGGGTGATCGTAATTCTCAGCCACGCTACTCTGATCAGCAGCCTATCAGTGCACCACCACTTCGCCATTTTCAGCAGCCGAGGGCTTGTTTTACGTGCGGTGATCTTAGGCACATTGCAAGGTATTGCTCTCGAGCTTCTGACAGATCTCACCAGCAGGGTTCTCGTGCCATGATTCAGGCCCCAGTTCCCTCACAGCCTGCCCAGCCGGCTAGAGGCGGAGGTAGAGGACATAGAGGTGGAGGTAGAGGTCATAGAGGTGGAGCTCGGACCGATAGAGGTAGAGACCAGCCAGCAGCTGATCGTCCTAGAGATACTGCTCAGGGTGGTGGGGCACAGCCCCGATGTTATGCACTTCCCGCCAGACCAGAGGCTGAGTCTTCTGATGCCGTCATTACAGGTATTATTTTGGTTTGTGATAGAAAGGCATCAGCATTATTTGACCCCGGGTCTACATATTCGTATGTGTCTTCCTATTTTGCACCATACTTGATTCAGCCCTGTGATCCACTGAGTGTTCCTGTTCATGTGTCTACACCAGTAGGCGACTCTATTGTGGTTGATCGAGTTCATCGGTCATGTATTATAGTAATTGAGGGTCTTGAGACCCGTGCTGATTTATTACTCCTAAATATGGTGGACTTCGATATTATACTAGGCATGGACTGGCTATCTCCTTATCATGCTATTTTAGATTGTCATGCCAAGACTGTGACTTTAGCTCTGCCAAATTCGCCTCGTATAGAGTGGAAAGGAATTTCAGGTCATACTAGTCGTAATGTTATTTCTTATGTTAAGGCTCACCGTATGGTTGGAAAGGGATGCTTGGCTTATTTGGCCTATGTCCGTGATTCTAGTGCTGAGGTTCCTTCTATTGACTCTGTGCCTGTGGTTCGCGAATTTCCTGAAGTATTTCCTTCAGACTTGCCAGGTATGTCGCCCGATAGGACATTGATTTTTGCATTGACTTGGCTCCAGGCACTCAGCCCATTTCCATTCCCCCATATCGTATGGCTCCGCCAAGAGTTAAAAGAATTGAAGGAACAGTTGCAGGATTTACTTGAAAAGGGTTTCATTAGGCCCAGTGTTTCGCCGTGGGGTGCACCCGTATTATTTGTAAAGAAGAAAGATGGTTCGATGAGAATGTGCATTGACTATCGACAGTTAAACAAGGTGACTATCAAAAATAAATATCCACTTCCGCGAATTGATGATTTATTTGACCAACTTCAGGGTGCCAAGGTATTTTCAAAGATAGATTTGAGATCTGGCTATCATCAGCTGAAGATTAGGGCATCTGATGTCCCTAAGATCGCGTTCCGCACTCGGTATGGACATTATGAATTTCTGGTCATGTCTTTTGGGTTGACAAATGCTCAAGCAGCTTTTATGGAATTAATGAATCGGGTGTTCCGGCCTTATTTAGACTTGTTTGTAATAGTCTTCATTGATGACATATTAATATATTCCCGCAGTCAGGAGGAGCATGCGCAACATCTCAGAGTGGCCTTACAGACTCTGAGAGATAGCCAGCTATATGCAAAATTTTCAAAGTGTGAATTTTGGCTAAGTTCGGTTGCATTCCTGGGTCATATTGTGACGGCAGCAGGTATTCAGGTTGATCCGAAGAAAATTGAGGCAGTCAAGAGCTGGCCTAGACCGACATCAGCCACGGATATTCGGAGTTTCTTGGGGTTAGCGGGCTATTATCGCCGATTCGTAGAAGGATTTTCGTCTATTGCAACCCCACTGACCAGATTGACCCAGTAGGGTGTTCAATTTGAATGGTCCGATGAATGTGAGGCGAGCTTTCAAAAGCTTAAGACAACCTTGACCACAGCACCGGTATTGGTTTTACCCACAGGTACGGGACCTTATACCGTTTATTGTGATGCTTCCCGTATTGGGCTTGGTGCAGTGTTAATGCAGGATGGCAAGGTTATTGCCTATGCTTCGAGGCAGTTGAAGATTCATGAGAAGAACTATCCAGTGCATGATCTAGAATTGGCGGCGATTATTCACGCATTGAAGATCCGGAGGCATTATTTGTATGGTGTAGCATGTGAAGTATACACCGATCATAAGAGTCTTCAGTATTTGTTTAAGCAGAAAGAGTTGAATATGAGGCAGAGAAGGTGGCTAGAGTTACTAAAAGACTATGATGTTACTATTTTATATCACCTAGGTAAGGCCAATGTGGTGGCCGATGCATTGAGTAGAAAGTCTGCCAGCATGGGTAGTCTTGCATATATTCCGGCCAGTCAGAGACCATTGGCTCTAGACGTCCAGGCATTAGCCAACCGGTTCGTGAGATTGGACATTTCTGAGCCTAGCAGGGTGTTAGCCTGCACGGTCGCTCGTTCTTCCTTATTTGAGCGTATCCGTGAGAGGCAATTTGATGATCCTCATTTGCGTGAGTTGAGAGATACAATACAGCGGGGAGGTGCCACACAGGTAAATCTAGATGATGATGGGGTATTGAAATTGCAGGGTCGAGTTTGTGTGCCCAATGTCGAAGGGATTCGAGAGTTAATCTTAGCAGAGGCCCACAGTTCGCGGTATTCTATTCACCCGGGCGCCGCGAAGATGTACCAGGACTTACGGCAGCACTATTGGTGGCGCAGAATGAAGAAAGATATCGTTGCGTATGTCGCTCGGTGTCTAAATTGTCAGCAGGTGAAATATGAGCACCAGAGACCTGGTGGTGTATTCCATAGAATTGAAATTCCCGAGTGGAAATGGGAGCGGATCACTATGGACTTCGTTACTGGACTTCCTTTGACTAGAAGGAAATTTGATGCTATTTGGGTCATTGTTGACAGGTTGACCAAATCAGCACACTTTATTCCAGTATCCGTCTCCTACTCATCGGAGAGGTTAGCGGAAGTTTACATTAGGGAGATTGTTCGTCTTCATGGAGTGCCGCATCTATTATCTCCGATCGGGGTACGCAGCTTACCTCGAGGTTCCGGAGAGGAGTCCAGCAGGAGTTAGGCACCCGTGTTCGGCTGAGTACAAGCATTTCATCCTCGCACGGATGGCCAGTCGAGAGGACTATTCGGATTCTAGAGGACATGCTTCGAGCTTGTGTTATTGATTTCGGAGGCTCGTGGGACCGGTTCGCCATTAGCAGAGTTCGCCTACAATAACAGCTACCAATCTAGCATTCGGATGGCTCCGTATGAGGCGTTATATGGTAGGCGATGTCGATCACCGCTTGGATGGTTTGAACCGGGAGAGGCTCGGTTGTTGGGTACGGATCTAGTTCAAGAGGCCTTAGATAAGGTCAAGACTATTCAGGAGAGATTGCGTTCAGCTCAGTCTAGGCAAAAGACTTACGCGGATCGTAAGGTTCGAGATGTAGATTTCATGGTTGGTGAACGAGTATTGCTCCGGGTGTCGCCTATGAAGGGTGTGATGAGGTTTGGGAAGAAGGGCAAGCTCGGCCCTAGGTATATTGGCCCATTTGAGATTCTAGACAGAGTGGGAGGGGTGGCTTACAGATTAGCTTTGCCGCCTAGCTTATCAGCCGTGCATCTAGTTTTTCATGTATCTATGCTTCGGAGATACCACGGAGATCCCACACATGTGTTAGACTTCAGTACTGTCCAATTGGACAATGATCTATCTTACGAGGAGGAGCCGGTAGCCATTCTAGGCCGGCAGGTTCGACAGTTGAGGTCGAAGAGTTATCCTTCTGTGCGTGTTCAGTGGAGAGGTCAGCCTCCTGAGGCATCGACCTGGGAGTCCGAGTCTGATATGCGGAGCCGTTACCCACATTTGTTTCCTGACTCAGGTACTTCTTTCTTTTGTCCGTTCGAGGACGAACGGTTGTTTTAGAGGTGGAGATTGTGACGACCCAAAGGGTCATCACTTATTTAATTAATCATTTCGAGCTTCCGAGGCCTTGAAAACCTCATTCTATGTTGCCTCGATTTACGTGCACAATCCGAGCATGTAGCCGGAAAGATTTTGTGATAGAAAATATGAATTCTATGAGAAATTTGGATAAAAATGATATTAATATTGATATGGTTGACTTCGGTCAACATTTTTGGTAAACGGATCCGGACCCGAGATTTGATGGTCCCGAGAGGTCCGTAGGAAAATATGGGACTTGGACATGCGTCCGGAGTCGAATTCCGAGGCCTAGAGCCCAAGTTATGAATTTTTATGTGAAATTGTTTTTGATACAATTATTAAAGGAAATAAATTAATTGACCTTGGTATCGGGCTCGTATTTTGGTTTCGACGCCCGGTACAAGTCTTAAATATTATATATGTGATTTCTGTAAAGTTTGATGACATTTGGATGTCGTTTGAGATGTTTTGGACCTTGAGTCCCAAGTTTGAAAGTTTTGAAAACTAAAGGCATGAAAATCATGCATTTGAGGCTTGATTTGATGAAAACGAGGTGATATTGGCGATGTGATCGCACGAACAAGTTCATAATGTGTTTTTGAGGTTATGTGCATATTTGGTTTGGAGCCCCGAGGGCTCGGGTGAACTTTGGATAGGCCACGAGATCAATTTTTCATGTTAGAAGTTGCTGTCCGCAACTGGTCTGCAGAGTTCGCAAATGCGAACTCCCCACTATTCTGCAGAGTTCGCAAATGCGAACAATAGTTCGCAAATGCGAACTCCCCCCTATTGTGCCTGTGTTCGCAAATGCGAACAATAGTTCGCAAATGCGAACTTGACCCTATTCTGCAGAGTTCGCAAATGCGAGATATAGTTCGCAAATGCGAACTGGCCACTATTCTGCCTGGGTTCGCAAATGCGAACAATAGTTCGCAAATGCGAACCTCCCCATATTTAGCCTTTGTTCGCAATTGCGAACAATAGTTCGCAAATGCGAACTTCCCAGTTTTGGCTTGTCTTCGCAAATGCGAAGAAAAGTTCGCAAATGCGAACTTCCCACCCTTAGCTTATTTTTCAAAATCCAGAAATTGGTCGGGGTTCGCAATTGCGAACCCATGTTCGCAAATGCGAACACAGAGACCTGAAAATCACGAATTTCAGTCATTTCTTCATTTTTCACAAAACCAAAACACTCATTTGCGATTCTTCAAGGATTTCTTCTTCATCAAAACGATTGTAAGTCACTTTTTACTTAATTCTTTCAATTCCTAACATCATTAAACATGTTTTTCATAAGAAATCAAAGATTTTCATGGTAAAATTCTTGTTTTTGTTAGAAAATAGGGTTTTTCATAAATTAGGGAATTGGACCTCGAATTGAGGTCCGATTTTGAAACAAATTATATATATGAACTCGTGGGGGAATGGGTAACCGGATTTTGGTCCTAACCCCGAATTCCGACCATGTGGGCCCGGGGTTGAAATTCACTATTCATGGCAGAATGTTGTAAAAGTGGTATTTGGTCTTAAGAATTAGTTTGTTGAGTAGTATTGATGATATTAAATCAATTGTGTATAGATACGATTGGATTGGAGTCAAATTCGAAAGGAAAGGGCGTTGCTACGGATTAAATCATTCGTAAACTTTCGAGGTAAGTGTTTGTTCTATCCTAGTTTGTAGGAATATGAATTTAGTTATGAATAAATTGCTGAATAAGAGTTATTGGTGTTATACCGGTAATGAAGGTAATTGTTGAAATTATTATAAATTATTGGTTTAAGACCGGTAATTATAAATATTGTTGACATAGAGATTATTGGCTAAATGCCGGTAACATATATACTTTATATTTGGGATCGTGTGGTACGCCGACCACAAAGTGACTTAAAATCTTGGCATTGGCCATAGTTGCCGGTAGCCGATTGATATATTTGGGAGCGGGTGGTACGCCTACCACGAGATATAATTATTGATATATTTGGGAGCGGGTGGTACGCCTACCACAAGATATAATTATTGATATATTTGGGAGCGGGTGGTACGCCTACCACGAGATATAATTATTGATATATTTGGGAGCGGGTGGTACGCCTACCACAAGATATAATTATTGATATATTTGGGAGCGGGTGGTACGCCTACCACGAGATATAATTATTGATAATTGGGAGCGGGTGGTACGCCTACCACAAGAGATAATTACTGTGATAGTTGGGAGCGGGTGGTACGCCTACCACGAGACATGAAATGAAAGAGGAAATTAAGACATGAAAGTAAGAATATTTTGGATATCTTGAGTTATTGAATATTATTTCAGAGCAGAGTATTTCTTTATAAATGTATTGTATATATATATATATCTATATTGAAACTGTACAGGTTTAGGTGGGTGACTGGCCTTAGCCTTGTCACTAGTTCGCTGGGATAGGCCTGGCACTTACCAGCACATGGGGTCGGTTGTGCTGATACTACACTCTGCGCTCTTTTTGCGCAGATACAGGTTACGGACAGCAGCAGCGGCAGTAGCGACTTGTGGATTTTTCGACTACTGAGACTACGAGGTAGCCTTGCAGGCGTCCGCAGGACCCGTTGTCTCTCCTATCTATGCTTTTCATTCCGTTATCTCATGTAATCGAGATAAACAGCTTGTATTTTCTTTCAAACAATTATGTGTATTATTCTTAGAAGTTCGTGAGTATTGTGACACCAGTCTTGGGTAGTGTATCAGATTTGGATTTTTCTTTATCATACCTGACTAAGTCTTCCGCTAATTTTGCTTGTTCCGCTGTAATTTTTATGTTGTTAATAAGAAGTTGGTTATTAATGGAGATGTAATTAATATTTGGCTTGCCTAGCTTCTATTTAGTAGGCGCCATCATGACCCCGATGGTGGGAAAATCCGGGTCGTGACAACAACAAGTCCCGACAAGGGAGAACAATAACAATTATACAACCCGGCAAGGGTTCAACAATTTATCTTCAAAATATCTCACAACAAATATCAACAACGACTCACGGTCATGCTAGACGCTAGTGTATGGATGCTCGTCACCACAGCCCATACACCGCACTCGATCACATAGCACATAATCCTATTCCCTCAAGCTAGGATAGAACAAACACTTACCTCGAATGTTTATGAACAATTCAATCCGTGGCAATGCCTTTTCCTTTCAAATTTGGCTCCAATCCAATCGTATCTATACACAATTGATTTAATATCATCACTACTACTCAACAAACTAATTCATAAGGCTAATTACAACTTTTACAACATTCTGCCCGGAATAGTGAATTTCAACCCCGGGCCCACATGGTCGGAACTCGGGGTTCGGACCAAAATCCGGTTACCCATCCCCCCACGAGTTCATGTATATGATTTGTTTCAAAATCGGACCTCAATTCGAGGTCCAATTTCCCAATTTATGAAAAACCCTATATTCTAACAAAAACAAGAAATTTTACCATGAAAACCTTTGATTTCTATTGAAAAACATGTTTAATGATGTTAGGAATTGAAAGAATTAAGTAAAAAGTGACTTATAATTGTTTTGAAGAAGAAGGAATCCGTGAAGAATCGCAAATGGGTGTTTTTGGTTTGTAAAAAGTGAAGAAATGAACTGAAAATCGTGTTTTACAGGTCTCTGTGTTCGCATTTGCGAACATGGGTTCGCAATTGCGAACCCCGACCAATTTCCGGAGTTTGAAAAATAAGCTAAGGCTGGGAAGTTCGCATTTGCGAACATTTATTCGCATTTGCGAAGTTTAGGCAGTTACTGGGGATTTCGCATTTGCGAAATAAGGTTCGCATTTGCGAACCAACAGGCTTCTGGGCTTCTTCGCAATTGCGACACATTCTTCGCAATTGCGAAGACAGGCAATTACTGAAGGCCTCGCATTTGCGAGGTTAAGTTCGCAATTGCGAACTACGGTCCAGGTGTGCCAGTGTCGCATTTGCGACGCTTTGTTCGCATTTGCGAACTTGGTTGGTTCTGGCAAGCATCGCATTTGCGATAATGGATTCGCATTTGCGAACCCAGCCTTGAACTGCCTTCTTCGCATTTGCGAGAAATTATTCGCAAATGCGAAGCCAACAGCTGGGTGAAAAACCAGCAGTGCATAAACTCAGAAATTGATCATACGGCCTATCAAATCTTTACCCGAGCCCCCCGGGCTCCAAACCAAACATGTACAAAACCTCAAAAATACATTATGAACTTGTTCGTGCGATCACATCGCCAATATCACATCGTTTTCATCAAATCAAGCCTCAAATTCATGAATTTCATACTTTTGGTTTTCAAAACCTTCAAACTTGGAACTCAAGGTCCAAAACATCTCAAACGACATCCAAATGTCACCAAACTTTACATAAATCACATATATAATATTTAAGACTTGTACCGGGCGTCGGAACCAAAATACGAGCCCGATACCAAGGTCAATTAATTTATTTCCTTTAACAATTACATCAAAAACAATTTTATAGAAAAATTCATAACTTGGGCTCTATGCCTCAGAATTCGACTCCGGACGCATGTCCAAGTCCCATATTTTCCTACGGACCTCTCGGGACCATCCGATCTCGGGTCCGGTTCCGTTTACCAAAAATGTTGACCGAAGTCAACCATATCAATATTAATATCATTTTTATCCAAATTTCTCATAAAATTCATATTTTCTATCACAAAAATCTTTCCGGCTACAAGCTCGGATCGTGCACGTAAATCGAGGCAACATGGAATGAGGTTTTCAAGGCATCAGAAGCTCAAAATGATTAATAAAATAAGTGATGACCCTTTGGGTCGTCACAATCTCCACCTCTAAAACAACCGTTCGTCCTCGAACGGACAAAAGAAAGAAGTACCGAGTCAGGAAACAAGTGTGGGTAACGGCTCCGCATATCAGACTCGGACTCCCAGGTCGATGCCTCAGGAGGCTGACCTCTCCACTGAACACGCACAGAAGGATAACTCTTCGACCTCAATTGTCGAACCTGCCGGTCTAGAATGGCCACCGGCTCCTCCTCGTAAGATAGATCATTGTCCAATTGGACAGTATCGAAGTCTAACACATGTGTGGGATCGCCGTGGTATCTCCGAAGCATAGATACATGAAAAACTAGATGCACGACTGATAAGCTAGGCGGCAAAGCTAGTCTGTAAGCCACCCCTCCCACTCTGTCTAGAATCTCAAATGGACCAATATACCTAGGGCTGAGCTTGCCCTTCTTCCCGAACCTCATCACGCCCTTCATAGGCGACACTCGGAGCAATACTCGCTCACCAATCATGAAAGTTATATCTCCAACCTTGCGATCTGCATAGCTCTTTTGTCTAGACTGAGCTGTGTGAAGCCTATCTTGAATAATCTTGACCTTATCTAAGGCCTCCTGAAATAAATCTGTACCGAATAACCGAGTTTCTCCCTGTTCAAACCATCCAACCGGAGAACGACACCGCCTACCATAAAACGCTTCATAAGGAGCCATCTGGATGCTCGATTGATAACTATTATTATAAGCAAACTCTGCCAAAGGCAGGAATTGATCCCATCAGCATCTAAGGTGACCTGATTAGCACCTCCTCGCCGAACCGTGTCTCTAAGGTCACATAAATAGGAATCATTATATTGTTGATCGCGGATATGCTCCAATAATGAAGAGAGAGCGATCGCACAAGCTAGTGCTCGACTAGGCTCAGAAATATCCAACCTCACAAATCGATTGGCCAAGGACTGAACATCCAAAGCAATTGGCCTCTGATTGACTGGAATATAAACAAGACTGCCCATACTGGCTGACTTCCTACTCAAAGCGTCAACCACCACGTTTGCTTTTTCCCTGATGATATAAAAAGGTGACATCATAATCTTTCCGCAATTCCAGCCACCTTCTCTGCCTCAAATTCAACTCTTTTGTTTAAACAAATACTGAAGACTCTTATGATCGGTGTATACTTCACATACTACACCATACAAATAATGCCTCCAGATCTTCAATGCATGAATAATCGCCGCAAATTCTAGGTCATGCACTGGGTAATTCTTTTCATGCATCTTCAACTGCCTCGAAGCATAGGCAATAACCTTGCCATCCTGCATTAACACTGCACCAAGCCCAATACGGGAAGCATCACAATAATCAGTATAAGGTCCCGTACCTGTGGGTAAAATCAATACCGGTGCTGTGGTCAAGGCTGTTTTGAGCTTTTGAAAGCTCGCCTCACATTCATCCGACCATTCAAATTGAACACCTTTCTGTGTCAATCTGGTCAGTGGGGTTGCAATAGGTGAAAACCCCTCCACGAATCGCCGATAATAACCCGCTAATCCCAAGAAACTCCAAATCTCTGTGGCTGATGTCGGTCTAGGCCAGTTCTTGACTGCCTCAATCTTCTTCGGATCAACCTGAATACCTGCTGCCGTCACAATATGACCCAGGAATGCAACTGAACTTAGCCAAAATTCACACTTCGAAATTTTTTGCATATAGTTGGCTATCTTTCAGAGTCTGCAAAGTCACTCTGAGATGTTGCGCATGCTCCTCATGACTGCAGGAGTATGTCAATATGGAAACAATGAAGACTACAACGAATAAGTCTAAATAAGGCACGAACACACTCATGCGTATGCACATATCCATGACTCTGAAGTCTGGCCATAAGAGTTATTCTTAAATTACAACATTGTCAATTAACCCTGTTATCAAATACCTTATTCTACAAATCCCACTTTACTCAGAATGAGGTATGGTGACCTCGTGATTATTTTCCCGAATTAATGCGTCATATTTATCCTTACCTGGTGCTCGTCTCAAAGACTAAGCTCAACGGTTTCAAAATAGAAATGGCTAAATATGAATAGAAACTATACAAGAATTGTCAAATAGTCCTAACGGATATGACTCTTATTTACGAATGCGATACGAAAGTATTAATTCGTAAAAGAAGAATTTTAAACACATAAACTCTTACTACCAGGACCCAGTCCTCATATGATATCCACCGCAACTTGAAGCTCGGCTTAGAAATATTTCACATTATGCCAAAAATTGGAGGATCTCATCCTCAACTCTGAATCACAGTGCTTGCACATCATATAATCTGAAATTTTTCATTTCCTTTCTTTCTTCCTTTCAATAATTGTCCGTCAAAGATAATCACGACATAAAATGAACCCTCATACTGATAGGGCACACAATTAACGATTAAAATTAGTGATTCCGAGAATTATATCAAAACATATTGTAATAAGTAATATAAAGTCACTCTTAGTCTCATGGATATTTAGTGACTAACACCTAATAATAGGGATGTCTATCCTCATGTAATATCTCAACGGGAGTATTTCCCTAAGTAGTATGATTACGATGCTCGCTCATGAATGGAGCATGTTAAACAGACTCGCCTAAATTTTCTTTCAAAAACCAAATCAAATTAAGGGAAAATTATTCTGTTTATAACAATCTGAATTACACAAGTGATGACACCATCTGGTGTAATGACCTCCCTCATACCATAAAAAGTATATCAATGATTGGGTCTCCACCTCTAGGATTTTCACCTCCACCTCTAACATCCCGACCTATACATCTGGCTGGCCATGTAGGATAAATATTAACTGCAATGGAGCGTGTAGCCTGAGTGCTTTCCTAAAATTATATTTCTCCAAAAATTCCACATTCACAACAATTCCTTTAAGGCTTAGTTAACTTGTTGTTCATGACAATATATATTTGGACACAGTCATTGTGACCTGGTACAACCGTTCAGATCGCATATACTACATATTGCAGAGAATCTCGGGGGTGACGTCTTCAGAACATTTTCTTAAAATAGAGTTTAGTAGATAGCATTGCATTGACCGGATTGCCCTCTTCGTAGTCTTGTCACAAACATCGATGGCCAATTTCCTCTTTTGCTATGTTGGCTTAACACTGCTGAGCTACCCCGTTTACTCACAAACTCTTCGTTATTCTCTGGGGCGATTTCATACCCCATGAAAGGAACCAACCTTAAATATGTATAAATTATTTAGAGGACCTTTCTATACCATATATATACAGTCCAATAACTCACCATATTTGTCCTTCACAACTCCAACACATCGACCGGACGTCAAGGTCCATTGAAACCCAACACGATTTATTAGGTGATCTCCTGATATAATTGCATCTTCCGTTGGGACCATAACTGGTGTGGTAAATACATTATCTTCCCACTACTTCTGTGTGCCTTCCGTAGCACAGTAAAATGAACTCCTCGCATTCGACTATTCCCACGTTCTATAATTCCTCATAAGAACTGTCAAGCACAATCTCGTGGGTTCTCAAAAGATGCACCGCTGAAGGTGGTAGCGAAGACTTTGGTGAAATCTATCCGTCCTCCGTAAAACTTTTGAAGGCATAGTTGATCTATCACCAGCATGTGCCATTGTTCGGCTGGATAAGCAGTACGTGACTACGCCATTCGTGGGAAGATAAGAGTGGAAATTTAACTTAACACTTTGAAGAACAAATTCGCACGATAAGAAAGAACAAACGAGAGACTCTTTCCTAACTCAATAGACTCTGGAGGACAAGTACATACGTCTCCGTACCTACCTCTCAAACTCTACTAAGCTTGTTCGTGAGTGGTGAGACCTATGTAACCTAGAGCTCTGATACCAACTTGTCACGACCCGGATTTTCCCCCAACATCGGGATCGTGATGGCGCCTACTCGTGGTAGCTAGGCAAGCCACCGTATTCATACTATCCTCTGTTTTTAACACAATTTTAATTAAATAAATGCGGAATACTTTATCGAAATAGAAATAACTAATTACAAGATGAAAATCATAATGAAATCCTCTACCCAAGACGTGGAGTCACCAACTCACGAAATACTACTGAATACTACACATAAAGTCTGAAAGAAATATAACATAATCTATTTGTCTCGGAACAAAGAGACTACAGCTAGTAACATAAGTAAAGAGAGAGACGCCGGGCCTGCGGACGTCTGCAAGCTACCTCGGTCTCAAATATGATCAACTCCCACGCAAAAGATCTACTGCTGCTGCTCCTGATCGAAACCTGGACCTGTGCAAAAACGCACAGAAGTGCAGTATCAGCACAACCGACCCCATGTGCTGGTAAGTGCCTGGCCTAACCCCGACGAAGTAGTGACAAGCCTAGGACCAGACACCCACATAAACCTGTGAAGTTGCAATATATATATATATATATATACATGTGTGTGTGTGTGTGTGTGTGTGTGTACATAAACATTTATAAGGAAATACTCTGCTCTGCAATAACAACCAATAACTCATAATATCCAAATTAATCTAATCCACAGAATTAAATCTTACTTTCGTGTCTCAATTCTTTATTTTTCTTTTCTTATCTCGTGGTAGGCGTACCACCCGCTCCCAACTGTAACAATAAATTATATCTTGTGGTAGGCGTACCACCCGCTCCCAAATATATCAATAGGCTATCGGCAACTATGGCCAATGCCAAGATTCAAATCACTTTGTGGTCGACTTGCCACACGATTCCATTTCTTTAATATATATATTACCACAATTAACAAGAAATAACCAAGTAATAACACAATAAGGAATATCTCAAAAGAACTCAACAATTAACAACGGTTAATAAGTTCACAAGGAAAACAAAGTATAATGGAAACACAAGTAATATCAAGTCAAGGAATGGCAAATAGTTGCACGGCATCACCCAAATAAAATATAATGGAAAAACAAATAATATCAAGTCAAGGAATGGCAAATAGTTGCACGGCATCACCCTTCGTGCTTTTACTCTCGTCCTCACCAAATAAGCAAATAAAGTGCACGGCATCACCCTTCGTGCTTTTACTCTCATCCTCACATCCAAAGTACGACATGATCCTTCGTACATGGTTCAATAACAAGGCACGGTATGATCCTTCGTGCATAATCAATAAAACATGGCACGGCATTAACCTTCGTGCATAAATAATAAAACATGGCACGGCATCACCCTTCGTGCATTATCACTCTTCCTCACCCAAATAACAATCACAGTTAAGGGCAGAGAAAGAAAACAACAAATCATGAACCGCCCCGGCAAAGGACACAATAATCATTTCAACAAAGTCCCTGCAAGGGCAATCAATATCTCACTTCACAACAAGTCCCGACAAGGGAGAACAATAACAATTATACAACCCGGCAAGGGTTCAACAATTTATCTTCAAAATATCTCACAACAAATATCAACAACGACTCACGGTCATGCTAGACGCCGGTGTATGGATGCTCGTCACCACAGCCCATACACCGCACTCGATCACATAGCACATAATCCTATTCCCTCAAGCTAGGATAGAACAAACACTTACCTCGAATGTTTATGAACAATTCAATCCGTGGCAATGCCTTTTCCTTTCAAATTTGGCTCCAATCCAATCGTATCTATACACAATTGATTTAATATCATCACTACTACTCAACAAACTAATTCATAAGGCTAATTACAACTTTTACAACATTCTGCCCGGAATAGTGAATTTCGACCCCGGGCCCACATGGTCGGAACTCGGGGTTCAGACCAAAATCCGGTTACCCATCCCCCCACGAGTTCATGTATATGATTTGTTTCAAAATCGGACCTCAATTCGAGGTCCAATTTCCCAATTTATAAAAAACCCTATATTCTAACAAAAACAAGAAATTTTACCATGAAAACCTTTGATTTCTATTGAAAAACATGTTTAATGATGTTAGGAATTGAAAGAATTAAGTAAAAAGTGACTTATAATTGTTTTGAAGAAGAAGGAATCCGTGAAGAATCGCAAATGGGTGTTTTTGGTTTGTAAAAAGTGAAGAAATGAACTGAAAATCGTGTTTTACAGGTCTCCGTGTTCGCATTTGCGAACATGGGTTCGCAATTGCGAACCCCGACCAATTTCTGGAGTTTGAAAAATAAGCTAAGGCTGGGAAGTTCGCATTTGCGAACATTTGTTCGCATTTGCGAAGTCTAGGCAGTTACTGGGGATTTCGCATTTGCGAAATAAGGTTCGCATTTGCGAACCAGCAGGCTTCTGGGCTTCTTCGCAATTGCGACACATTCTTCGCAATTGCGAAGACAGGCAATTACTGAAGGCCTCGCATTTGCGAGGTTAAGTTCGCAATTGCGAACTATGGTCCAGGTGTGCCAGTGTCGCATTTGCGACACTTTGTTCGCATTTGCGAACTTGGCTGGTTCTGGCAGGCATCGCATTTGCGATAATGGGTTCGCATTTGCGAACCCAGCCTTGAACTGCCTTCTTCGCATTTGCGAGAAATTCTTCGCATTTGCGAGAAATTCTTCGCAAATGCGAAGCCAACAACTGGGTGAAAAACCAGCAGTGCATAAATTCAGAAATTGATCCTACGGCCTATCAAATCTTTACCCGAGCCCCCGGGCTCCAAACCAAACATGTACACAACCTCAAAAACACATTATGAACTTGTTCGTGCGATCACATCGCCAATATCACATCGTTTTCATCAAATCAAGCCTCAAATTCATGAATTTCATACTTTTGGTTTTCAAAACCTTCAAACTTGGAACTCAAGGTCCAAAACATCTCAAACGACATCCGAATGTCACCAAACTTTACATAAATCACATATATAATATTTAAGACTTGTACCGAGCGTCGGAACCAAAATACGAGCCCGATACCAAGGTCAATTAATTCATTTCCTTTAACAATTACATAAAAAACAATTTTATAGAAAAATTCATAACTTGGGCTCTAGGCCTCAGAATTCGACTCCGGACGCATGTCCAAGTCCCATATTTTCCTACGGACCTCTCGGGACCATCCGATCTCGGGTCCGGTTCCGTATACCAAAAATATTGACCGAAGTCAACCATATCAATATTAATATCATTTTTATCCAAATTTCTCATAAAATTCATATTTTCTATCACAAAAATCTTTCCGGCTACAAGCTCGGATCGTGCACGTAAATCGAGGCAACATGGAATGAGGTTTTTAAGGCATCAGAAGCTCAAAATGATTAATAAAATAAGTGATGACCCTTTGGGTCGTCACAGAAAGAAAAGGACCCCTCTGAAGATACCCGGCGCGGACCGCATGGATTTGGTGTGCGGCCGCGCTGGTTGGATGACCCTGAAGATCACCTCTCTGAATCTCCCAGCGCGGACTGCGGTGATATGACACGCGGCTGCGCTGGTCGAACTAAGGCCACTGGTCCTCTGAACCTAGCCACTCGGACCACGTGGATTTGATCGCGGGCGCTCTGGGGGCTTGCAACTCCTGAACCTGCAATCCTTCAGGTGTTCTAAGACTAAGACCTCTCGGGACCTACTCAAAACTCACCCGAGCCCTCGGGGCTGCAAACCAATCATACACGTAAACTCAAAAATATACTACGAACTCATGTGTATGATTTTCGTCCAAACACATCATAATTCATCAAATTAGGCCTCAAGACTCATGATTCCCTTCCAATTTTATGAAACATCAAATTTATAGTTTATAGCTCAAAACACGTCAAATGACGTCCAAATTAAATCAAACTTTACAGCAATTGCTTAGACCATATATAAGGCATGTACCAGGCATTGGAACCAAAATACGAGCTTGTTATCACAGTCCTCTAATCAAATTTCACTTATTCTTTAATTATTTTCAGAAAATAATTTCACATAAAAATTCATTTCTCGGACTTGGGACCTTGAAATTTGATTCTGGGCACACACCCAAGTCCCATAATTTTCTATGGACCCTCCGGGATTGTCGAATCATGAGTCTGGGTCGGTTTGCCCAGAATATTGACCAGAGTCAAAGTTAATCAATTAAAACATCAAAATTTATTATCTTTCTCATAAATTCATATTTAAATTTTTCGGCTACGCGTCCGGACTACGCACACAAATTGAGGTAACCTCCAAGTGAGGTTTTCACGACCTCAGATATACAGAGTGAGTATGAATACAGGTGATGGCCCTTTGGGTCGTCACAGAGGATATACAGAGAGATAGATGCTTAGAGAAACATCGGACTGAGTATAAAGTTTGATAGATTTGTAAATATTTCGGGTTATTAACGAAAAATTTAATAAAAAAAAGTAGATAAATATTCTTCAGGTTGAGGGGCGTGTTGAGTATATACTATTAGCCATTAGATATAGTATTTATTATGGAATAATTATTTATTCAATTTTTAAAAAGTTTTAAATAGATCATATATTAGTTTGTGTCATTTGCTTATATAGTAGATGATGTAGTGTATAGAGTTTAGCTTATACATGGAAGATTTAATCATCGGCCCTTATAAGTATAAAGTTTGACTCTTATATTGTATCTTGATTATGAGAATGGTTTAATTCCAACTTCTTGTGCTAGTACATTTTGTATGTATTGAACGGAAGTAGAGATAACTATTTTATATTGACTTAATAAAATAAATTAACTATCCATTAAATATACTTATAGTCTTAATCTTGGTATAATTATTATCAACGTTGTATATTATTATTATTATTATTATTATTATTATTATTATTATTATTAGGCGAAATACATAGTTTACCCATCTATCTTGCACTTAAATTCTTGTTGCATTTGTTGACCATATGTATAACTTTACATACCAAACCTTTCAAATGTGTGTTACTTACACACTACTTAAGAATACAGTTTGTATAAATTATTTCATTGTCTATGCTTTAAGATAAGACGTATGTGTTACTCCATCCGTCTCTAGGCTTACTTATCCACTAATGACTTGGCACTTCCCTGAGAAGCAATAATTAATATAGTGATTTTACTATATCACCCCTATTTATCGTATATTAAATAATAAATTAAAAATAAGTACTCCGATCGATTTACAATAAGTGTCTAGTTTGCTTTTAGCACACCTATTAAGAAAATATTAAATTTTATACAAGAAATATTTATTATGAGTAACTATCCCTAATTAAACATTTAATGCAAAGAGTAATTTTTAGGGATATTTGCATAAGAGTTATTTTATAAAAATAAATCGTATTCTTTCTTGATTACGCAACTGGACACTTACTTGAACTAAAATAAAAAAGTAAATTGAACACTTATTATGAACCGAATGGAATAATATTTAATAAGATGGGTAAAATAGGTGTAAAATGATAAATTATCTATTAATTTTTTAAATTGAACAAATATAAATGAATATATATTTTGAATATAGTGAACAAGGTAAATTTGGACGGAGAAAGTAGTTTAATGCAAATGTAGAAAAACGACATTTTGAGATATGTAACAGATGCCGAAGAATTACTGGCATCATGCTTTAAATAGTATTAATGAATCGGGTAAAAGATCTTTTTTACACGATAATGTTTCTAATAAAATTCACATTATTAAATGTAATCAACTTTTTAAGTAGTTAAAGTTTATTATTCGCGATAAACAGCAATCTTTCCTTCTTTATTTTCTTTTCAATGCCTAAATAAATCTCTTCCACTATCATTATTATTGGTCTCATGTCTAACCAAGCACTTGAAAATAATATAATTAAGAACTTTTTATATACAAAACTTTGTATTGAAGTAACTTTCTGCAGAAAGCATTAATTTATCCAATATTAAGACCAACTAACAACTCTCTAAAGTTCTAAACCTTGTACATATAGGAGGTGTAGCATAAAAATACGTAAAGGTGAAAAGTTAACATCATTTTACTAAAAAGCAAGAATTGAAAAGAAAGAAAAAAACTCACCAAAATCCCATGTTTATATATGATGAATTAATTTACTTGACGTGTGTTTTACATACATTTTAATCATCTAACCATGATTATTGCGTGAAATTTAAAAATAGTCGGATTTACCACTTGTCGTTGAAAAATAGTCAAGTTTCAAAAGTCATCGAAATTTAGTCATTTTTTATGTAAAGAGATATCTAAGCGAAAACATTGTTCAAAATCCGAAAAATACGCCCGCAAATTTTACGGGAGTTCCAGCATAAGTATGCTTGAACTCCCGCAAATTTACGGTAGTTCAAGTATAATTATGCTGGAACTCCCACATATTTTACAGGAATTACAGCAAGTATAAATATCCAATATAATATACCGGAGTTTGGAGCACCGATGCTCCAGTCTCCCGCAAATTTTACAAGAGTTAGTAAAGTATACCGGTTATGGAGTTCATACACAAATGCACCAAAACTTCCGTAAATTATACGGGACCGGTCCTTGTTGTAGCAAATAGTGGTTATTTTTTATTGACTTCGTAAACAGTGACCATTTTTCGATAGTCAACCGTAAAAGTGACTATGCCACGCGATTTTGACATGATTGTATATTTTGACCTTATATTACCATATATTCATTATTAACGAAATGGTTTGTTGTAAATATATCAAGTGTGAGTAATAAATTTTTCGTAAAAAGAAAAAAAAAAACATCAACCTGAATTACAAAAAGAAAAAGGCCAAGGAAAAATGAGACAAGCCTTTCAGTGTAGAAAATCAAACAAATTGAAATATGTTAAAAGAAATTAACGTGGACAGCATATTCGAATCTATGCATATACCTCTAGAATATGTCATTATCAATTTAATTATGTTTTGCCCAATGCCTTTCAGAGTTTAATTAATTATGTGATCTGTCCCTATTATAAGACCAAATGTAAATGTCTAGTTGTTTGGTAGTTACTTGATGTCATGCATGAGAAACTTTGATGAATTATTTAACGCCTATTTTTATTTATTTTCCTTAACTTTATGCATAGGAAAAAAGATTGACTTAAGTATTAGTCGTTTTTGTAAATTAAAACTTGTTTACAATACATTTAACGTTTAGAAAAAAAATAGTAAGTCATTTGTTATATTTTGAAGATAGTAGGAATTAAATATTTTTTAACGGTTTCCAGGAAAAAGAGAAATAAGAAATTACTTTCACCTAAAGTTTTCTAAGTTCTTAATGCCATCATTTTTATTTTCTTTAAAGGTTACATATCTTATAAAATGAAATAAAAATTAAATAATCAAACTTGAACTCTTGAAGTTGCCCATAAGTATAAGACCACATGCACATGGAAAGATTGAAAGAGCCTATGGTGAAACAAATTCACAAATAAAGCCCAATCAATTGGACTTTAAGCAAGCCCAACCAGTTTCGGTTCGAAGAATTAACCCAAATAATTGTTCACTTAATTTCTAGCCAGTATATATAGATTATATATGTATAACTATATACGATCACTATATAATCTATGTGTACTGGCTAGAAAAAATAAATAGTGAACTTGGCTATTTGTGGAACAATCCCTTTGGATTTTCCTCTTGTTCACCGAAATCACTGTCAAAATAACGTGGGCTGATCAATTTTGGGATTAATATTTGAAAAAAGACAATATTTACAAAGTAATTTTAAAAAATTAATATTTAATCTAAAGATAAAATTTAGAGAATATTACACGTAGCTGAAACACTAAAAAAATCTAGCATAATATGTTGGATTAAAAAACTCTTGCATTTAAAATTCCAGCATATTATGTTGGAATTCTAGCACATTAGAATTTCATATGAAAAGATTCGAACTCGAGCATATTATGTTGTAATTTGTCCAGATTTTAACCAAGTATATCTTTGAAACTAGCGCTAATTTTCAATTAGTAGTTATAAAGCATGCTAATTTTAAATTTCCTTCGAAGTCACTATTCACGCGCAACTATGGCTTATAAAAAGGACCAAGCGGTTGTTGCAAATATAATACTGTTTACTAGTCCGGAGTCGAATCCCACGGAGAACTAAGGTTTAGCTACAACTGTTTAATATCGCTAAGAAATACTAAGTCCAAACAATTTCCTAATTATAAATATTATAATATTTATTTTTATCTAATTAACAAATACTAGAAAGTAGTAAAACTATCAATTAACAAGGATAAGGATTGGAGATAAGAATAAGGAGGTCTAAAGTTATGATTTCCCCTATTGTGGGAATCCTTTTCGCTACATTTTCTATAAATTTGCCTAAGATTTTCTCTACAGATCTGAGTGCTCGAGTGTCGTAATTCTCTCTCGAGTAACTACCACAATTTACTAGACATATTCTCCCGAATTATGCTAGCTGACATTAAGTACTGCTCACTCGGATCACACCAAGGTTTCATTATCTCAATCCCACTTTTAAACCCTCTGTATTAATCCCGTATATATGTTAGGAGTGATGTTGTTTAACAACAACCTAAATATGCACTCTCTCCCAAGTAATACACATTGAATATGCACAACCGATTGAGATCTCTTCACCAACCACAATATAAACGTAGTTGAATAATTAGAGAAAAAGCTACAGCAAATCCATATTAACGTAACAGAAAAATCATACACCAATAGGTTCCATCAAAACCTTAGATAACAAAATAGCTATTCCTAATAGTATGCATAACTACAATACTAGAATTTATAACCAACAATGGAAGTAGGAAGAAGAAAGTGAAAAACTCGTAGAAGAATTTGCCGCCTTGCTCCTAGTGTGTTCTTGCCTCCTTAGGTCGAATCTCCGGTCTCCTTAGCCTCCTTAGGTCTAAGTTATGTTAAAAATTCCTTAAAATACCATTTTCAATGTATATATACCAAATAGGGCCGGGCCCAAACAATTATACCGTTTCCTATGAAAAAAACACTTTTCCCGGATAGGACGTGCGCGGCTGCGCACTTTTCACACTTCCTGCCCCATATGTGCAGTCAGTGCGCGATCACGCACTTAACGCGCACTTTTCACTCTGTTCTATTGGGAATTTGAGAAAACTTAAAACATTAAAGTTGTAGTCCTTTGAATTATCTTTTCAAAATATATTGTGGAGCCCAAACGGAGTTTTGAATAAAAAGTTATGTGTATTTTACTAAACAGTGTGCAATATGCCTACTCGATACTTCGTTCGTTCTTAACTGTCATCCGTTGATCCCCGAACACGATCCCGACTTAATTCTTTGGGATTTTACTCGAACTTCAAAGCTCCAAATCACTTGAATTCATTTCATAACATCCGCATAGCTCGAAATCACTTCTACAAGACATAAAATACACAATTGGTGCAAAACACTAACGATTAACTCAATTAAAGTGCAGTAAATTAGAGTCTAATAAATAACTAAAATACGTAATTATAGCCTATCATCATTCACCTAATCACTTAATCCTTCTTCTATTTTTTTCCCTAAATTCTGATATTATTAATTCCCTTTATCATCCCAAAACTTTTGTATATTTTGATACCACAAATTATATAGGGTTTTTGATTGGATGAATTTGATAACGACATACGAGAAAATGGGTAGAAAATCCATTCTCATTGCTGGGAATAAAAGCCATGAAAAGGCCAAAAGAGTTTATACATTGTATGTTATTTTATTTTTGTCCAATATATTTGTTAATTAATGATGTTTCTTTCTTTTCACTTTTATGCATTGTATCAATATGTGTCAAGCTCCAACGTCCCCCTCCACCTTTAGTCATGAATTTCATATGCTATGAGATGCCAACTGCTGAATGCTTAGACCACAAACAGTTGTGGGATATGTGTACACAATAGGTTTTTTTTTTTTTTTTTGGTATAATGTGCATGTACTATGGTTGATTTAAGTGAGTTAGCATTCAATGTGGAGAAACTATAAGTACATCTCCTATTTAATTACTCACACTAAAAATAGTTGGCGAATATATAATATATGTATACTACATGTTCAATATTAGGTGAGAGAGAATTACGTATACAAACTAATATATTTGTGCAATATTACGTATTGTTTAGCTTATACTTAGTACTCCACCAAATAATCATGGAAACAATTAACATTATTAATCATATAGTCTTAACTTATCTAAAGTTAGTTGAATGTATTTGAGTAATATTGCATAAGAAGCTGCGTTGATGATTTCTCATAGAAAAAATGGAAGAAAAAAAGAAGAAGATTTACCCATAACTCCTATAATGCAGAAAGTGAAAAAAAAAATTCAAAGGCACTTAAGGGTATAGTTTAACGATCAACGAGTAAAAAAAAAAAACGATCTTAAGTTCAATATTTAGCGAAGCCAAAAAAAAAAAAAAAATCAAATCCAAATGAATAAAATTATCTGACATTATACTGCATCTATAAGTCAAATGCTATTATATATATACATATATATATATATATATATATATATATATATATATATATATATATATGTGTCGTGCGCGCGCGCGCGTTCATTTTGTTTGCCAAAAATAAACGGAGTCCAATATTTGTGGTACATTTGACACCTAGGCCTCGTTTATTTTTTTTAAGATTAAAGACGCCTGAATCTGAATATCAAGATGTGTATTAAGATTAATACATTTAAATTTGAATACACATCTGAATATATTAAGATGTGTGTTAAGATCTGAATAAAAATAATTAAGACTATATGATTTTTAACATCTGAATGTGTAATTTGTTTTAATTTAAAAATTAATAAACATAAAATTCAAATGAAATACTAACTAATTTAATATTCTATCAATAAAATATGTAACTTTTTAAAATATGATAGTTGTCGGTGGTGATGACTAACAGGTGAATGACGACCAGAGGCGGTAGTTAGTGGTAGTTTTGGTTGATGATGGTGGTTCATGCTAGTAGCTCATTGTGATTTGTAGTGGTGGCGATTATGATTGAGGATAGTGGTGGTGGGCGTTAATAGTTAATAATGTCGGGCGATGATATGTTACAATGATGGGCATCGCCGGATGTGGTTGTTGATGGTGATGGGGTGATCAGTTGTGGTAGTTGATGCGGATGAGTGTTGATTGTGGGTGAGAATGATGGAGATCGAAGTGGTGGTGATGGTCGATTATGGAGACTATGGTTGAGGATAATGGTGGTGTGGTAGTAGTGGTGGTTGAGGTGGTGGTGGTGGGGTGGTAGTGATGGTGGCGGTAGGGGGTGAGGGTGGCGTGGGTGATGGTGGTTGAGTATGGTAGTGGTGGTGATGACATGGTGATAGTTGATAATGGTAGGCGGTGACGACAGTTAATAATGAATATGTGATGACATTTTAATGGATTAAGTCTCTGTTATAGATCTTAATTATACAGACCTATTCAGACTTATTAAGTGGTTGTAAAGTAAAAAAATAAACACACTTAATGATTAAGATGTGAATAATTAAGATTCAGATTTTAAAAACAAATATACTTAATATCTGAGATCTGAATTATTAAGATTCAGACCTCTATTAAGTGCAAACAAATGAGGCCTTATACTACTCAACAATAAAAGTATTTATTAATTTGTTTAAAATTTGAATACTTGTGACATATTTCTGATTAAGGTTGAAGGTAGTAAGTAACTAATGAAATAGTCTAAACTAAATGAGCAACATGTCATTATAAAAAAAAAATCAAAAGAGGATTAGACCAAAAATAAATAAAACGATCCCATGAGAGAGAATTATATTTTACTATAAATAAATAAAAACAAGATATTGATTAATCCTAAACCCATCGTGTGGGTCCAGAGGGCGCCTATAATAATCGTATGGTTCACAGAAGAGATCATCAATCACATCTTGCCACGTAACCAACCCCACCCCTAACACCCCCACCACAGAAAATAACATTCCTACATTTTCACGCCATAAAACTAACTGAACTGACAGAGAAGACAGTTCAAAAGATAGAATTTTTAGTCTAGAAAACCTCTGCTGATACAAATTACCTAAGACTTGCTAGTTGACTCCCTTGTAGTTTCAGCACTTTGAGGTACAATACCCTTATCACTCTCTTTATTTTCTTGATTTTTTTGCTTTAAGAAAGATTGTATTTTGATGGAAGTACAAAAACTTTAAATAATTACAATGATCTTGAAATTGGTACATTCCTATCATATTTTAGTACATCCAATCTAGAATATAGCATGTTTTGATATAGATAATTGATATAAGATCTTCATTTTTAGCTTAGTTTTGGTTGAGCTAAGTTACACATTTTAGATTTGTAAATTGTAATGATTCCAATAATACCCAGTTTAAAAGATTGCATTTTTTGTTATCAATTAAGCTGTGCTGATACCAAACCCCTTAGATTTGCTGGTTCACTCCCCTCTGGTTTCAACCTTCTAGGTACAATCCCATATCCAGAGTCGGAGCCAGGATTTGAAGTTTATGTGTTCGGGTTCTAAGTTAGTTATTTGTACATACTCAATGGATTTCTTAAGACAAATACAGGGTTTGCACTAAAGCTACTGGGTTTGGCCGAACTTGTAAGTTATACTCTAGTTTCGTCCCTACCCATATCACTTTCTTGATGTTCTAGCTACATTCATTCATATGAGTGTAGATTTTCTTAAGATATGTGGTTTAGTCATAGAGGTTATATCAATGAGCTGGAAACTTATACATTCGTTATGCACCTAAGAGTGTGACTTAGTGGTCAATGAAGTCGAGGAGAACCATGAGATCTTAGATTCAAATCCCACTAGAGGGCTAAAAAATACTAGGTGATTTATTCTTATCTGCCTAGGCCTTGTTGGCAAAGTTGCTCGGTATCTGTTCGAGGTAGCAGGTACCTTATGGAATAGTTGAGGGGCGCGCAAGCTGGACAAAGTCCATAAAAAAAGCTTATACATTCTTTATTGATTTGTAATAGTTCTAGTATACCCAATTCAAAAGATTGCATTTTGGAAATCGATAATTGACATGGTTTTCATTTTTTTTTCTTATTTGATGATGTGATCTGAACTGGAATGAGTCTTGGAGAAAAATGATACTCCTTCTGATCCCTGTGTTGGCTCTTCTTGGATGCAGTAAATTAAAACTTGAGTTGCCCGAACTCTTCTCTGATTAAGCAGTGCTCGTCTTGGAAGTTAGGGGGAGAGGAGCCAATGTTGCTTCATCTCTTTTTCTTGCTATCTCTCCTCTTCACATTTATAGACAATGGGAATGCTGGTATAACAAGTGCATTTGTTCGAACTCAATGGCCGTCTGTGGATATTCCTCTTGAAAATGAAGTATTTGCAGTTCCAAAGGGTTATAACGCTCCACAGCAAGTAAGTTTGGAGTCCTAAGACTTACTTTCTTGTTGGATCATTCAAAACTTTCTTAAAGGAGTATTTGTTTGGTTAAAAGTCTTTTTTCATAGTCAATTCTTATTCGATTGCTTTAAGTCCATGTCTTAGTTCAACCTGGTCAAAAAGATTAATCCATGTTGTTGTTCGATGTTTAGTATTCATGCTTCAGATTGCAAAGTTCTTTACGATCACTTTCTGGACGAAATGAGAAAATTTTGAAATAAAAAACAGTATAATATTGTTGTACTCTAATTTATAAGTCTTGTCATGTTCATCGTTTCCCAGAACACGAGAAGCTTAAACTCCACCTTTTTTTTTTTAATTTGACCATGGTCTCGTTGAGACTAGTTCAATCAACAAGCTGTTTCCAATGCAGAAGTCTTGCTCTGAAATGTTTTATTTATCATAAACATGCCTTTGAGATTACAATTGTGTCATCTGAAGTGCTAATGACTTCCATTCATTTTTGTAGGTGCATATTACACAGGGTGACTATGACGGGAAGGCTGTCATAATTTCATGGATAACTCCTGATGAACCAGGGTCTAGCCAAGTGCGTTACGGCTTATCTGAGGGGAAATATGATTTTACTGCTGAGGGGACTGTAACAAACTACACATTTTACAAATACAAGTCCGGTTATATACATCAGTGCCTTGTTACTGGCCTTCAGGTAGTCAACACCAACATTTTTGATATCCTCTTTTGAAAACTGAAACATTCAGCATTTTTATCTTGTTGGTTTTGGGCTAATAAACATCACGTCTAGTGCATTTTCGCATAGCATATAGGTGAGCATTCTCATATACTTCTCCCACAACCAAATAAGTACTGCTCAGTTTTCTGTTTGTGGGAGGGTGGTATTTCATTTCTCTGGCAATATAATTGGTACACATAATCTCTCTTCTTAGTTCCTATTACATGATTTCCTCTGTTTCATTTCAACAAAGCAAAGACTGGCACAAGAGTAGAACGAGGGCCTTAACTGAAAAAGGATCAAGAATAATAGGTCAACTAACATTTCGCAATTGTTGAGTTTGAAGAAAGTAGTAGACTTAAAAAGGAAAGAAAATAATAAGAAAAAAGAAAGTGGTGTAGTTACAAGAGTTTGGATATGTATTTGGGTTGATAGGAGAACATCAAATTCTGGTTTCCATCTGGCAGTAATAGCTTATAGATGTCTTAAATGTTTCCCTCCTCCACCTTTTTCAATCCGTTTGACCAATTAGCTTTTATCTTCTGTTTTAGTATGACACGAAGTACTACTATGAAATCGGAAATGGCGATTCTGCTAGGAAGTTTTGGTTTGAAACTCCTCCAAAAGTTGATCCAGATGCTTCTTACAAATTTGGCATCATAGGTAAGTAGTTTAAATTTCTATTTTGATTACTTATCTAAACAAGTTTTTTAAGTTTTTTCAGAAGGACAAGCTGTACCCCTGTAGACTATAATATGGTTTATGCAAACATCACATACCTTTGTTGCGACGGAAACATAGTTTATTTGATTTAACAATATAGAACAAGTTTCTTTGTGTTTTTCTTGCTATTGTAAAACAAGTCAACCACTCATAGGAAGCAACATTATAAATATGTGAGACTATTTTTGGGTGAGAAGTTAGCTAATGTTTCTTTATCTGTTCACCATAGTTAAACTGAGACCATTTATCAAAAAGCATTCGGGTTTTTTCACATATTTTATGCACTATGTTATGATATTCAAGATTCTTATTTGAAATTCATCGACGTTCTTTGTAGGTGATCTTGGTCAAACATATAATTCTCTTTCTACTCTTCAGCACTACATGCAAAGTGGAGCCACAAGTGTCTTGTTTGTTGGAGATCTCTCTTATGCTGACAGATATGAGTATAATGATGTTGGAGTTCGTTGGGATACATGGGGCCGCTTCGTTGAACAAAGTGCAGCATACCAGCCATGGATTTGGTCTGCTGGGAATCATGAGATAGAGTTCTTTCCAAATATGGTAATGACTTTACATATGTTTCACAAAGTTTTTGGATTTTTATAACGTCAGCACTACTGTACGACATGTTTTATTCTCATTGTTGCTACTGCTTTCTAGTTACGAAATCAGATTTACTTCATTTTGTTCTCAGATGTCAGTGTATGTTGCAACATTCTAGTAGCCACAAGCATTCCATTTACTCAAACTAAAGATGACTTAAAGCTGTTCTGCGCTTATGTTGAACAATGGCGATTCTTTCACAATCCTCAGATGGACCTGAGGCTGTGATGGCTAGATACGCCAATCATGACCATAATTCGATATTTAGCAAAATTCCCATATTCATTTCTAATTCAGACCTCAGATGTGCTCATTTCTTTGATAGCATTGTTTTAAAATGTACTAAGTTAGAATAACATAAAAACACCTCCGACGTGTCGTACAAAAAATTTCTTCCTTCTTAAGGACCTCTGCCCTGTGTCCTTTTAAAATATTCTGATGCCCGTTGACAATACTTCTCATTATGTACAGGGGGAAGTGGTTCCTTTCAAATCATTTCTATATAGATACCCAACACCTTATCAAGTTTCAAAAAGCAGTAATCCCCTTTGGTATGCCATTCGAAGGGCATCCACTCACATAATTGTCCTATCAAGCTACTCTCCTTTTGGTAAGTAATTGTTCTCTCTTATGTCTTACTTCTTTGTAAATAATACATCTGTCCCTTTCCTCTTGTTTTAGTAGGTGCAATGCTTTGTCCGGTATCTTGCCGTTAAATGCGAATTTATTGATTCTCTAGTTTCTGAAGACTTAAAAGGCCACACAAACAAAATATTTGCTGCTTAATGGTGTTAAGATGGACTGATGAACTTTCAAAATGAAATGCAAAGCATCATGTAATCAACTAAGTATATGCATCTGGAAGTAAAACTCCCCGAACTCATGCTCACAAGCTTTTGCATTGCAGTTTTGCCAAGATGATTTGCCGGCTTCTTTTTGCTATTTGTTTTCTTCATTATCAATTATTAGTTATTAGTTCTTTTACTGCCAAACCATGTCCATGTAAAAGAAGAAAAAAACTTCAGTAATTATTTGGTGCATTTGGCTAGGGAATTTTATTTTCATGTACAGGTCTCTTCAAGCTTAGAACAAAGTAATTTCTGCTGGTTATTTAATGCAAAGAACAAGCTTTAGGACCTAGTTTTGAATTGTCTAAAACCTGAAAATGTTTCTAGTTGTTCTTGTTTTACTATACCTTTGAGTATCATCTACCATAGAAATGATTCTTTTGATTGGATAGCTAGCTGTGTCTCTTGTCTTGCAGTAAAATATACACCTCAATGGCATTGGCTGAAGCAGGAACTTAAAAATGTGAATAGAGAGAAAACTCCTTGGCTTATAGTCCTTATGCATGTTCCCATCTACAATAGTAATGAAGCTCATTTTATGGAAGGGGAAAGCATGAGATCCGTCTTTGAAAGATGGTTTATCAAACATAGGGTTGATGTGATCTTTGCTGGCCATGTCCATGCTTATGAAAGATCAGTAAGTTGTCTTATCTCATCATCATACTCGCCATTGCTGCTTGTCTCTTCAAAGAAAAAGATGACATTTTGATATTATATATCCAAATCATGTAGCTTTTTGTATTAGCTATTGGGGATTTGGTCATAGCTGAAACTAACTCCCGCAAAAAAAAAAAACTCAACTAAAACTACTCAAGATCAATAGGAAGCTAAGAAATATATTTACAAAGTTCAACCGACCATGCTCTATATTTTTTAGTAAATCCCGGTCTTTTCCACATAATATAGTCAACCAAAGATTGGAGCGTCTTAGCAGACAAATAGAAACACATGGAATATTAGCAAAAATACAGATTTTAGGCACAATAGAGAAGAATGCTGAGTTTGCCCCAGAAGCAATACTCTCACTTTGTATATCTGGACTAGTTCACTTAGAAGTATCATCTTCATTGCCAAACTGATATATATTCTGGAACGACCAAACATTTTACTCAAAATATTTGAGCACAAGTTGCAGTAATGTGAGGCTATGAGGATATAGGCTAGAGAGACATAAATGCCTTTATTGAAGACGAAATTTTAAGTCAGTTTATGTGACACACTGTTGCCTGAGAGAGAATTTAGTTACAAAAATCAGTTGCACATTTCTTCTCTCGTCTTTTTTCAATTTTCAACTTTATCTGTATTGTAATAATTTTGCTGTGACGTTGAGACCTCCTATTTTTTATCCTTTTCAGTATCGCGTATCTAACATACACTATAATGTCTCGGGTGGTGATGCTTATCCCGTACCGGATAAAACAGCTCCTATTTACATAACTGTTGGTGATGGAGGAAATCAAGAAGGTCTTGCTTCAAGGTAAGTTACACAGATTGCACGGACTACCCTAGTCAATGACACCTTACGTGCTGCTGCTGAATTATGTGGTCCACCTTATCTAATAAGTTTTGAGTTATGTTTTGTCGTTTGTTTTTGCTTCTTTCTTTTCCTTCCAAAAATCTCTCCAACCACTACTATTTGCACAAGGAATCCTGTCCAAGAACTTTGTCTATTAGCCTGGAATTGCTTTATCTGACTCTGCCTCTGTTAACAGCCTGAGTTTATGGAATTTTATTGCTGTACATTTTATGCTATCCAACTTATGTGGCTTTCTACATGATGTTGAACTACATTATCATTTCCCTTTCTATGCAGATTTAGAGATCCACAGCCAGATTATTCTGCTTTCCGTGAAGCTAGTTATGGTCATTCGACGTTAGAGATCAAGAATAGAACACATGCATTCTACCACTGGAACCGAAATGACGATGGAAATAAAGTTACAACTGACTCGTTCACGTTACACAACCAGTATTGGTCAGTGTCATCCCTTTCTAGTTTTTCCGTAAAATTTCTTTTCAACCTTTGGCGTAACTGGTAAGTTTCTGCCATGTGACCGGGAGGTTGCGGGTTCGAGCCGTGAAAACAACCTCTTGTATTTCTGCGTACAAAGACCCTTGTGGCCGGCCCTTCCCCGGGCCCCGCGTATAGTAGGAGCTTAGTGCACCGGGCTGCTCTCCCCCACAATAAGTGCTTATTGTTTCCCATCTAATTGGAATAGATTAGTCAGATCTTGATAACATTGAAGAACTTCCAACGCATATATAGCTTTCAGACTTTAGATCCATGCCATAAAACAGGGAACAAATGTGGTTTTACTTTTATGTAAACATCATCTTGAAATCATTCTCAAGGCTAAAAGGTGCTTTAACACTGCATCTTGTGTGATATACTGATGTTTAACCAAAAGAGTCCTGAATAGTAGATGCCATGACTAGGATGGCAAAGCATATCTAATGCACTTGCTCTTATTTTCTATTCGATTGACTGACCTTGTGATTTTTTTATAAATTCAGTTATTGAACAAAACTGAAATAACATTTCTGCATTTAATCCTACACATGGAAAGATCTAAAGAAATGTTTTTGATGCACTGTGATGGCAACTAACTGGTTTCTCGCTAAAATATAATGCATTAAGTTTCCATTGGAGCTCTACTCTCACAAGTGAAGAATCATTTTTAATGATAAAATCTTGGCAAGTTAGTATTTGTACCTCAGCTGTATGCATTCACCACTTATTGATCCTACCATAGTTGCACTAGTCAAAGTCACTACATGTCCGAGCTCTTAAGACCATTTTATTTCTTGAAATACAAATTTGTGTATGATCATTCTTTTACAACGGTGGCGTCTAGGTGAGACTACATGCACCTCGATGGTACCACCAGGTATCCGCTACCTTCCATCATCACACAGCTACCGGGTAACTCTGTCCACTATTGCTTAAGCAGATGGGAATAAATCACCTAGCATTTTATTTATGTTGGAATTTGAACATTGCATAGTTTTCACCCACTTCATTAACCCGCTATACCACACTCTCGGGTACAACAAAGCATCTAATTATTCCCATTGCTGTTTACGGTTGATGTATCCCATTGACTGATGTGTGCAACTCATGGTTATGCAGGGGAAGTGCCCGTCGCAGGAGAAAGTTGAATAAGAATCATCTGCACTCCGTCATTTCGGGAAGGCCGTCCACGGCATGGTTCTGAAACAGTTTCTCAAGCATGTTGTCAACCTTGTGGTAGTTTTATGCCATGATCCTACTGTCCAGTTTCAAAATCTATCTACTTTGTTGAAGGATAGATCCAGCTACCTTACTACTAGTTGTATTGGTCACTTAAACTAAGAAATTTGTGTTGTTTATGGCAGCATCATGTCATTATGGGAAGTGTTAAGCCTTGTAAATTTCTGGCAAGACGATCGAAACTCGTGTTGAAATAGCTACTTATCAGATTTTTATAGTTGTGTTAAAAGGGCCTAAAATGCCCCATAACTATTAGATTTGGTCTAAAAATGTCCCCCATCCACCTATTGGGCCAAATATGCCCTTCTTTAATGTTTTTGGCTCACAAATACCCCTTGAGTTAACGGAAGGACACGTATCATCCTCTTATTGGCTCATTCTAAATATTTCATAATTAATTAAAAAGAGTCATTATTCATACCTGAAAAATAATTTTCTAAAGCAATTATTCTAAAACATTTTTTACTAAAAACTAAAGAATAAAAGGAATTTTTTTTCCAGTTTTTACAAAAAAAAAAACAAATTTTTTCTAAAATACTTACAAAAGTTTATTAACAAAATCTGTTTTTTTTTTTTTTTTTGTAAAAACTGGAAAAATAAAAAACTAGATTTTTTAATTTAAAAAAAAAACTGTTTTAAACCTTTTTTTAAAATTGGATTTTTTAAAACTTTTTTAATTATAACTGTTTATGGTACTAGAAAAAAATGGTAATCATTTATGGTACTATATATGATAGTTGAAGGACATTTTAGGCTCTTTTCCGTAAAGAAAATAAAAAAACGTGATACATGAATGGTAATCATTTGTATACAAAAATTTAAAACTGTTTTAAACTTTTTTTAAAAACTCGATTACCATAAATGATTACCATTCATGTATCACATTTATGGTACAACAGTTTTAAATTTTTTTTTAAAAAAATCCAGTTCTCTCAAAAAGTTTAAAACAGTTTTAAAAAAAAGTTTTAAAAAATCCAGTTTTCTAAAAAAAATAGATTTTACAAAAAATATCCAGTTTTCTAAAAATCTGTTTTTAAAAAATCCAGTTTTAAAAAAAAGTTTAAAACAATTTTTTTTTTTTAAAAAATAAACAATATAGTTTTTTACTAAAAAATATTTTTTTTCCATTTTTTACAAAAAAAAAAAAAAATAGATGTTAATAAAAATTGTAAGTGTTTTAGAAAAAATTCGTTTATTTTTCAGGTATAAATAATGGGTCTTTTTAATTAATTATGAAATATTTAAAATGAGCCAATAAGAGGATGACACGTGTCCTTCCGTTAACTCGAAGGGCATTTGTAAGCCAAAAACATTAACAGAAGGACCTATTTGGCCCAATAGGTGGATGGGGGACATTTTTAGACCAAATCTGATAGTTGATGGGCATTTTAGGCCCTTTTCCATATTTGATTTGACTAGTTTTTGGACTGGTGCATTGCACATGTATCTTAGCACAATCTTAGCACAAGTGTTTTTGGATTAGTTTTTGTCAATAATTAACGCGCTGCACAGTACTATATCATTAATGCAGCGATTATGATACATAAATTAAAAAAATAGCTATCAAACACTATTTTAACACAACTAGATCTAGGAATGTGCAAATAGCTATCAAACACTATTTTAACACAACTAGATCTAGGAATGTGCATTCGAATCGGTTTATCGATAAATCGAATCGATTATTTGTTATCGGTTCATCGATAAATGAAATCGAAAAAATCAAAACCTTATTGAAATGATAACGATAAACATATATACAAATCGATAATCAATAAGTAATTATCGATAAAAGTCAAAATCGAATCGACAAATCGAATGCACACCCCTAACTAGATCTCCATATTATTTCTAATAGTACATCTAACTAAACAAACGCCTTGCTCTAAGTTTATACTATATTGTAAGCCTATGCTACATTTTATTCTTTCTCCAGCTTCAGCTTCACTTCAGAAGTTTTGCAGCTTTATATTACTCTCTCCTCTGCCGTTAATCAAACAATTATCTACAAAAATGATTAATTCTACTATTTGTCACTGCCTAAAACAAAAGATACAAATAATTATACAAGTCTTACAACAACAGAAAATATTCCTATAAATTTTTCACCATTAGGAGTCCCTATATATGGGCTGTGGTGCCCATTTGAGATGCAAGTTGAGTTTCCCTGATTTAGCTCCATCTAATTCAAAGGTTTCTTTATATTCTCCTTCCATTAGTACTCTTGTCAATGTCAGTATGCACCTTCCCATATAATCCTGCCAACAGAAAAACAATGTAAACACTGGAGATGAACCATTGTAATCACAATTTATGACCCCGTCCGGTGTTTACACCAATAATACATTGCACCTGTATCATTCATATGCAAGTTTATCGCTAACCATGGTCGATTAATATGTAATTTCGCCTCAATCCATCACCTAACCATAGTAAATTAATGTGCCATAATTAATGTGGTATGGTGTAAACATCGAGTGCGTTTTTTTCCATACAAAACAAGGTCTCCGCCCCTTCCCCTAATCCCCCACTTAAAGTAAGGGGGAAATCCCTCAAAATCATCCTATATCCTACAATTCAATGATGCCATAATGAATAACCCTAACATTTCTATTGGTATCACATGTCTAAGCAGTTTGACATGCTAAGGGAGAAATACTAACTAATAACTGCTTCCCACACAATGAATAGCACAAATACATAAAAAGATGAGAAAACCAAAAATGAAAGTAACAAAGGCCTGATTCAGACCAGCCTCACCTTCGGCCTCGGTAGTTTCTTTGTACTAATCAAGCATTTGTATATCAAGAAAATAAATGGAGATGACCACATTGTTTTGCTGGTCGGTTGACGATAAGGCAAATGGTATTTAAAGGAATAGACAAAGCATGATTTTCGTCTGGATAAAAGCTAGATAATTTGTCGTTCTCCTTGATCATCTTATTCTTTAAACGGTGACACTATCTATGGCTGTAATGCTTTGAACCATATTTAGCTATAATATAAAGTTCCTGTTTTCGTTCAAAAAAAAAAATCTTTCTTTAAACACAGAGAGTATATCATGTTGAATTTATCGACAATATTTAAATGTTGATCATTTAGAATTCAGGAGCACGGTAACTGATGACCGCATTTGTAATATCGAGGGCTAACTTTTTATTGTTTCAATTGCTTATGTTGTCGGTTTTCTTAAATCTATCTGAAAATTAAGCCTTTAATTTTCCAAAAAGATTCTAGTATGTCCCGGATCATCTGACAACTCCGAACAAGGCATAGGAGACTTTACCTGTTCTAAATTTAAGCAAAAATTAGCCTATGTAACAAGGTTATTTCAGATAAAAAACTCTCACATGAGGAAACATTGGTGTCTGAATAGATACAACACTTATTGGCTTATTAATGCTTATGTTGTGCGAACTCTCCAAAATGATGAGGTACCCGTGTCGGATCCTCCAAAAATATACTACTTTTGAAGGATCCGACACGCACCCGTCGATATTTTCGGAGAGTCCAAGATGGAATTTAATGCTAATGAAAAATTGTACCAAGACCAGTAGTAATAGGATAAGTACTTGGAATTGGTTAAAGGGAAAGATACTCTACCTTTCCAAAGGTGTCATGGTCCCACACTTCTAGAATAAGCATATCATGTAAGCCATCCTCAACGACAAAGTCAAAAGTCTGATTCCACACTGGATTTAAACTTTCCGGCACAACCTACATATAGGGAATCAGCATTATAATTGGCTATGAATTATGAGGTTTAAAGTAGATTACCATAGAAAAGTATTCTTCGATATACTAGGCCGAAATCAAAGTGATGAGTATCACAACAAAACGCCCTTGTCTCGGCTTAGCAGAAAGAAGGCAACGTACGAACATCTTTAAACCTAACTAAACATTTAAATAACAAGAAGAACAGATACCCTGGTTTTGTTCTTGGTTTCAGTCTTCTTCATAGTAACCACAACATAAGGATCAGCTTTTCCCATTAGATCAGTTGGGGCCAAATCATCAGCTGATATCACCGTTACAGAAAGTACACCCCTTACTATTACGTCCTTTCGCCTGTTGATTTCACCTCCATTTTGGGCAGCTTCTTTTTCTTCTGCTCCACTTTTAAGTACCTTCTCCAGTGAAGTCATTGACACATTCGGCGCAAAAGGGTTACTGAACCCATTCTTCATGCCATAAGGACAATACAATAGCTCCAAGTGCACCTAAACCCAAGATGACGAGAATAGTTCAGACAAAGAGCTACAATAAAACTATTGCATGAATGTGTTTATGTTTGTTATTGTCACCTGTCCCCTATTCTTTTGGTCTCTCTGGATCTCCAAATCTTTCACCAACTTCAACCAGACATCCTTCACCTTACCAGGCTCAAGCTCGTTTAAACGGATATGTGCACATCCGATTAGTTCGGCTGCCTGAAGCCCTTCATCGTCATAGATCTTCACCACTAAGTGTTGTGTCAATGGATCTTCAACTACAAACTCGAAATGTTCATTCCACACTGGGTTCAATTGGTTGTTCTGAAAAGAACAATTGTTTACTTAAATGTTAAACTTGGTCAGTGTATTACCAAATCTCTTCCATACAAACAGATGAAATGAAAAACTTACAATTGTTTTGCTCTTTTTCATTCTATCTCGTATAGGGCGGACATATAACTCGGCAAAAGGATCAGATTTACCAATGAGGTCTTTGTTTGTTAACTCCTTTGCTTGAACAAGTTTCACCTCCAATACTCCAGTAGGCTTCAGTTCAAGGTCACTAATAGCAATAAAATAGAATGTCACAGAGAAACCAATCAAAGTCCAAGTTTTGCATAAAAGTAAAACGATACATTGTCTTGTTAGGGTCAATATTCAGATAAACATCTAGTACAACTTTTACAGCTTCCACGGAGACATTAGGTCATCATTATGAAATTAAACATATTAGTAACTTTTTAAGTCAGTAACTGAACAGCAAAATGGAAGAAGTCATCTCGATTACTCTCTCAAATTTTGAGGATTTCTCCAAAATCCAAGTTCCATCTTTGGATATCTTATACTCCCTATGTCCCAATTTATGTGGCACCGCTTGACTAGGCACAGAGTTTAAGAAAGAAAGGAAGACTTTTGGAATTGTAGTCTAAAACAAACCTTAAACAATTGTGTAGCTGTAAATCGTCTCATTAATGGTAAAATAGGAAGTTTGAAGTAAAATAATTTCTAATTATAGAAAGGTACCATTTTTTGGAATAGACCAAAAAGAAAAGTATGCCACATAAATTGGGACAGAAGGGGTATTGAAAAACTTCGTTATAGTTTAATGAGAAAGTGAATATGTTCAATTGGAATCAAAATTTAAAGTTCCCTTATTAATGAGAATACCTGTAATCCCCAGGCAAAATGGGAATAATTTTTCGAACTGGCCATGTGATAGAGTCTTCAATAGCATCGCGGATAGTGCCCTGTAGAGAGAAATTCATTTAGTACAGCTTGACGGTCACGAACCATTAAAAATTTAGAACTTCCTCAAAACTTGATTGCAAAAATCGCAAACAAGAGAAGACAATTCAAACAAATGATTTGTGCTCTCTTTCTTACCAATAAGGTCACTGATATGAAATGCACCAAAAGGCAAAAAAGGTTTTCTTTTGCTGATATCATCTTCAGCGTCATCATATATCATTAATGTGCCATAACCACACTATGAAACCCAATGCGAAACAGATGAGATACCCTTGTATAATCACATAGAAACATATCCTTGTACAATAATACATAGATATTATTTACAATAATGGTGTCCGGCCAGCTTGTGCACCTTGACTATTTCACTGGGTACTTGCTACCCCCCACGAGCAACAGTAACTCTACCCAACACCAATCACATAGATATTTTTAGTATTCATTCAGTTTCTTCCACTCTTTTCAGGAAAGGAGAGAGGGAACAGATAAAGCTTGGGACTTGCCAGCACTATCCAATTCCAGCACTCCGAGCATCTAAGGAACTTATTATATCTAATCACGCAGTATCAGAAGTTATTGAAGGACGACAAGATGTAACCATAAAGGTAACAAAATTAAATCGAAATTTTTTGCCCAAACCTCAATTGCTTCAGAAATGCCAGGTATTGCTGTCATGTCACCACCAACCACTTTAAGAGTAAAATCCAGCTTTTTCTGCAGATCACAAAAATTTTAGAGTCATTTTTTTCTCCAAAGTTTAGGAGTGGTGTTAATTGTACATGTGTGTGGCTATCCATGCTAGCTTGCATCTTATGTGAACCTTACACTTCAACCAAAACCAAGTACAGGATGATTAGTTCTGGGCATGTTAGGTGTCATGCATGTTTATCAAGATATATAATTTGGATTTACTTGGAGTATCGGCATCTAAATCCATGAGTCATTTGGCAAATCCATCAGTTATTGACCAAGTGGCTGTTAGAAAATCATCCAAATACAATATTTAACTCTAGACCCAAGAAAAATCTGTAGACATTCATAAGTTGATTTTGTACTTGTATGTACACATGTGGCGCACACACTTGTATGGTAACAAATACGTAATTCAGTATGCTCAATAACCTTAGAAGGATACAAGTAAAGTTAGAAGTATATACAACACCTTTTGCCTTAGTGAATAACAAACAGCTCCAAAGCAGGGAAATTCATCAACAAGCGGCCTGAAGATCAGCCTGAAAACCCCAGTAAACCCAATGTTTTTCACCTAAAACAGGACACGTTAATGCAAAATCAAATTCCCTGAGACTAGCTAGAAAATTTTTGTAAGCTAATTAAAGTCGGAAGAAAGGTGACAAGAAAACGTGTTAAATACAAATTAAGAAGTGGAAAATAGGTCCAACTATCTTTCTAAGATGGAGACCTTGAACAAGTAGATACTACAGGAAAATGATGGGAAAAAGAACTCTACCGGAGAAGGCTAGAGTAATAGGATGTCTAGAGGATAGTTGACAAGACTTCATAGTTGCCTTCACTGTAGCCAACCACAACCAAGTGAACCAAGAACACCATGAACACACAAAAGCTAATCATGAATGCTTAACACTATAGCAATATTGTTTCTACAGCAAGTACCTATAATTGAATTCATACATTACACAGTCAAAAAATATGGCAATTGTCTGAAATAACTTGCAAGTATACAGCATGAATGCACACACGACACAAAGGTCATGTAATAAATAAAGCACAGTGAGAATGTATTGAGATACCTCTTATCATTATCGTACTATCAGTTATATTGTGGAGATGTTTCTCCTGACTATGTATCCTTTGAAAGCAATATTTTTCCCTAGTAAGTAATGGTTTTTCTCTATTATTTGCAAGGTCAGTTGACTCACTCTTGACTCGTTGATACAGATATAGGGGCTAAGGTTGTTCCCAAGGAATGAGCTTGCCGAGAGAGTGCAGGGATATAGTTAAGGCTTCTGATGAGCCACACACTTGTTCAGTGGAAGCTAATAATTTATGCATTTCAGATCTTTTTTTATAGATATCATCCACAGTCGTATAAGTTACTCCTAGATTGCTTCGCATACTTATATCTGACCAGTTGGATACTCTGTTAAGAGATATTTATGTATGCTTAGGTAGGATTTGTTGTGAAGGTTTCATTATATTTCTCTTACTGTGAGTACCGGATTCGCTGGATCGCACAGTGGAACCATGTGTCGGTCATGGACAGATTTGGGTCATAAAAATAATAAAATACAGGGTTAAAGATATTAATAAGTAGCCGTGTCTGAGATTAGAAAAACAAATATTAACAAAGAGCTCACTGACATTTTTAATTGAGTTATTTACAATGGCAACATATTGGTAGCTCAGAAGCAATTAGCATGTCAGTTCAAATTAAGATTGCATAAGTGTATAATGAAACAAAAATGACACAATTCTTAGGAGGACAAGCTATTTAGTATAATTCTAAGCTGCAATTACCAACTAAATTACCTGCACCGGTAACGCCACACCAATATATGTCTTGATATCGAGTATAATGCTAGGGTTCCCATCCCATTGCATCTCTAATTCCATGGTAATACCTTCACTTCCATCTTCAAGAATAGAAATTCCTGTAAAGAAAAATCAGGTGTGAGCACCAATTATGTGTTGAATAAAATATGTGTTTCTCCCCCTAAGCAATATATTTTATTAGTGCTTAAATGAAACTATGCACTAGATTATTATTCAAATAGCTTCATCAGGTTCAATTGTCTTCTTTAATTTTCTTTCCAAATTTATTGTCACGTTTTGACTTCTCAAAGAGACTACATTACCGCAGAAATATTATGACACCTCCACACTTTCGATTAGGATAAAACTCGTCCGATGTAATTTCAAAGGTAGTCTAATATGCAAAATTTTAGAATAATTAAATGAAGCGTCAATGGAACTGGTCAAATTGCCATATATGGAAGTTGTCAAGACTCATGGGTGGATCCAAGGGGAAAGTAGGACAAGCAGAAAAGGCAAGATAAAATCTAGTATAACAGGCTCAAGGAAAACCAACAGCTTGAGCAAAAACAAAAGCACGACTTGCAATCTCTAACAAGGCAAGTATAAAGCTCGATAATTTCTCTCTTTACCTGCTCCATGACCACTTTTAAGTCTTTCTACTCTTTTTTGGAAAATAAATCCATTTATATATTAGGAATCAACACAAAATGCACTCTATGTGCCCGTTTGAATTTTTGTACAAATGAATATATAAACTAAAAGTAACTTAATGGCAAAGAAAACGTAATTGGTGCAAGGAAAAACATGCTCAAAGTTATTTAGTACAGGATCAATGTTATTTGAGATATAAAGCAGGAGAGACAGAGATTGGGAATTAAAGGAGGGCAAGAAAAAGAGTTGGACCATGAGCTGGTAAATAATATTATACTAACCATAATTGCTTCAATAAAATTCTTCCTTATTTAGGATATATAAGGGCATTAACATTGCACAGAACCTCCATCCTATGAGACACTATTTCTTATCTTCTACACTTCTTTTGGCACAATTTTACAGATGAATAGCAACAATGTCCGAACCACACAAGTTTCAAACAATCCAAGTTCGTTTTCTTTTCTAAATATGATATGATATTTTCTTTAAAATTTACTACTGACTAAAAGAGTATTAAAGTAATATGAGAGCCAACACGAGTAAAAGAAAAATGTAAGAAGACATTAGTTACTTATAAGCCGCACATTGGAAGCATGAATTGGGACGACGATGAGTTGAAATCTAACTATACATGTTCATTGTTTTATCTTTCGTTTTGGAAATGGAACAGCTACTTTAAATAGTAAGTAGTACTATGTATTTCCTTCCCGTCTAACAATAAGAAATTATTTTCCAAACCACATGTCTATACACACAGAAATAAAAGGCATTTGCTGAAAAAACTTGATTATGAGCCATCATCTAACCTGTGAATTGAGGAGCAACAGTACCAAGAGTAAACTTGGAAAATTTCAATGAAGCCAAAATCATAGGTCTATATTGTTCTAAAATTGGCTCCACACTTGACCTTACCAATTCTGATGCTGCCTGAATTAAAATTACCAGAACCAACTCAATAACCAAAAATATATAATAAAAGGGGGGAAAAGCCAATTATAGAAATTTAAAAAAAAAATGCTGACCCCCAAACAAAAGACCAAAAATGGATAGACATTTAGACTTACCTCATCTACATAAGGCCAGAGCTTTTCAAGATGAGAATTAAGCCACTTCAACTGTAAGAGTTGAAAAATTGAAACAAACATTAAAAAAAATCAGTACCTTTACACGAAAAACATTGATCACAAATATGATAAGTAAAGATAAGCTTAAAACACACACACACACACACACACACACACACACATACTGACCTTCTGCTGATTGGAGAAAACAATCCAAGAAGGATAGTGGTCAGGTGTAAAAATCTTTCTGGAATCTTCCACTGTCATTCTAGCAAACGCTGCTATTGTAGTAGCCTTTACAATAATTCAATAACAGCATACATCAAAATGCAACCTTTAAATTCAAAACAAAAACAAAATAAAATATAAAAAAAAGCTAAAAGACCCTTTTTTTAATAATCACTAAGAAAGTGACTAACCAGTTCAGAACGGAGTTTAGATCGGGAATTTTCGGATTTAACAAAGAGAACTATTAAACCAACTCCAGCTATAAGCCCAACTACAAGTCCCAAAACAAATGACATATTTTTGCTCTTCAAATTTTGCTTCTTCTTCTTCCGAGTTCCTCTTTGTTTGTTCAACTTCTTTTTTTTTTTTTAAAGATTCAGTGGAAGTGAAGTTATTGAAGAGAACCAGTACTGTAAAGTGACAATGAGAACCTGTTTTTGCTGTGTTTTTTAAGTGGGGTTTCACAACATTAAGCTATAAGGCAAGAAAAAATTGTGGGGAATGAAGTATAGAGGTTTTATGAAGAGCTTAGAGTTTCTCTTAGGGCTTGTTTGGTACAGGGACGATAGATAATTGATTTTCGGATTAAATTTGAAATAAATTTATTTTATATTTATTTGAGATAAAATTATAGTATAATTAATTTCGAAATTATAATGTTTATTTATTCCTATGTGTGATGATATAATTAATTACGGAATAATTAATTCCAAAATAATTTGTTTCAAACAAAATGACCTCTTAGCATTTGATTTTGAATACTCTTAGCATTCTTTTTATTTTTGTTTGTTTGCCTTTCTTTTCCATGCGCCGATGGTCGATTGGAAATAGTCTCTCTGCCCTCTCGGGTATATTATTATTTATAGTCAAAGCATGTATTATTTTTAGAAGAATACTTTTAAGATCATAGAAGTTTAAGCTTTGGTGTGATCACAATTTTTTAGGTTCGAGTAGTAAAAAATCTCTTATAAAAATATAAGGTAAAATTATGATTCGATCTTTTTCGAAATCCCGCAAATAACCAAAACTTAATACACCCCTCGCTTTTAAGATCATACGTAATTTATTAAAGAATTAATGTACTACGAACATTGCGTCAAATAGAAGTCTTTGGTTTTTTTGTTTCGCTTTTCAAAGGGTTGTTTGGACAGCCAAAAACCGACCAAAGCCACTTTTTTCTTAAATGTTCAAATTGATGCTGCGATAATTTAGGATACTTGCCATTTGCCGACAACTGACTTGAATACGAGCGAGTTTGGCTGAGTTTCTAAGTTTGGCTTATAATTATTTTTTGGTTTATTTATATATTTAATAAAATTATTAGTGTTTATAAGTCAAAAATAAGTCAAAAGTTATAAGTTGGTCTCCACAATTTATCAAATTTCAGTTTATAAGCATTTTAAGTTTGATCAAAATATTTACTATTTTATTCCTAAAATACTTCTTTTTAAAACAAAATTTTGTGTATACCCAATTCTTAAGCTATATTTTATTAATTTCAGCATTTTTATTCAAACTCATATCTACTTATTTTTTAAATCAATTTCAACATTTAAAAGTATTTATCAGCTACTCTAAATCAACTAAATCAAACGAGTTTGTACTTATCTTGTAGGGCCAGAATGGGAATCTAAGCCAATCCAATTTCCTTGTCATCAACTCATGCATTTTTCTCTATTATCTCGCTTTATATAATAGTACTCATTATTTTTACTTGATACTTAGATATATTTTTAAAGAATGTCTAAATAAATTTTGGTTATATTATACTTCTTCCATTTTTAATTTATATATTTTGCTTCTTCTTTTTTTTGTGTGTATTTTTAAAATGAGTTATTTGGAGGGAAGTCACCTTTATCTAAAGGGTGTCAAATTACACTAAATAGATAGCTAAATTTTGTATGCATATATATTATATGTTCAAAAAAATTTGGATTCTTTGTGTGTTTTCACTTCTTTATTTTGAAATCTCTTATTAAAAAATTTGACACCACAACTGATGTCATTTTTCTATATTTAGTTAGTTTTTAGTTTAACATTCTATTTTTTTTTTAATTGAAACTTGCGTATGTAAATTGTTAGTAAGTTGTATTAGTAAAATAATTTTGGAGAAAATAAAATAATATAAACAGAAATTTAAACGAAACAAAAGTTAATCTGAGCCCACTGAATTCACAATGTTTCCTTAAGGAATTTAATCCCCTCATAGTACCTAAGGTTATGGATTATTTCATCCCATGATAAAACGAATTACATACGGGTGTAGTGATATTTTATACCTCAATGATCAGCGAACACAAAGTTTGGTAGCAAATCACATTTATTGTTGCTTTCTTTGAAGTTAAAACAATGCAGAAGAAGGAGGAGAAACTCAAAAATCGTATGGAAAATGTGAGATAATGTAACGACCCGACCCGTCGTTACGCGAGTTACCGCCCTGTTTTTTCCGTTTTATGCTTCAATATGTTTCATTATATGTGTTTGGTTAATTTGAAGTAATTCGGATAGAGTTCGGTTAGAAATGAGACAATTAGTCTCTTTATGAGAAGGTTAGTTTGAAAAAGTCAACCGAATGTGGACTTATGAGTTAGAAGGCTCGGAATGGATTTATGATGATTCGACTAATTTCGGGGGATAATTTATGACTTAGGAGCGCAATCAAAATTTAATTTGGAGGTCCGGTGTAAAATTAGGCTTGAAATGGCTAAGGTTGGATTTTGGCGAATTCCGGATGGTAAGTGAGATTTTGATTCGGGGCTCGGAATGAAATTCCAAGAGTTGAAATAACTCCGTTAGGTGATTTTGGATATGCTTGCAATATTTCAGGTCATTCGGAGGTATTTAGGTCGAGTTTTAGATCAAATGTTAGTTTCGGGAGTTTTAATGATACTTAGTCTTGAATTCGTGAGAATTCGATGATTTTCGATGTTTGTGATAGTGTTTTTATGTTACGAGCAAGTTTAAATGAAGTAATAGAACATATTTGTGCATTTGGTTGAGGTCCCGAGGGCCTCGGGTGGATTCTGGATGGTTAACGGATCGATTTTGGCCTCATATGGACTGCTGGTTTGCTGGTATTTCTGCAACAGAGATTTACTCTATGCGATCGTAAGAGAGGGGATGCGATCGCATAGAGCAAAAGTTGAGGGGGGCTGGATTGGCCTATGCGATCTCAATAGGCTTTATATGCGATCGCAGAAGAGGAATTTTCAAGCCTATGCGATCGCATGGGTGAGTTATGTGATTGCATTGAAGGATTTTGGAAGGCAGCATTTTTGGTCTATGCGATCGCAGTGGTATTGATGTGATTGCATAGAAGAATCGCCTAGACTAAACAGTTTAAGGGTTATTTCAGTCGCGACCCACATATTATTTCCACCATTGTTACTCCGCCAACAGAGCTTTTTGAGCGATTTGAAGAGGGTTTTCAATGGGTATTGCAAGAGAGCTTTTTTAGCGATTTGAAGAGGGTTTTCAACGGGTATTGCTTGAAGGTAAGTATCTTGACTAGAAAACATCATTTTAGGAAAGAATCAACACTCAAATTCATGAAATTGGGTAGAAATTGTGAAGAATTGGGGCTTTGTTCTTGAAAATGAATTTTTAGGATTTGAAAGGCCATTTGAGCTCCATTTTCGATAAACTTTATATGTACGGACTCAGGGCGAGACGAGGAATCCATTGGTATAATTTTTAGAATTTTTCGAGAAGTGGGCCCAGGGCTCGGGTTTTACCAACTTCGTGAATTTTAGTACTTTTCGAGTATTTTTTATTGGGTTGTATTTCTTTAACCCATATGTATGTATTCGCTATGGTTTCGACTAGATTCGACGCGCAAGGAGATTGATACGAAAGGAAAGGGCATTGCGGACCAGTCTACGGCCGATTAGAGGTGAGTAGTTGGTGTATATGATGGCCTGAGGGTTTGAAACACCGGCTTATCACACTGTGATGCTATTTAGGGGTGTGACTCGCACTCCATGGCAAGTGCGAGATTGTTTATGATTGAGGATTGTGACTTGGTCCATCCCGAACAAGTATGTTTCTATATATTGGCGATTGATACGCACCTTATGTTGAATATATCCAGGCTTATTGCCATGTTTGAGGCCTTGTGCTGATCTGTAGCATCCTCATAGGATGATTAGCATTGTGATAGCATGATTTGTAAAATTATTGATCTCAGTCCTGTGTTTAATCACTGTTATGAAATGCTAAGTCACTTTTCCTGAAATTAAATAACTAAAGTATATTCTTATTAATGAATTGGAAATTTGGAAAATAAATTGAAATTGTTATGTGATTCATATGCATATTGTGGACTGAGTATGGATAAGGCTGCACGCCGCAGCGAATGATATGATTATATTGTGCCAGGGCTGAAGGAGCCCCTCCGGAGTCTGTACACACCCCAGTGAGCGTCGTCGACGTTAAATGGATCGGGCTACGCGTCGTAGCGGTCATGTGCATTGCATTGCATTCATGTATTGTTATTTACTTGAGCTAGCTGTTATTAACTATTGTTGTTGGTTCGTAGTAAGGTGTCGGATTGTTAGATTTAGCTTTACTTTGTGGCATTTCGTGGATTTCTTATCTTCAGATATTTTATATGCTTTTTACTCACTGAGTACTTAGTACTCACCCCTACTCCCTGCACCTTTGCGTGCAGATTCAGGTACACCGGAGATTTAGCTGAGTAGTCTTGTTTCCAAAGTTATTAGAGTTGTTGAGGTAGCTGCTTAACGTTCGCAGGACCTGGCTACTCTTCTTATTCCAGTTTATTTATATATATACTTTCAGTATTTCGTTCAGATATTATTATCCAGTTTTGCTTAGAGGCTCTAGAACCCAGATCTTTTGGGAATGTTTTATCAGTTTCGCACTTCTCAGTATTGTTCTTCTATGAATATTGGATTATTACTATAAAACTATTATATTCTTCTTAAATTGTTGATTTTGAGATTTATTGTTGAATTTGAGAGTGATTGTTGATCATGCTTGCCTAGCTTTAGGATTGGGCGCCATCACGATCGGGTTTGGGTCGTGACAAGTTGGTATCAGAGTCTAGGTTACTAGGCCTCGCGAGTCATGAGCCGGTTTAGTAGGCTCTCGCAGATCTGTACGTAGACGTCCGTATCTATCCTCGGGAGGCTACAGAACCTTTAGGAAACACTTCACTTTCTTGGAATTCTTATCGTGCGCATTTAATTCAGCTTGAGATATAACTCTTGAAATTCCTTCCATACGTTTGTATGTGCACGCGAGCGTTCAGTAATATACTTGCATTGATGGCTGGTGATTCCCCGATCGAGGGGTGAGATGTAATCTCCATGAGTTCATGTTGGGCAAGTCTGGAGGACTTTATGCCGAGTCTTTGTCTATGGCTTGAGCACCGAGGTGCTGATTTTACGAGCTGGTATTATGAATTTATATGTTCAGTATTGTCCCTAATTGTGGGAATATCGGCTAGATAGTTACGTGATGAGTATATTGGTTTTGTGTGGTGTGTCCATATGACTTGGAAGTGTCAAAGAAGGACTGCTAGATGATAGATTGACCATTAAGTGTTTGATTCCTATTGTGATTCGTTGTGTTGCCCGAGTTATGGGTGCGTGAAGAATATTTTCGTATCTCCTAGTTGGAAAGTTAAGTGCAATACTTGCGGCGGTACGAGTTCAGACTCAGGAAGACTAAATTGGATGTATTATGTGTATGTCGGTGGAAGGTATTTTCTATGTCTCATGATTCGAATAGGTGCAACGCATGTACATGTATCAATTTTGATAATATAATACAGGTAGTATTGAGGTTAATGTTGTTGATATACATTGTGATGTTTTGTCGAGTTGTAGTCGTGTTGCTAGGTTGGTTTTGGTGATTCTCTAGCAAGTGGATAGGCCCAATTACAAAGGAAACTCTACCGAAATTTTTGAAAAATGTGGGACTTAGTAACAAAAAAATTGGTCCCTTAGAGAGTAGGCTTAACTGTTATGTGAGTGAATGCAAGAAAATACAGAAGAGTTAAAATTTTAGATGATTTGTGTTTCCACAAGCTTATGAAATAGTAAGTTTAATCCCACCATGGTATTACAACAACAATGGAGCATACGCGTTATGAGTATACTAAGTTGTGATATATGGCTTCGAGCTAAGTTGGGGAGGTTGCTGTTGATTATCTGATTGTTTAATTATGTATTATGTTAGTTCTGATTTGATGCATGCTGGTGAATCAGTTCTGGTTGTGGAAATTGGATCGAGAATGACACGAGTAAAGGAAAATTTTTGACAGGATGTCAAGAGAGCGGATGAGCAGGAAAGAAGTTTTGATGGTTAAGATAAATTGGTATTGTCTTTATCGTCACCTGAGAGCGGTGTTGCATTTTGGCTAGTGATTCTTGATCGCTTTACAGAGTTAGTACGACCTGTAGTTTGGAGGTACGCTCCATATATTGTTGTGGTAGATTGTGAGAGTGTGTTCCACTGGAAGATTTTATAAGTGTGTCATGTGATCACTTTATTGATTAATGATGTAAACCAAGTATGAAGTTTGAGATGATGTCGTTAAATTAAAGATTCATGCCTGGAGGGCACTTGGCATATTGGATTGTGAATTGGGGAGGATTACTCTGATTATGATGGTTGTTCTTGTGTTCTATGAAGAAATAAAAGTTATTTAGGACCTTTGAAAGGTTATTAGACTAGTTCAGTGTGATCAGAATCGGCTTAAAGTCGGTGGATAGATGTAATGTGGATAATGGCCCTATATCAAGCCAAATGTGTGCATTTTTTTGTAATGCGGTCCTCATGGAGGAGTTGTTAGTATGATGTTTCTTTGTCAGACATTTCGCGTAGTGATGTATTGCACTGGGTGAGTTGTGAGACGGCTTGAGAAATTGCTATATGTTAAGAATCCGCGTAGGAATGACGTTGTATGAGCATCTTGGCTCTTGAGATTCAGATTGTACATCGTACCTCAGTTGTGCTTGAGTGTTGTAGCTTATAACGCTATATGTCCCTCAGAGATATTATTATGCACTTAGCATGCATACGACCGATACTTGATATTATGTTGTAATGAGCAAATTTGGCTCGATGTGCGTCTCCTTTTGTGAGATCTATGTGTAGATCGGGTGGCACGCCGCCACGGGTATGTTATCTGGATCGGGTTGCACGCCGCAACGGTATGATATCGAGTATAGCTTTCTATATGCCATCTTTGTATGCCTTGCTTCCTATTTTCTAAGGAAAGTCTGTATTAGTACGTAGGATTTGATAATTCCTTTCAAAGCTCGTTCCCTTTAGTACCGCATTCAAATTGGTAGCCTATTGGCACAATGGGCATCATATGCGACATTTAATTATGTCTGGAGTGGCTTATTGCCCGAGTAGTGTGTACTGGGTTAGACGAGATCATTGAATTCAGGATCGATGCAATTTGAGTATATGAAGTAAAGTAAAGAGCTAAGACCATTGTTTGGTTCAGAATGAGGTGATAGTACTTGCCAAGAGTATATAACTAATGAATTGTTATTTCGACAGTGGCTAAGGATGTATACAGATCTCATCCATCCTGTCAGTATTGTAAGAATTTGCACAAGGCATGTGTATGTCATGTAGGGCATGAGATGTGTAGTAATTCCTTCTAAGCGATTAGATAAGAGAGCTTCAGATGACTAGGGAATATGGTATTGCTAAGTGGAAGTGATTCGTCGCGAGTATGTGTTTCAGAAAAAGGTAATGTGATTAAATTGATTATATTTTCAGTAGTATTGTGGCATGTTCTTGTTGGGTCCACCAGTGGTATTCGGGTTTGCTTGGTAGCACAGGTAAATATTGATTATCTGTCATGGAATAATTAAGTATCAAATGGGTGCAGGTATTCGCACGGTGGAAACTGGGATCAGGTATGATAATTTGTGTGTTATAAGGAGTTTTGATGTACAAGCTATGTCGTAGTGGTGGATCTTTATTCGCTGGTATGTTATATTTTGGATATGACGTTGGAATTCAGACTGGTTGTCTTAGTGTTGGGGTGATTTTGAACTATTGCATTAGGGGTTACGCCAGAAATGACACGGGTTAAGTGGTGAAATGCGTTAGAATATGTTTTAGCAGAGTGGTTTATATTTCAAAGAACCAGCGGATAGCTGGGAATGGGTATTTTCTTAATTGGGCATTTGTGATGGATATCAGTGCGGAGGTTGCTATCATTGATCCCATTCCGTTATTGAGGGACTTTTTGGATGTATTTTGTGTGGCCGGGCATGTAACCGGGTGAGATTGTGGATTTTAATATTTATTTGGTGCCTTCGGCGGGAGTTATAGAAGTGGAAGAAACATTTTCAGGCTTCTTGGTACTGAGTTCATTGGCAGGCCGATTTGGCTACGCATTTAGCTCTAGTTAGCTTGGTTGACCCTGAATTGTACTGTCGAGGAATAGATTGAGTCTATCGTTATTGAGCTTGTTAGCGATATGAGGAAAGCTATGGGTTATTTTTCGATGTTGTGAGACATTGTGATTTATTAGTTATGGGCACATGTGGTGCGGTTCCATTGAAAATTCATGGAGAAAGTCGAGCGGGAAGAGTAATTGAGTGTTGCTCGGTATATGGAGAAATGGTTATGGTCTATCGGGTTCCTTGTGGCCCGGTATGTCGCTGGGCGAGATTGTGGATTTCAATATTGATTTGGTGTCGGGCACCATATCGTACGGTTCTGGTAGGAGTTATAATAGTGGAAGGAGCAGCTTCAGGCTTCTTGGTAATGAGTTTGTTGGTAAGCTGATTGGATACGTGTTTAGCTTGAGTTGGCTTGGTTGGCCCCGAATTGTATTGATGGCGGATAAGTTGATTTGATCATTATTGAACCTGCTAGTGATTTAGGAGATCCACGAGTTGTTTTTTTTGTGCTGTAAGGTGTTATGATTTTCAGACCGTAGGCTCATATAGTGTGGTATTATCGAGATTCATAGTGGAAGTTGAGTTTTGTAGCTTACAACGCTATAAGTAGATATCATTATGCACTCAGTATGCTTACGACCGATACTCGGTATTTTGTTATAATGAGCAAATTTGGCTTGATGTATATCTCCCTATATGAGATATTTGTGTGGATCGAGTGGCATGCCGCCACAGGTATATTATCTGGATCGGGTTGCACGCCTCAACAGTTTGATGTTAAGAATAGTTTTCCATATGTTACTTTGTATGCCTTACTTCCTGGATTCTGAGGAAAGTCCGTATTGGGTGTTGCTCGGCGAATAGCGCATCGATTGTGTCCTTTCAGGATTGAGTGGTATATATTACTTGCTTCACCGTGGGTGTGATGGATTGCTTGGTTTCATACATCAATTTGTGTGTGGCTGTCCACTTTGAGCATGGTGACTTGAAGTCCTTTATATGTAGCGGTGTTTGGATAGGATCGCACGTTGTGGCGAGGCCACATGAAGTTATGACCTTTCGAGAAGGATTTAGGTACTCTATATCTATGGCGTGAGACGGGGTCTCAACTTTGTGTTGTAATGGTACTGTTGAGATTGGGTACAACTCTTTCGTTTGAGTCATTGTCATGATTTGAGTATGTCCAGACTGTTCCGTAAAGGTGCGTGCCTCATGCAAGTTGTGGCTTAGGCCTGTGTTGGGATGCCATATCACCAGAGTGGCGTGTTGGATTAGAGGTGATCGTTGGGGTCATTAATAAATACAAATAGATTTGATTTCAGCTTGTTGGAAGGATAACATCGAGGTTCGGCTTAGAAATCTATTGTGATATCAGTCAAGGGAAGTGGCTTCATGAATGGTTGATCTGAGAGGTGGTTATGGTTTATAGCGTGTTTCATTTATCATTGGTAGTATATGAAAGTGTTGGAATGAGGTTTTAGCTAATCAGGGATTCTTTAGCGGTATTTTGGCTGTTGTGGGCAATTGCCGTGAATAGGGGCCATCGTTTCGGGTGTGGATTGTGTGGTATATCATATGGTCTCTCTTGAGGTTGCATGTATGGGTTGTTACAGCTAGTTTGGGTTCATTTTGAATATAGACGCTAGGTTCTGATCTTGTGTATGATTTCGGAAAGTGCAATATGGTTCTACAATTTATGGTTTAAATTGACTGTGAAATTTTAGCTATATTGTGTTATCGGACCTATGTGAGATAGGGTGACGTGGGAACACCTCGGGTTTATGCTTGGGAAGTTCATTCAGTTGTTGATTAACTTCTAGTACAACTCTGGGTACGCTTGAGGACGAGCAATTATTTGAGTTGGGGAGGATGTGACGACCCAACCCGTTGTCACGTGAGTTACCGCCCCATTTCCCCCATATTATGTTGCTCTATATTTCAAAATCAGTATTTGAGTATATCGGGTAGAATTGAATTGGTTTTAGTTGGAAATGAGGCACTTAGCCTCTTAGAAGGAAGTTTATTTTGGAAAAATCAACCGGAAGTTGACCATATAGTTAGAGGAATCGGATGTTAATTCCGGTGATCGGTTAGCTTCGGGGGATGATTTGTGACTTAGGAGTGCGATCGGAACTTGAATTTGGAGGTCTGGTGTGGAATTAGGCCTGAATTGGTGAAGTTTGAATTTAGGCGATATCCGGTTGATAGGTGAGATTTTGATTCGAGGGTCGGAATGGAGTTCCGAGAGTTGCAATAGCTCTGTTAGGTGATTTTGGTTATGTGTGCAAAGTTTCAGGCCATTCGGAGGTGGTTAGGTTAGGTTTTTGATTGATTCGAAAGTTTTTAAGAAACTTAGGCAATGATTTGAGGATAATTGAGGATTTTGATGTTAACGATAGTGTTTTGATGGCTCGAGCGAGTTTGAACAAGGTCATAGATCATGTATGTGCTTTTGGTTGAGGTCCCGGGGGCCTCGGGGTGAATTCGTGTGGTTAAACAAAGAATTTGGAGTTTGTTGCATGTTTGAAGTTACTGGTTCTGTCATTTTCGCATCTGTGGAAAAGGGACCGTATAGGCGGTTCCGCAGATGCGGCGGGGAGGTCGCAAATGCGGTTCCTGGAGGCTTGGTAATTTTCGCAGAAGCGAACGAAAGTCCGCAAATGCGGCGACCGCAAAAACGGTTCTTTACCGCATAAGCGGTACGTGGGGATTTAAGTCAGACCGCATAAGCGGTCATTTGAATGCATACGCGACCGCAGGTGCGTTATATTAACCGCAAAAGCGAAAAACGGTCTTGGTTTAAGTGAACAGTATTTTCACGATTTTAAAAGAGAAGAAACATTTTGGACTTCGGACTAAGGAAATTTTGGGTGATTTTTAAAGAGGGTTTCGAGGGCTATCATCTAGTATGAATTATTGGACTTAGATTATGATATTATTGTGCATAAATATGGATTAACACTGAAAATCCAAGGTATTAAAGGTTAAAAATGGAGGTTAGAGCTTGAAACTTAAGAGGGCTTAAACTAGGGATTTGAGAGAGCATTTGGACTCTGATTCTTGTGAATTTGATATGTACGGACTCGTGGCGAGATAAAGATTATTTTGATGTAATTTTTTCTAGATTTTGAGAAGTGGGCCCGGGGCTCGGGTTTTGCCAAATTTGTGTTTTTGGGTATTTTTTGAGTTCTTTCGATTGGGTTATGTCCCATTAGCTTATTATAACGTATTTCTTATGGTTTTGATCAGATTCGGTGCGTAAGGAGGTTGATTCAAGAGGAAAAGGCTTAGCGGACTAGTCTTGTGGTCGGTTGAAGTGAGTAATAGATGTAGAGATGATGGCCTGAGGGTTTGAAACCCCGGCATATCACACTGTGACGCTATGTGGAGGTGAGACACGTACTCTAAGGCGAGTGCGGGGTCGTTTGTGATTAGGGACTATGGCTTAGTCCATCCAAGTAATGTTCATACCTGTATCATTGACTAGAAATTGGTTGGTAAAACCTCCTACCTAGATGGTTATGAGTATATTTGGGATGTATGCCGATTATTTGGATCCCGTAGGGATCATTATCACTTTATCCATGATGTTTAGCATGTTTTCATGATACCAGTCCTGAGTTAAATATTGTCTCGAAATGATTAGTAAATTTCTAAGGTTTTACTCACTCAATTTATAATTCCTGATAATTTGAAACGGGAAATGATAAATCTGACTGTGCCCGTGTGGCTTGCACACATCAAAGGAGGAAACATTAAAATTGAAATTACATTAAATAACATTTAACATAAGTTTAGTTATTCGGTATGTCATTTCCAGGTGCACCAAAATTACTAAAAAACTGAAAGGACGGGGTAGAAGATTGTTGTCTTTGTGGTTGTTGAAATTGTTGACTTCTTTTATTGATTATTTGTTTTTGTGCTTGTCACAAAAATTTACGAAGATTTGAATCGTCAAAGGAATTCAACTTCGTCAATAAAATTTATTTTCTTCTTTAAATTCTTTTTATCTAGAAGCTTCATTTCTTGAGTTACTTGACTTTTCATCGCCTCAACTGATTGTGGATCGGGCTGCACGTTGCAGCAAATGCTACGATGATATTGCGCTTGGGTTGTAGGAGCCCCTTCGGAGTCTGAACCTCCACAGTGAGTGCGGGTACCTAAATGGATCGAGTTGTACGTCGCAGCAGTCATGTGCATTGCACTGCATTCATGCATCGATATCTATCTGTTTTACCTGCTCTTATTCCACCATTAAATGTGCAAAAATTATTGGTTATAGCTTTGCATTGTAATATTTCCGGATTTCTTACTTTCAGCCATTATATATGTCTATTACCACTGAGTTGAAAGTACTCACTTTACTCCCTGCACCATGTGTGCAGATTCAGGTTTCCTGGGAGCGTAGTTGAGCTGTTTGCTGCTTTCAGGGCTTCTCAGGAGTGTTCGAGGTAGCTGCCCGATGTTCGCAGGACCCGACTCCTCCCCTATCCCTTTTATTTTTCGCATATTCGAACATTTGTATTTCTAAGGTTTTATCACTCTGTGTTATTAGAAGCTCTAGACTCATGACCCAGGTCTTTGGGAGATGTTGTTGGTTATGTCAGTGTTTCATACCGTTTCTATCTAAACTATTTGGTTATTAGCCTTGTTATCTGTTATAGATGGTTAAATGACTGGTATTGAGCTTCATGCTCGGGTTGAGGGTGTTAATTGGTTGGGCTTGCCTAACAATTGTGTTGGACGCCATCACGATCGGGTTTGAGATTGTGACAATGACAGTCCAAGATAGCATGATAAGATGATAACGAGTCCATTCCCAATACGACATCGAAATCAACCATGTCCAGAAGAAGCAAATCTACACGAGTCTCAAGACCCCCAATCACAACTATACATGATCAATGAACACGATCTGGTACAATAGAATCACCCACGTAGACACATAAACATGGGCACTTAAAGAACTACTAGACATGACCAGATACATCGCAAAATAAAATCGAAGCTTCTCTACCACAAACCAGAACAGTACCAGATACAACGCAATATATATATATATGTGTGTGTGTGTGTGTGTGCGCGCGTGTGAAATTTGGAGTGAATATTTCGATAATTTAAAATTATAGAATATAACATTAATTATGTATCATATTGACTTTTATATTTAATTATTAAATTCGTTTAACCTTAATAGTATACATCAACGAAAAATTATTGCAGATAACTAGCTAAAAAGGTAACTATCATGTGTTGTTAATAAAATTCGCCGATAAAAATATTTTAATAGATCATATATTTGTTAATTCTTTTAATTTTTACTAAATAGATATTTACTTATAAAAAATTAACAAAGTAAGATTGAAAAAAATATTCATGTTACAAAAAACTCTGAAAACCCCGATAAAACCGAATCAATCCGAACCGATATAGTTAGTTTAGTTTGATTTTAATAAAGAATGAACCAACTCGATTCATATACATCCCTGATTGAATTGTTATTTATCTTTAAGCATTCACGTCATACTTGAATAAAGGAAATATATCACATGAATTATATCAAAATGTTCTTTTTGAATAAATTACTATGATATATTTACAGCATTTATGCAGCATCAGTTTACACAAATATAATTTTAGTTTATAATAGTAGGGAGAATACCAATATATTAGGTTACAATACAAACTCATACACACCCCCTAATAAAACAACTTAAAGGCCTTTTATTTGATTTTGAACAACACTATACGAAAACAAACACTAAGAAAGTGTTCAAGAATTTTGAATAAAAATGCAAGAGCTAGATTATAATATTAATAAAAAGGGAAAAAGCTAGCAAAAAAGATCTTCAATTATAATATACTTATATTCTCTAATGCTTTAGATTTAGCAGCAAAAGACACGACTAAGTATAAAATCAAAACGAAGAAAATTCCAACTCAGGCATATAGAACCAGTAGTATTATTTTCTTGATTATTATTTTGATTAATCCCTTACCCTTTCCCCCTGCTACATAACTAGAGAAGCAGTGATGGGAGTCATGGCCCAATGACATTTATGGGCCAACTAATCTGGGCTAACGACCCTCAGTTGGGTCTTGTGAAAAAATAGGGGCTAGCTAGTTTCCGGATTAGTCGTTGAAAAATAACCAGTATTTGTAAAGCCATTGAAAATAGTCACTATTTTGCTACAACTCAGTTTTCAGCATAATATACCAGAGATTGGTGCACATGTGTATGAACTTCCAGCATATTATGTTGGAACTCCAACACACGGAAAATTTCAGCATAATATACTGGAGATTGGAGCACATGTGTATGAACTTCCAGCATATTATGATAGACCAATATATTATACTGGAGCTCCAGTATATTATGCTAGAATATTTCCCGAACTTTGTAACGTATTTTCGTTCATATTTATCTTTACATGAAAAGTGACTAAATTTCGATTACTTTTGAAACTGTGGCTATTTTCAATTACCATTTGTAAATTTGCCTATTTTTTAGTTTCATCCTCTTCTCTTATTGGACTTTGGCCCATTTCTTACTGAAAGGTACTCATCCAAAATTAACGTTAAATTGATGAAGAATTAATCCAAATAGTCACCCACCCAACCGCTTAAATTACAAATAGCCGGTGGAGGTATAATATGTACATATTTTACGTATTATATGTGTAATTGTGTATAATCGATATATAAATTTTATATATAACTTCAAAAAATAAATAATGAATAGGAACGACTCTTTGTGCAAAGATCCCTTAATTGATTTTGGAAGTGAAACTTGATGATGCAGTAGTACCTACCTTCATACTACTTTAGTAAGTACCTTCCTTTAGTTTCTACACTTTAATTATTGAGGTCAAAATCACTACAAAAATTAGTCAAATTGACCCCTAAAATCACTTTAGGACATCTAAAGTTAGAAGTAGAGAATCGAAAATACTAGTAATGTTAGAGGATAAATCATAGGCATCTATTGTTAGTGCCGCAATTATAAAATTATTTTCATCTGATTAGGAAATCACGATTTCAGTAATGAAAATAACTTCTAGCAAAAATATTAGGTACAATTAACCTAATATAACTCGGTCCTTCTATAGAGCCCAATCATAGTGAAAGCTTAGTTCACATGGCGCTCCTTTTTGTATATGTCGTTATCTTTAAAGCTCACGCGATTTAATTTTTCACGTGTAAATACATAAGAAATACAAAATTTGTGGTGTGATTGAACCAAAAAAATGAATGGTTGCAGAGGTTGTATTTTGGACTTTTGTGCAATGGGAGGAGACAAGGGAGAAAGAAACAAAAGAGACCATTTTTCTTAACCCAATTCTAACTCCTTAGGAAATTTCCTATCTATGGTTGTATCCTTTTCCAAAACTAGCAAAATGTCAAGATTGGACAACATTTCTAAGAGGAAATTAATAACATGTATCACAAATGTGGTTGGTATATGAATATGTGGATGATTTTGTGTAATACTTTTTGAAACAGGTGCAAAGATAAACTATCTAGGCAAGTTCCGTGCGTCGAACTGAACTGAAGAAATTTATGCAAGTGAATATAGAACCTTAGACCTTCCATTTGAGAAGTTCCCTGTTCAACCAACTCGGTCACCCAAATGGTTGTTATAGTAGAATTGATGTATATTATTATTTTATTTAATTATTTGATCTTGATAAATTATATATTTTCATATGTGTGAACTCTAATGTCTCTTAGCATTTTCGAGTAGGCATGAACCCAATAATTTGTTTATGTTGATTTCTAAAGCGGACTTATTATTTTATGAGGCAACTTGAGCGGTCCCAACACCAGTCGAATAACCAACCCCCATAAATTAATTACTTTTCCAATCTTGATCAAAATATTTGTCCTACTATTTACTTTCTTTTATATGTTGTCGATTTTTTTTTATCCACTTTTACTGACGGAAAAATTCTTTATACATTTTAATCACAAAAGGGTTTATAGAATTCATGGTTTATTTAGTTTTTCCTTCCGATGACTGTCATCTAAACGTGTCATGTATTCATTGATTTTGTGTAAAAATCGAGTGTAAATTTTTGAAGATAATATTATGCAATTTATCCATTTAAGAAAAAAAATGGTTTGATATTAATTTGCATGCAGTCAATGGAATGGTGTTCATTGTTTTGTTATGTGTTGTCTATCACAATTGTTGACGAAATCGTAGGAAATGTTTAATAATAACAATAATTTAAAAATATTGTTAGATAAAATGTTTAGACAAAAATATATTGCTTGCATGAATGAGGTAGACCAAATCTCAAGTCTTTAGATAGCTTGACAAAAGCATATTTGGATCTGTCACAAGTGGATTATCAACTTGTCTACCAAATGTGCAAAAAATAAAGAAGAATATAGCTGAGATATTATCAAAATTATTATTAATTAATTAGACTATATATTCTACTTGGAGAAGGCAACATCAATAAAACGATATCTTAATTTGAGTCATTTAGCTCTCCCAAGAAACACCCCCCCCCCCCCAATTTATCCCTCCACTTATTAAGTAAATGACTTTATTAAGTTAATGATTTGTAATTTTTTGTATATGTGATTATTTACTTTAAAGATGTATGATTCATTCAGATCTTGTACAAAGTAAGCATGTATGATAGTAGGGGGTTATTAATTTTATATGAGAAGTGAAATGAAGTTGATGAAATGAAGGGTAAAGCTGACATATGGACTATAATAATAATATTAATAAAAGCAAATCAACAATTTTCTGCAGTATTAAAGAGTGGGTTTTTCAATTGCTATTTGCTAGACGACAATGGACAAGGAATACTATCCTTTCATCTCTTAGCAATTTGAAGTACTTAATGATTAATGGTGTTGGTGTAGGAAAAAAAAATGCTTATTAATAATTACCATCGTCTATTAGTCTTTAAGACCGCCCAATCACGGATCTAGGTCCGTTTATCCAAAATATTAACCCAAGTCAACTTTAATTATTTTAAAGCCATATTGTGAAATTTTTCACAAAATTTAACATATAAACTTTCTGGCTACGCGTCCTGATTGTACACATAAATCGAGGCAAGTAAAAATGAGGTTTTCAAGGCCTCGAAAACACAGAATAAAAAAGGGTCATCACACCAGTTTGGTGAAAATTTTATTATATAATAGCAAAGACAATATTGTGGGAACGGTTAGATATTTTAGGGCTACAAGAGAAAAAAAATAGAATATCCGGGGAAGAAAAGAAAGATTTTTTGGTCTGATCGTTAATCGTACTTATGTGGCAAGGACATAGCTGATGTGGTCAAAGTGAATATTAATCACACCTATAAAATGCGTGTGAACATAATTTTTTTAATTTTAAAAATCTAAAATTAGAAAAACAAAAAATACAATGGAAGTAATTTAAAAAAACAAACAAGGAAAATCATCTTTCCATGATCTCCAGCACCTCCTTTCACTCATTCTTTTCTCCATCCTCTTTCATCCTGTCTCCAACCTCTCCCCTCTCAAATTTTTTTCTCGTATCCATCCCTCAATCATGTTGTCATAATATTGTTCTCTACACCAGCATAGGAACATAACAATGAATGCTTACCGGATAATGTTTGCTTCAACGTGTCACGGCCCAAAATTATAAGCCGTAATGGCATCAACCCGCTAGGTAAGCCAACTAACAAAAAATACAACTCAATTGAAATTATAGGATATTAGAGAATAGATAACTGATCATCTACTAGTTTATCCAAGACATGGTAATACGAATCACGAGCTTCTAAGATTTGGAATTTCAAACTGATACAAAAAAATACACGTTCTGTTTGAAGGTTACATAAACAAATTAGCAATAACCTAAGCTACCAAGAACAAGTGGCAGCAATATCCAAACACATGAACATCTTTTGAATCAGCATCCGATGTAACCAGCAGTTCCGCTCCAAAATCTATAGCAATGTGCAGGAGTGCAATATCAGTACAACCGACCTCATGTATTAGTAAGTATTTTGTCTAACCTCGTCGAAGCAGTGACGAGGCTTTTAGTTAAAAGATGCTAATTGTTATAACATGTACATTAGATTAGCCGTAAAGCAGTTAAATGCATAATAGGTCAAAGTATCATATACAACTCGGCAAGACAATCAACAATTACTAAAAGGATCCATAGAAGAAGATTTACGATCTTTCCCGGTACGAAAAATATATCTATAACATCAAATCACATGGCATGGTAATTACAACCCTTCGTATGTTCAACTCAGCATTCCATATGAAAGTAACAGAACCAACTATATGACAAAAATACAATAATAGGAATTACAATGTGGGAAATACGCAAGTAACAACAATGGACAAGGATATACATGTGGGCAATAGTAAACGACAAACCGAAAAGCATGTGAATAACAACAACAATTTGAAAGCAATTGGGGGGGGGGGGAAGGGGTTATCATCAATTAACTAGTATATTGGAGGCCTAAGCACAAATACAACAAACAAGAAGGAAACATATGATTTTTACAAGTTAACAAGTAAAGGCATGAATATCTAGCATGATGGAATGCTTAAACTAGGGTGCGACATATTAGGTATGACATGAGTATAATTTCAAAGCAGGAAATATGTAAGTTAAGCAAATAAAAGACATGAAACGCAACAACAATTGAGATAGATGTCAAGCACGGGACAATAACAACATATCACTATAAATATTTAATTGCGACAATAATAGCTCAAGATAAAGGCGAAAATGTATACACGAAAAACAGATATCACATCATAATGCATGTCCCTCCTCCTCACCTGCACGGAAATACCCTTCGTGCCATGACCTCACAATATTAAAAGCATAACCATATAAATAAAATGGCATATGATCACCCTTCGTGCTTTACACTCTTCCTCACATGATAATGTATATGAAATGACACGGTATCACCCTTTGTGCTTTACAATCTTTCTCATATGATAATCTATATGAAATGGCACGACATCACCCTTCGTGCTTTACACACTTCCTCACCCAGCATATGATATCAATAAAATGACAAGGCAGGAAGAATAAACAACATCGAGGAGAGCGTTCAAACGAATATTCTAACAAATTCTCAATTACGGAATTTCCAAGCCAACAATGATTCAATAAGCCCTCAAGGGCCAGACAATTCAAGTACTTCCACAAATCTCACAAATTATCATCAACACAAGTATAGAATCCAGCATTTGAAAATATCGATCATTGCAATGTAGTAGTGATTACGCATAGAGATGACCAAACTAGACCCATCAATGTATTCTCATAATTCTATAAAATTTGATCAAGTTATATTAGGATAAGTCTTGATTACTAACATGTTATATTACGTTCTTAATATCGGTAAATCAAGTGGAGATGAAGCAAGGAAGCTATATAATTCTACAAGACCTCCAAGCATGATTAGCCGCGGCACATACATATACGCTCGTCACCTCATATATGTAGCAAACAATGACAAATAGGATAAAAACTTCCCTCAACAAAGTTAGGCAAAACATTTACTTCGATTGGGCTAAGTGATCACTCAACTTAGCCTTTCCCTCTACCAATTCGCCTCCGCTCGACTCAATCTAGCCAATGGCGACTTGAATGCATCACATAATGCAAGAGAAAATAATTTCAATTAATAAAGGTGTGATTTTTATCAAAATTCTAAAAAGTCAAAGAAAGTCAAACCCCGCTCGCCCGGTCAAAACACATGTCCAAGGGTAGGTCTTGACTATCCATAGCCTCACGAGTCCAAATATGTGTTTTGTTTTCAAATCCGAGTTATATTTGACTTTCAAATCTCAATTTTTTTCTCTCGAGACTTTGACAAAATTCCCAAATTTTTTCATAGATTTCTCATGAATTTGATGTTAAATCTTGTATAAAACTATGAAATATAATGAAAAATTGATTAAAGATACTTACCCAATATTTTGGTATGAAAATCCACTCTCAAAATCGCCTCACCTCGAAGTTAGGGTTCAAAAATATGAAAAATGAAGCAAGAACTCCAAATTTTCATCACTTAACAGGTCGCAGATGTCACATTTGTGACAGAGGGTTTGCAGAAGCAAACCTCGCAAACGCGAATGATTCATCGCATTTGCGAACTTGAAAGATTTCTATTGAGGTCGCATTTGCAACAAATACTTCGCAAATGCGAAGACCAGCCTTCACTAATGCGACCGATCAATTGCAAATATGAAAAGTTGCCCTACCTCCCAGGCATCGCAAATGCAATGGCCACATTTGCGACCAGAACATCGTCAAATGCGAAGAAATCAGAACCAGAAATCAAAATTCTTGAAAACCATTCCGAAAGCATTTGAATGATTCAATAGGTCAGGTCCACTTACTTTTTCTTTTGTTGATTTCGAACCTTTCTAATGGATTTGGTTGGTATAATGGAAAATAGGAATATTCGGTGATTCAAGAAGTGACTTTTCATTATTCAGAAATTCATAATAATGAAAATTGACTAAACAAATGTTCAACTTTATAACTAAGTATAATGATAAATAGGTTTCATGTTACATCAATTCGAGCTTGCTCGATCTGTTCAATTGAGACCTTATAATGCAATCACATTCTCTGGTCCAATTGCTGTTTTTGTTTCTGTATTTCTGATTTATCCAGTGGGTTAGTCTGGTTGGTTCTTTGCACCTAGTTTTGGTGTAGCAGCTATGTTTCGATTCATCCTCTTTTTTCAAGGGTTTCATAATTGGACGTTGAACCCGTTTCATATGATGGGAGTTGCCGGTGTATTGGGCGCTGCTTTGCTATGCGCCATTCACGGTGCTACCGTAGAAAATACTTTATTTGAAGACGGTGATGGTGCAAATACATTTCGTGCTTTTAACCCAGCTCAAGCCGAAGAAACTTATTCAATGGTCATCGCTAACCGCTTTTGGTCCCAAATCTTTGGGGTTACTTTTTCCAATCGGTTACGTTTTTCATATGATCTCCTCTTATAGATAGACTAAAAATCGAACAGAGTTCGTTTTGTAGCACTTCGCCCCTCTTTTTATTTTTTCTGAAATTGAGTCAAAAATAAAAAATATTCGAGTTAGTTATAAATTATGAACTAATGAACTAGCCCTTTTATTGGTTATTGGAACACTAACACTTACTAAAAATTAGTTTTCCTTGGTTTATGAACGTGAAGTATGAAAGTGAGTCAGTATGTTATCCCATTTTGAAATTGGTTTATTCTGCAGCACCAAATGCTAGTTACAATATGGGTTCCAGCGAAGCCAATTTAGTCATTAGTAAAGCCGAAGTCAATGGAGGTACTACTGTGAAGAAATTAAAACCTCGAGCTCGAGGACGTAGTTTTCCAATAAAAAGATCGACCTGTCATATAACTATTGTAATGAAAGATATATCTTTAGATGATGAATATGTAGAGATGTATTCGTTAAAAAAATGAGATGGAAAAAAAATCTACAGCTATGCCGTATCGTGATATGTATAATTGTGGGGGTTTTATGGGAGTTCTTGACCAGTTGGAAAAAATGTTAGCTAACTTTTGGTAAGGCGGCGATAAAGACAAAAGAAAGCTTCACTGGATATTGGAAAAGGAAGAAGATGCTATTTCCCTATTCTTTGATTTCAAAGGAACATTATCAATCATCTAAAAAATGGAATAAAAAAAATAGGGAAAAGCCGGCTATCGGAATCGAACCGATGACCATCGCATTACAAATGCGATGCTCTAACCTCTGAGCTAAGCGGACCCACATAACAGAAATCTTATAAGCAAGGGAAAATTGCTCTTACTTCCCGAATGGAGCTTGAAAAAGAGGAAGGAATGGGAGTCGTTCTTAGGTCTTATGTGCAAGCTGGAATCGAGTTATAAACCAACAAGAAAAACCAGAACGAAAATAGCTTGACTAGCCAAGCAGACAAATGACCCTGCATCTTTTTTATCTCCCCCGCACTTCTATTTATATAAGTATTTCACATTTACGATGAAATTTTTGAAAATTGACCCACCACATTTTATTCTGGACAAAGGAATCCTGTCTAATTCACTAATTCGGGGGAAGATACTGAATTTTTGTATTTAAAAAAGATTTCCGTAGGGATCTCCGAAGTAGATGGCAATAAGAAGCTTTTCCACATAGAGGTTTCAGCTACTTAAAGCGAGAGTGCATCCAAAAATTCGAGAAGAGTGCTCGGCCTTGGTTGAAACAATTATAGGTGTCAATGGACCGATTTCACTAGCAGAGCACTTTCTCCAATGTGCGCAAACAGAGATGCCACTTTCAATGATGGACACCGGCCCTTGTGTTAAAGTAGCATCGAGTTTCGCTTGGAAACCGGCAAGTTTCTAGTTTCCAAATAAGTGGTACCCTTTCTTTAGAGTCCGGTGGGTCAATTAAGTTGCCTAAATCTCTTCCTTATCTGGTGCTCATGTTACTTAACAAAAAAGCATGAAAATGATGACGTAGGGTGGAAACCCTTCGTGACTGCAATCGTACGTTTTCGTATTAATCTAAATTACTAATCCTTTGTGTATCTTGGTCTTCCTAACCATCCACTCATTTTTTCTTTCAACCATGGGACATCTGTTAGCGGCGGGAGTCTTACATCCGAGCGAGGGGTCAGACCAATCCCGAAAGCAGAGCTAGACCCACACAAATGCTTAATCGAAAGCTCTATCCTCCTTTCCCTCCTACCAGATCAAAAAGAAGAAGCTTGCTCTTCTGACCCAAAAGGCTTTTGCTGTGATATTACTTCCCCCTATTCGACGATAAACCAGTGGGGACAACCCCCCCAAAAAAAGGAGTTTCCACGCGGCGATCTTTATTTGAAATATGAGCCGCTAAAATTTTTCCCATTTGAATCTCACCCGAGCCGTTGGGGCTCCAAACCAAACATGTACTGAAGTCTAAAAATACAACACAAACTCGCTCGCGCGATTAAATCATCAAAATAACTTCTAACCACGAATCGGACGCCAAAACACATGAAAATCAAACTAAACTTAAGAATTTCTAGAATCGCAATTGCGCTTTCGAACCATATAAAATCAACTCCGAGTGGCGCTAAATTTTGCAGACAAGTTCTATATGACAAAACGAACCTACTCAAAACTTCAAATCATGCATCACAATCTCGAAACGACGAATCACAACTCAAGTCAAAGTCAATGAGCTTTGAAGCTTCAACTCCTATAACTGATGCCGAAACCTATCAAATCCTCTCCGATTGACCTCAAATTTTGCACACAAGTTACATTTTCCATTACGTACCTATTCCAACTTTCGGAATTGAAATTCGACCCCGATATCAAAAAACCCACTCCCGGTCAAACTTTCCAAAAATCCAACTTTCCGCATTTCAAGACTAATCCAACCACGGGCCTTCAAATTACAATCCGGACACACTTTTAAGTCCAAAATCACACAATGGAGCTTACGGAACTAAAGAAACTCCATTCCGAGGTCAAACGCTAAAAAGTCAAACTTGATCAAATCTTCCAGCTTAGAACTCAAATCTTGAAGTTCATTATTCCAAATCGATTCTGGATAACTTGAAAACCAACATCAACAATTTGACAAGTCACAATACCTCATGCGGAGATATTCGAGCCCTCAAGATACCGAGCGAAGTGCAAATTCCCAAAATGACCAGTCGTATAGTTCTGCAACGGGCTATGCCACCCAAACCAACCGAGGGAAGTCGCATCCGTCTCATCGCAAGCACCTACAATGTCATGATCACATTGGCTTACCCTAGTTTCTTTGGTAGTTTAACGTACGGTCGCCCCTCCAACAAGAAAAAAAATATAAATATGGAAACTTCTCTGCCATTTGGATTGGAGAATTTATGGAGGAAATCGGGTTTTAAATTTCCAGAAACCGCACGATTATATAGCCAAATGGAATAGAACGAGAGACTTGTTTAGCGTGAAAACTTTATCTGATAAATCATCGGAGAAGATGATCGGCTAAAGTTTTTCTGCTGGAATTTCTCTGTTAAGATCTGGTCTTTGGGGTAGTTTCAGGTGGTAAATTTTGGGAAAGAACATTAAGGGATGAGAGAGAGAAGGGATTAGGTTTATTGAATCCTTCTACTGTTCTTATAATATTTGTTTTTCTGATTTATTTCGTCACTTATATTGCTTGAGATTCCGGTAGACTTAAGCTATTGTAGTGAAGATCATTCACACTTATTATTTACAATCAAATCTGGGTAAGAATATATACTTTGCTGTTGGTTTGGCTTGCGGTAATGTGAAACTAAAATATATGATTTTTGGAGTGTGAATTTCAAATTTTTCCTAAGATTTTTTTACTACCGTGGTGGACATTTGTGGCAACTAGCAGAAATGGGGCAAAACGGGTGAAGAAAACGCAGATATACAACAAAAGTGGGGTCCACAATTATAAACGTACAAGAGGGTATTTGTTTAAGCTTATAAGTTAGTCAAATTTGTTTACAAGTACTCTACGCGTTTGATAAAATTAAGAGGTTGTTTGACTAAGTTTATAAGCTGGTCAAACTGAATTATAAGTACTTTTTGATTTATCCACGCGTTTGGTAAAATTAAAAGTGCTTATACGCCAAAAGTCATATGCTGGTCTCCCTAAACTTATCAATTTTCAGCGTATAAGCATTTTACGTTTGACCAAAATATTTACTATTCTATCTCTAAAGTACTTTTTTTAGAACAAAAATCTTCGTTTACCGAGTTCTTCAACTGCTTATTATTAATTTCAGCACTTTTATCCAAACATATAACTGCTTATTTTATAAATCACCTTGAGCACTTAAAAGTGTTTTTCAGCACCTAATGCTTATCAGCTACTCTAAGTGAGCTAAGCCAAACGGGCTTATACGTATTTATAAGTTAAGTGCTTATAACCCAAATATAAATCAAAAGTCATAAGTTAACTTATCAAATTTCAACTTATAAGCACTTTAAGTTTGACCAAAATATTTCATATTCTATCTCTAAAATACGTTAAAAAAAAAAAAAACTCTTCGTATATCCAATCTTCATTTACATATTATTAGTTTCTAACACTTTTATCCAAATATGTAACTGCTTATTTTTTAAATGAGTTTCAACACTTAAAATGCTTATCAACACCTAATGCTTATCAACTATTCAAAATCAGCTAAGCCAAACGGGCTCTAAATTTATTTTAAAAATGAATATGTTACAACTAAAATAGTGACCTGTCATACATGTCATCGCGATCGTAGAACACACTCTATAATACTCTTCCATTTCATATTAAATGAGGTACTTTTCTTTTTTGCCTGTTCCAAAATAAATGATACATTTTTAAATTTGAAAATAATTGAACTTTAAACTCCTTATTTTACCCATTTTATTCTTAATGAGAATCTTTTATAACTACACAAAAGTTATGGTTCCACAAAGCTTTACCCATTAAATTTTAAGACCACAAATATCAAATATATTTCTTTTTTCTTTAAACTTCGTGCCGAGTCAAATTATCTCAATTAATTTGAAATGGAGGAAGTAGGGGTTTATTAGTTGTGTTTTTATAAATAAAAATTTAAATAAAAAAGATAATAAGTTTATATACAGGAAAGACCAAAGAATGTAAATTTAAGTGGTCAGTTTAAGTGGTTAGGCCTAAAAATTTAGAAAGGACGTACGGAAGTGGGCCTCTTTAAATTAGATACTACTCGTAACGTGTCTTGTATGATTGGGCAATTATGTCTGGATATTCAGCAGAGCTTATTGGAGCACATGTTTTTACGTTTGGAAAAAAAACAAAAATCAGAAATAGCATTATTAATAATTTATAATTGAAAAGTAGCTGCCGTTTTAAAATTTTGAATCACTTTTAATATAAAGATAAAGTTTGAACAAAAATATATTTAAAACTTAAAAATATTTCATAATATGCTGGAGTTAGAATTTTTTACATATGAGATTCCATCATAATAAATATACTGAAATTTTATAATGCGTCGGAGTTGTATCATAATATACTGGAAGTTTATATGCAGGAGCTTCATAATCCCACGTATTATGCTCAAACTTTTAGTGCATGTGATAGAGTTCTAACATAATATGCTGGAAGTTTATACGCATGGGCTCCATAATCCAGCATATTGTGCGTAACTTTTCGTGGTTCAATAAAATATTGACTTTTTTCTATGACTGCATAAACGCTAGCTATTTTTAAGTTATAAATTCGAAAACTGACTAGCCCGTACTATTTTTACGATTTTTATGGGTTCAGTTGAGTTTTAATAATTTTTAACATGAAATATAAGTACATATCTGAAAAAGCTATTAATATTTTAGTAAATAACAAATTCTAAACTTATAGTAAAATTATAACGAGTTTAATATTAAAAAATTTGAGATTAATTCCTAATTAAACGCTGGCTTGGAAATATTTAAATCCGAATCAATCATAGTCCAACAGCTATGCGACAATAATCTTCTCTTTCATGACTATTATATGTCTATTTTCTCTTTGGATTGCGTGGTTCAGAGCAGAAAAAAAAGGTATTTTGACAATAATTGAATCATATACTACTAGAATAATGGAATATATTAAAGCAATAGCTTTACACAATTTTTGTGAAGGAAATAAAGTAGCACATGAGCTAACACAATATGGAGTCAAGAAAGCCAACGCCTATTATAATCAAATATTATAATCAAATATATCAAGATGTTCCAAAATACCTAATGGATGCAGTTAAAGCTGACAAAGAAGACATTACTACTACTAAAATTAATATCACTAATGTTATTGTTTTAAATAATCTGACTATGCTTGAGAACTCTACAATGACTTCTTTTGGCTGTAAGTATTAGCACTAGCTGCTCCCAACCTTTCTAAAACAGTTAATAAATTCCTTGCCAAAAAAAAAAAAACAGTTAATAAATTATCTTTTGTAACCAAAAAAAAATTCACCTGTGAGTCACTGTTAAAAAGGTTATCCGGTGTATGAGGTATTTCGCGATTAATGCAGGATCGATCCAGAAAATGACTGCACCACAATGGATATGATGTAAATACTCTATCTTAATACAAGCATTAGTGACTCACTAATCACTTTTACGGCTCAAATGTTCGTGAACTGCGTGTCATACATAAATAACTTTATCGTGAATCGAAAGCTCCCCTTCTAATGAGTCACTATTCCATTCTCATTTTCTCTTTTATACTTGAATTATAAAACTCGAATATTCTATATGCTCATAAACGAAATGAAACTTCCTCATTCAGGAAATTATCGTCTTGTTATCACGAAAACTTGCAACTAAGAAACTTCCTCATATGTAGAGAAGTTCACTGCTGTGGTGCTGTGCAACAGAAAAAGAAAGGAAGGCGTAAGAGCATAAATAAATAACACATGTTAAATTGTTGATTTTCTTCATTAATATGACTCGTAAATCGAGATAAACACGTGATGTCATGGAAATGGCTCTATATTAAAACAGAATAATTCGTCTTCGAGATCCAGAAATATTATTTTATGTATTAATTTGCTTCAAAAAACTTTAAAAGTGAAGCTATCCAATTTAAATTCTAAATTCAGCTTTAATTTGTAATAAGCTTCTATAAAAATAATTTTCAAATTTCAACTTAACTTCAAATGATTGAAGAAAAAAATTTAATTTTAATATTTTTTTTGTTTAACTAAGTGGACGTTTGGACATAAGAATTGTAAACTTGTGAAAAAAAGTAAATTTTTTCAAAGTGAAAATGATATTTGAAAATTAGAGCTGCGTTTGGATATAAATAATTTTGGGCTGTTTTGAATTTTTTTGAGTGATTTGAAGTCATTTTTTTAACCCTAGGAAAAACCGCAATCCCTACAGCCTCTGCCATTTGGGTGAGTCTGTTTGGCCAAGCTTCTCAGGAGTCGAGAAGTGTTTTTTTTTTTTTTTTTTTTGCCAAAAGTACTTTTTTTCCCTAACTTGAGGTGTTTGGCCAAGCTTATTTAGGAAAAAAAAGTGCTTTTGGGAGAAAGTAGAAGCAGAAACAGTTTTGATTTTTTTCTTACCTAAAATACCTCTAATAAAATATTGTATATACCAAAATAACCCTTAAACCTAATATTTAGGATATTAATTTATAAATATTTGTTCTTATTTTTATAAAAACTTTATAATATATAATGACTTTAGGGGTGAATGCTTTTATATTTGTTGAAGGAATTTTAATATATTTAACTTATATTAAAAGAATTAAGTACTTTTTAATTTTATTTTTATATTTTACTTAAATAAAATATTTTTTAATTATTGCATGTAATAGAAAAATTTTGAGATTATTTATTTACTTATAATATTAATTATTAAGTAAATCTATTCATGTCCCTATTCGTAATTTGACATTTAAAAGCACTTTCTAAAAAGCTTGGCCAAAGACAAATTATTTCTCAAAAGTGCTTTTCAGACTGATTAGCCAAACACAAACTGCTTCTCTCCAAAAGTATTTTTTCTAAAAGTACTTTTTAAAACATCATTTCTCAAAATAAGCTAATTTCTCCAACTTGACCAAACAGGCTAATAGTCTGCAAATTATACAGAGGATGTAAACCCACTAGACAATCCGTGCGACATGCTTAATTCTGAAGGCATTTAGGGGGATCAATCCCGTATTATCTGTATGGATAACCACCCTCCAAACCAATTGGGTTTCCCTGGAGGGATGAAGTAAAAGTTTTGATAAACAAGCTTTTTAGAGTTTTTTAAATTTCCAAATTCATCTTTAATTGAAAATTTATATAGCCAAATACTGATTCTGAAAAGATAAAAAGAATATCGGAAAAAAGTGAAATTTTTTATCCTAAATATTGTCCAAACACTACTAGGAGACAGAAATCCTTATTGTCTCTTTCGGAGCTGAAATAAAGATATAATCCCAACTTCATCTCTTCTTCTTCTTCCGTAACTGCCACTAAACACCAACTACCTGAACCACCCACCCCCTACCCTTACTCCTACCTATGTCCCTACTCATCTCTCCAGCTCCTAATGGTTTACCGGTTACGGCGCCTGCGCCGGAGGAGGAGGAGGCAGACGAGGAGTCTCTCACTCAGCCACTACTACTCAACGGCCTCCGTCGATCAGCATCCAACACCACTTCTCAGGTCGCCATCGTCGGCTCCAATGTCTGCCCAATCGAAAGCCTCGATTACGAGTCTGTCTCCTTCTTCTAAATTACTAAATTATCTCTGTGTGTGTGTGTGTGTGTGTGTGTACGGCGTACCTGTCTATACATATGTATGTTGTAATGTGTGTGTAATTTGCAATAGCATGTATATATGGTCGTTCGAGTGTCGTTATTCGCGAAGTTTAAGTTGCTTTGGTATTCCCTTTTGTTTCAATAAATAAATAACTTGTGATTAATAGCTAAGTATTCTAATTGTGTCTATATCTACAGTTCTACTAATAATATTGTGGAAAATTCAGTTTTTTAGGGGTCGATAGATCTATGCTTACAAAATTTCGAGATACATATAATTATCCAATGCATCATTGGGGTAATTAGGAGTTTTAGAGAATACAAGAAATTGGAAAGAACAATTCCACAATTCACAAAAAAATAAAAAATAAATAATCACTCATTAATCTTGCCCAAGGTTGTGATCTAGTGGTAAGAGCACGTGCTGTGGCTAAAGCCTGGTAGTTTGAATCATGTGCCGCTGGCCCTGGGGAGCTTCTCAGTTATCATAAAAAAAGATTACTTTTTTACTCTAGCAAGTCCGTGTATTTGTGGTGAGAATAAAAAGACTATAGATTAGCTTAAGACTCATCTATATTCTTTGACTTTTGGTAGTCTAGTAGAATATTTTGGATTAGAATTTTGATATTTTTGTATTCATCCAAATTCCTTAGAGTATTTACATCAAAGATTTGTTTGGTATCGCGAAAAGAAAATTGAATATGGTAAGGATGATACAGTTGGAAGACATATTATACTGGCAGATTTCACAAGAAGATTTGGATGTCTATTCCCCTGTGTATTGCCTGGACTATATGGATTGAAAAAATAAGGAGATGTTCTGAAGATAAAAAAGAGATGCTCTCTGTCGTTAAATAAAGATGTATGCAGAATTTGTACTGTTGGATGGAAGGGAATTTAGCTTTGAATTTGAATGATATGCTTAACTTGTTAAAATCTCTGAATATGTTATGTAAAACAAGTCCTGCCTTTTGTATTTGCTGACATACTATCTTGGTACTGTTTCTTAATAAAAATTTACCTTATAAAAAAAAAGATACAGTTGGAGCTTGTAAAATAAAGACTGTTTTTTTTTTTATGTCGATAGTGCTCAGTCCAGCTTCCGTGCACCTCGACTAATTCTACCCAATACCTACTACCCTCCACTAGACACAAGTATCGGGTAACCCTGCCCACTAAGGTTTGGCAGCTTGGAAGAAATCACCTAATGTTTTTGTTTCCACGATTTGAACTTGAGATCTAATGGTTCTCGCCCAACTTCATTGACCCCAAAATAAAGACTGTTTTAATTCCAGTTTCTTTCTATTATTTGTGGAAATGCTTCCTCTTTCTTTCCCTTTCTATGATCAGTTTGGCAGTAAATGAAGCCTAATAGTGATGATTGCCTGGTTGAAGAATCTCAGAGAATGATTATTTCAAGCAAGATTGGAGGAGGGGAGAGAAGATTCAGACATTGCAGTACATATTCATGAAATGGATGATGTGCTTTTTCATTGGATTGCTTGTCGGCCTTGTTGGTTTCTGTAACAATCTTGCTGTTGAGAACATTGCTGGAATGAAATTTGTGGTTACCTCTAATATGATGCTAGCGAGAAGGTATAGACTTCTCTTTCATTCATAACTTCTCATTTAATACCCACATATGGCTTTGATTGTATGTTGAGATTATTTAATGATATAATACAATAGTCCCCTGCCAATGACTGATATCTGCTGCTATTTCATCACGGTTGAAGTTCTTATACTTCAATAATATAACAAATTGCTTACACAAGCCTGATATTAATCCTGTTGTTCTTTTAAGTTACTGACTGGAATTTGATGTTCATATAAATATATTTATATGTGTTTCTGGGGTAACTTAACTGTGGAATATGGGAAATAACTCTGTTCTGTGTTCTAAGTTTGTGGAGTGGAATATTATGATCTCTGTTATATTTATAAATAGAAAATATTTGATTTTCTTTTATAAATATGTTTTTTGAGGTGACTGATTTGTGTAATATCGGAACAGGTATAAAACAGCTTTTCTTGTATTTGCATCTTCCAATTTTGGATTGACATTATTTGCCAGCCTAATTACCGCTTTTATCGCACCAGAGGCTGCTGGTTCAGGTATACCTGAAGTTAAGGCTTACTTGAATGGTGTAGATGCACCAGCAATATTTTCTTTGAGAACGTTGTTTGTCAAGGTAAAGTGACCTTGAATTGCTTTTTCATTTGAATGCTTTTTTTTTCTTCATAAATCCAGTTTTTGCATTTATCTACAAATGTTTTTGTTCTGGGTTGGTGGTGGATCATATGTTGGGGAATGATTGCATGGGTTGTGGATTATGAGAATTGCATGGTTGATCAATTAATCTCATACGTGGATTTTCCTTTCATACTACATAAGTGAGCTCAGAGAGGAGAGCATTACTTTTATTTGCACTTTTAAGGCGAGACAGATTCTGGTTTATGGAAATAATATTTTCACGAATGCTCTTAAGTGATTTTGGATGAGTTTTAGGTTTTTACGAGGTTTAGATAGTAGAGCAACTTCTTTGTAATGTGAAATCTAGAGCTCCCTAAGAAACATATAGGCTTTGATGTTAATTTTTCAGCACTGGCATCAGATGAAGCTAGGCGATTGTTATTTGAAAGAGAATTCTGTTCATGCTTAACCCGAGCGATACATACATTTTTTCCTCCTCATCCTATGCTTCATATATGTTCTTATTTGAAACTTTAATGAACAGATTGTTGGCAGCATTTCTGCCGTATCAGGATCTCTTGTAATTGGAAAAGCAGGTCCCATGGTTCACTCAGGTGCTTGCATTGCAGCACTAATGGGTCAAGGCGGTTCAAAGAAGTATGGATTGACTTGGAAATGGCTGAAGTATTTTAAAAACGATAGAGATCGACGAGATCTCGTAACATGTGGATCAGCTGCTGGAATGGCTGCTGCTTTTCGAGCTCCTGTTGGTGGTCTGTTGTTCGCTTTTGAAGAAATGGCATCTTGGTATATTTAAAAAAATGTACATGCTTTATCTGATTCTTAGTAGACCAAAAGGTTTCCGGAAGAGTCCTTATCGCTATATTTGTGTTACTAAGATTATGGTAGATTCCTCTCTCTTATATGGTTGATATTATGCATGACATCGATATTTAAATTGACTTCAGCATCCAACAAATATGGCTTTTTGGGATTGCCTTATAGTTGGTGGCTTGACTTTCTCTTTTAAGTTATAATTTATATCTAAAGGATGGAATAGACCGTGGTAGAGGGACCGAGGGAGAGGATATGGACTTGCAAAATTTCCTAGATTGACAATTATGAGAGAGGGAAGCTTTAATCATTGTACCTTAGATTTGGTTGTTTTATCTGAATATCTATTTTTCCCCCTTAACTATGCATAAGACTCTCTAATACACCTCAGCACCCAAGACACTGCATTTACTTCCTCTGTTATTGAAAGCGGTTTTATGGGGGAATTTGAATATGCGCAGATTTTACTTGACGCAATTGTATATTACCTGATATAGCCAAGTTTGATTACCAAGCATCTGCATTGATTCTTTTTTAAGAGCTTAGTATTTTTGGTATTACGTTAATTGCTCTGACATCTACATGAGTTGATTCAAATATAGATCTTCAACTAGGAAATGTAGCTGTAGTATTTAATACTCGTATATATTATTTTTTGAGAAGTGATCTTTTTGAAAATTAATATAATTGTCATACTTCTGTGTTGATTCCCTTTTGTTTTTGACATTGTAAGCACTTCTTTTGTGATGCAGGTGGAGAAGTGCTCTCTTGTGGAGAGCCTTTTTCACTACGGCTGTGGTTGCAATTGTGCTTCGGGCTTTGATTGATGTTTGTTTGAGTGGCAAATGTGGACTCTTTGGTAAAGGAGGTCTCATAATGTTCGATGTCACGTCAGCTAATAGCGCATATCAGATCAGGGATGTGCCTCCAGTTCTTTTTCTAGCAGTCTTCGGAGGCATATGGGGAAGTTTATACAACTTTTTACAGGATAGGGTTCTGCGGATTTATAACCGAATTAACGAGTACGATCTCGCTTTGACTTTTAGCTTTTCATATTCTTTTTTCTTCAAGGCATGATATAGTTCAAAATATTCATGTCGCTCCTTTTTTTTTTTTTTTTCGGGTTTCAGGAGAGGAGCTGCTTATAAGATAGTTTTAGCTCTTGCAATCTCCATCTTCACATCCTGTCTTCTATTTGGATTACCATGGTTGGCGTCTTGCCGCCCTTGCCCTTCAGATACATCAGAACCTTGCCCCACAATTGGACGGAATGGTAACTATAAGAAGTTTCAATGTCCTCCAGGTCACTACAATGATCTTGCCAGTCTATTTTTCAACACAAATGATGATGCAATCAAAAACCTTTTCAGCAAGGATACTGATGCTGAGTTTCACCATCTCTCGATGCTAATTTTCTTTATCACCTGTTTTTTCCTGAGCATTTTTAGTTATGGGATAGTCGCACCGGCAGGTCTCTTTGTGCCTGTCATTGTGACAGGTGCCGCTTATGGTCGATTTATTGGGATGATGTTTGGTTCGCACTCGACTCTTAACCATGGCCTGTTTGCTGTTTTAGGTTCAGCTGCCCTTCTTGGGGGTTCTATGAGAATGACAGTTTCGTTATGCGTAATTATCCTAGAGTTGACTAATGACCTCCTCTTGCTGCCTTTAATGATGCTAGTTCTTCTTATATCCAAAACTGTAGCTGATACATTTAATGGGAATATATATGATCTCATAATGAAGTTGAAGGGTTTCCCATACTTGGAAAGTCATGCTGAACCTTATTTGAGACAACTGGCAGTCTGTGATGTGGTCACAAGCCCACTCCAGCTCTTCAGTGGCATTGAGAAAGTTGGCAACATAGTTCATGTCCTCAAAACTACAGGGCATAATGGTTTCCCGGTGGTGGATGAGCCCCCGCTTTCCCATTCACCAGTTCTATTTGGTTTAATACTTCGTGCACATCTCGTTGAATTGCTAAAGAAAAAAGCATTTAGTCGAGATCCTGTACCTGCTGGATCCGATGCCTTTAATCACTTTTCAGCTGATGATTTTGCAAAAAAGGGTTTAGACCATGGAGACAGAGTGGAAAATATACAACTGACAGATGAAGAGATGAATATGTTTATAGATCTGCATCCTTTTTGTAATACTTCACCCTACACTGTTGTAGAGACTATGTCCTTGGCGAAGGCTCTTGTGCTCTTCCGGGAAGTTGGTTTAAGGCATCTGCTGGTAATACCCAAGGTTTCTGGGGTAAGAACTGTTTCTCATCTTTTCTCTTGCAAATTATTTTTTGATGATCTTCTTGGAAGCTATGTATTGTCCCTAAAATATAATTCAACAGTCGATAAAAGATGCATTAGCATAACCTGAAGTATCTGCCTGTGCATTTGTTTGACTTGTTTATATTCATTCATGAATGCATTCTTTCGCCAACACCTTGTGCTTTTTCAGGTATTTGATATGAAACACTTCTGATCTTTAAGTTCCTAGTTTTCTTTTTCTTTCTACATCTTGTTTGTTTCTTGGTTCCGTCAACATTCACGTCCTCTTCTCATGGGATTAAGTTTTAACAGTTTGCCTAAATATTAAATCTTAATTTACTCTTCCTATTTCATCCACCATGTTGATAATGCAAGTGTTACTTCTTGGAGCCAAATGTGTTACGTAGATCATGTCTTCTATTTGTTCCTCCCAGTGACCGTATATTAATCTTCTTTGACAGCGTTTAGAAATTGTTGCTCTCTTGTTTGCAGAGAGTACCTGTTGTGGGTATTATTACAAGGCATGATTTCATGCCAGAGCATGTGCTAAGCTTGCATCCATCCTTGGCTAAGAACAAGTGGAAAAGATTAAGGTTCAAGTTACCTCCCTTGGTTAAATTATTTTAGTGATTACATTGGACTTCTAAAACAGTCCTGCTGAGGTATGTGAATAGAGCTGTACAACATGGCTGCAAGATGCCAAGTGGTATAATTTTTGTTCCATAGTTTCCTTGTCAAATTCAAAGATCCTAAGGGTCTTCTTTAGATGGATTCTGTATTTATTTAGCTTTTATCAATCAATTCAGTTATGAATAAATGCTTTCATTTTTGTCATGCTCTTTTGCCCTTTGATTCTACATTGCAAATGGAGCAATGATGTTCCATTTTAATCTTCAGGCTAGCATCTTTAACAGAGTTAACAACAACAACAACAACTACCCAGTATAGTTCCACATGGTGGGGTCTGGGAAGGGTAATATGTATGCATGCCTTACCCCTACCCGATAGGGCAGAGAGGCTGTTTTCAATCGACCCTCGGCAAAAGATCAAGAAAAGGATAAAAAACAAAAACAAAACAAAAAGAAGAAGCATTAGTGACTCCACAATAAACCACAAAAAGCTGACATATAAAAGGGCAAAGTAAACAAAGCAACATCACGAACAAAAGGCATTAGTAATTCTAGGAGTACTCACAGAGATATTAACCTATCGGGAACCCTTCCCCCCTCGACCCATCCCTATCCCGCGAAATAATAGGAGCCCCTAACCTACAACTTTGATACTAGACCTCCAGAATTTCCTATCAAGAGACATGTCCTCGGAGATCCGCATAATAGTCATGTCCCGCCTAATCACCTCCTCCCAATACCTCTTGGGCCTCCCTCTGCCACGACTCGCGCCAACTACCGACAGCCGCTCGCAACTCCTCACCGGTGCATCGGGGCTTCTCCCCCGCACATGTCCGAACCACCTGAGTCTCGCTTCTCGCAGCTTCTCATCCATTGGGGCTACTCCTACCATTTCCCGAATAACTTCATTCCTAACCCTATCCAACCTGGTGTGCCCACACATCCACCAGAGCATCCTCATCTCCGCTACCTTCATTCTCTGGATATGGGAGTTCTTCACTGGCCAGTACTCCGCCCCGTACAGCATTGCTGGTCTAACCGCAACTCTATAAAACTTTCCCTTGAGATACTGTGGCACTTTCTTGTCACACAAAACTCCCGACGCAAGCCTCCACTTCGACCACCCAGCCCCTATTCGTGAGTGACATTCCCGTCGATCTCTCTGTCAACTGGATCACCGACCTAAGATATCTGTAACTGTCCTTATTGGCGATGACCTCAGAACCAAGCTTCACGTCCCTACTAGCTCCTTCTTCGCTCGGCTCGGAGCTAAACTTGCACTCCAAGTATTCAGTCTTAGACCTGCTTAGTCTGAAACCCTTTGACTCGAGGGTCTGTCTCCAAACTTCCAACCTCTCGTTAACACCGACCCTCGGCTCGTCTATTAAGACAATATCGTCAGCGAATAACATACACCATGGCACGTCTCCTTGGATATGCCGAGTTAGAGCATCCATCACCAAAGCAAATAGGAGGGGGCTGAGCGCCGATCCTTGGTAAAGCCTCATTTCCACCGGGAAGTGGTCTGTGTCGCCACCCACCGTCCTAACCCTCGCCTTAGCTCCATCATACATATCCTTGATCATCCTAATGTAGGCCTCCGACACGCTCTTCGCCTCCAGGCACCTCCATAACACCTCTCTTGGAACCTTGTCGTACGCCTTCTCCAAGTCGATAAACACCATGTGCAAGTCCTTCTTCTTGTCCCTAAACTTTTCCACCAATCTCCTGACAAGGTGGATAGCTTCTGTGGTGGAGCGGCCCGGCATGAAACCAAACTGGTTCACCGAGATTGACGTCATCGCCCTCACCCTCGCCTCAACCACCCGCTCCCATACTTTCATGGTGTGGCTTAGTAATTTGATGCCTCTATAGTTATTGCAACACTGGATATCACCTTTGTTCTTATACACAAGCACAACTGTGCTCCACCTCCACTCCTCTGGCATCTTCTTAGACCTCATGAAGATCGCATTGAACAACCTGGACAGTCACTCCACTCGTGCCCTACCCATGTATTTCCAAAACTCCACCGGAATTTCATCTGGTCCGGTCGCTCGACCCCTACTCATCCTACGCAAAGCCTCCACGACTTCCTCTACCCTAATGCGCCTGCAGAACCCCAGATCCCTATAGCGCTCTGAGTCACTCAAGCTCCCTTAACTCTATGTCTTGGTCACCTTCCTCGTTGAGCAGGTCTCGGAAGTATGCTTGCCACCTCTGTCTGACCTGAGCCTCCCCCATCAAAACTCTACCATCCTCGTCTTTGATGCACCTAACTCGGTCCAGGTCCCGCGCATTCTTCTCCCCCACTTTAGCCAACCTAAACAACTTCCTGTCCCCTCCTTTCTCTTCTAGTTCCTCGTACATGCGCTCAAACGCTGCATTCTTCGCTTCTGTAACCGCCAACTTCGCCTCCCTCCTCGCCTCCTTATAGCGGTCCATGTTCACTCTCCTTTCCTTCTCGCTCGAGCTCTCTGCAATCCGAGCAAATGCCCCCTTCTTCACCTCCATTTTTCCTTGGACAATCTCGTTCCACCACTAGTCACTTTGATGCCTGCCTGAATATCCCTTGGCTACTCCGAGCACATCTCGTGCTGCCTCCCCGACCAGATCAACGGTCGCAGTCCACATAGCATCCGCTTCCCCAGAACTTCTCCAGGCACCTCCATCAACTAACCTCCTTTCCAACTCCAGGGCATTCTCCTTAGTTAAGGCTCCACAGGCTGTTAAAGAGACTTAACAGTCTCTTTAAAATAGAGAAAAATGCTAAGCGGGGCGGGTTAAACCTTTTGCAGGGTGAGACTTGACCTACTCGATCGACTACCCTATCCCGTCCCGTTTGCCATTCCTAATAAGTAAAACTGAGGTTCCATTATAAAATCCTGATTAAATGTTCCATATGTTTGCCAAGAGGGTTGTCTTAAATTTTGCGGGAGTAAGGAAAACTTTGTGGTGCTTCTGCTGAATATCACTATGGTGTGCTTCTGCTGAACTCTGTGATACCATGCGTATATACTAATATATACTATCAGGGATCGTTTGGTACGCTGGATAAGATAGTGATAAAGTGTGGTACCAAATTTATATTATGTTTGGTTGACTTTGCTCCAAACTTAATCCTGGATATTCCATCTTATCCTACTTTATGCCATCAAACTTGATATTATTTTATCCCATCTCTTAGGTGAGATAAATTAATCTAGATTTCGAAATAATTTAATCCGCGTACCAAACGATGGATATAACAAGATTATGTACAATCTCAAGAGTAGTATACGAAGGAAGGGTAAAATTAGAAAGATTACCCGCATTTAGATTTCCACAAATAGAATGGATACATGACACATGTTTTCACGTATCAACTAATTATATTACTCCTTCCGGTTCAAAATAAGTGATTTTTTTGCCTTTTTTTATGATCCAAAATAAGTGATTTTTTCGGATACCAAGAATGACTTAATGATGTTTTTCCTACATTGTCCTTGGAGTAAATAGTGTTGGAATATGTGTTAAGAGTGTTTATGTGAGATAGTAAGGTTAAAATGGTCAATTCAATTGTTAATTAATGCTAAAAGGTGACTTTCTTAATATGTGTAAAAACATCCAAAAAATTACTTATTTTGGATCGGAGAGAGTAGTAATTAATAGTACACTTTAACACCTCAGTGTACCACTTAATCATCATAAATTAGTATATTTTGATATTTTGGTGTAAATAACAAATAATTTCTTACATGAAGCTACTCCTTGTCGAGAAGGCAGAGAGGGAGTGATGGGACCTTCAATGTTTGAGAATAATGCGCAAATAATTATTTTTCTCCTTGTAATTAAAGACTCTCTTGCTTCTATCCCGAAGATATACGCCTTGGTCGAATCTTGTTAAATATTGTATTTTTCTTTTTTGATTATGTATAATTATGTACTAGTTTATTCATGATCTTCCCTAACATCTTAAGAAGATTTAGCATTAGTTACAAACGTACACTAGTGCAATTTAAATGTCTTTTTCCCCTTTCAAATTTGGTCTATCTTTTCATCAAATTTGGTCAATCTATTACATGAAACAATAATTTAAAAAAATAAAAGGCTTTATATTTATGTAATGTTAAATGCATTGGGAAAGAAAAGAAAAAAGAGTTACCTGACAATAAATATGATCTTATCCATGCATCAGTTCCTTTTTTTTTTTACCTAAGATAATTGATGGGAAATGAGGCAATTATGGCCGATTTTCTGTGGATGACGCACTATCCTAGAAATATATTGGCAGTACTCAGACTTTGGGTTATGCAGTTTGCTACCATGCTTATTGGTGAAACCATTGGTAGCTTGAAGAAATCTTAGAGGCCAGACCAAAGTTCATAGGGCAGTAATTTGAATTCAAGTTACTAAATCTTATTACCTTTCTAAGAAGTCTGACTTATTACCAAATTGTTGGGAAGCCTTTCGAATGGGGTGCAGTAACTTAGTAATGCCTGAGATACGCTTCTTTGTAATAACTACAACATAGTGCAACTTCACTTGAAATCTTATTTCTTTCCATTTATTTATCTTAGTGAGTTTGATACAAAATTTACACGCGAAGAAGTTCTCGAACTCTGAACACATAATGAGATAGATCACACATTAAAATGGATGGTTGATAATGTCGTATGATTTTAATTTAGATACAATTTAGATACGAAAAAAGGAAGACTTCTCATACTTGTACTTAACTTTTACTTGTCCACTATATTAAAATTATATTTTTTCTTTTAACTCTTAGGTAGGAAAGAGATAATCGAAATGATGACTCAATTCATTCTATATAGTGAGAATGTGAATTTTATTTTTTTCACTAGACTAATACTGCAACTGATTTTTAGTATATCTATCTGATGCCATTCAGGTACAATGAAGTCAGTAAGTAACACATCAATACTATTATTGTTAACTATTTAAGGTTACTGACACTGCGCTTGCTCTGCATATAATATTCTTTAGTTTCATACTTTGTTGTTTCTAGAGATTTTTTTAATTTTGGTTTTTTGGCTTCTCTTATTAATGGTGATGTATATGCTGATGCATAAAAGAGTGAAGAGGCTTGGCTAAATGTGTGAACTTTCTACCTTTCTTGCCCATCGCTCCAATGCTTTTAGGCAAATCTGGTTTTAGCATTTTGATTTTAGCATGTGCAACAACGAAGCAAACGGGTGAAGAGAGATGAAGCGGAGAATAAACATAAAACTTTATGTAGTATATATCTCGCTTCAATGATGTTGTCATTTGTTGATCATCTGAATTGTTTATTCTTTGTTTCAACGTGAGAGTCTAGCGCGAATTAAACTGTTTTTTTTTCCTTCATGGCCACAAGGTGATTAACAGTGTCACGTATGTTAATGGCTTTTTCAATGCAAGATCTATTTCATTTTAAATCCTTTTTGCACTTCAACTTTGTCTGCCACGTCTCTTCCAACAAGCTAATTCCTTAACTTATAATGTTTGGAGTTGCTTTTTATAATTTATATTTGCATGTAGAGAAAGGTTTAGTTCTTCCATTTTCTAAGAGTTTCTTTCACATTTATTTTGAAATTTCAAAAAGGAGGATGGTTTCAGATGGATGGAACATATTTGTATTAATTTTAGTAGACACATAGAGTCTTTAGACTCTTAGCATTGAATAATTGTAACCAATAATATATAAATATCTTTTGTATATTTGCTATAATGCAGTGACACTATCCAATCCGTTCACACAATATATGGTCTAAAATCTCATTGAGCAATGAGAATTAACTCAACTCTTATTGAAAAAGAGTGAAATTTGATGAAGCATGTATTCCATGTAATTGATGATGACTTCTTTCCGTGGTAACAAATTTATCACATATTGTGGGACAATTGGTAATCTTTCTGTAACAAGAAATAAGATAAAATATTTCTCATTGTGCTTCATGGTTCTCCTTATCTTATGGGTTTGAGAGGCTAACTAAATGGATAACCTCAAAACTTGATTTCTTACCCTAATCACTTACATTTTTGTTCAAGTCCTACTACATTTATGTGAATTGAAAATGTGCCTTAGGATGATTATGAATTCTCTCTCTTTCAGTTATCTTGTCAAATTTATGGTGTTTTTAAACCACATATTTTATTGTTTTTAGGGTTAATGTGGTGGTATGATCTGTCATTGTTGTCTCCCTCAACGTCTGTGAAGTTAAAAGAGGAGTTATTATGGCCGGAGAGAAGATTATGCACATGACATTATTAGCCACGCTATTGTGAGTTCAAGCTTGCAGGAAGCACGTGACATTATTAGCCACACTATTTGACTACAACAAGTAATTAAAGTAACAAAAATACTTACAATATGTGTCTCATATATCAGAACTCCTCTATTTTTTGACCAAGAACTATCGCAGGGGTAATTCTAAGAGTTTGCAAAGGGCGATTGTACAAGTACGTGAAGAGGACTGAATGAGTGGAATGAGGTAATGCTGAATGAGTGAAATGAGGTAAAGCGGCTTGATCGACAAAAGGAAGAGTAGCCTCCCTAAAACCAATGTTTCCAATACATGTAATTTATATTACAAAGGTTGGTCTAGAGACCGGTATACTCAAGTTGCATCTGGAATTGCCATTCGCTTGTTTAACTTGATTGAATTAATAACAAAGCCTTCCTTGCTTCCCTATTTGGTGTCAGTCGCTAAAAGATGTTGTCCTGCTCAAAGCTATGCCATTTATGTAAAAGCAGCCTTCTCTACTTGCATTTTTCTTGCTATTTAACTTCAAATTTCGATACATTGTTGTTCTTCACCGATCACTTTGATGTGAACTCACAACTATGACTGTACATGTATTTTTTGATGAAGAACTGCTTAGAAGAAAGCTTAGAAGAAGATTAACTACAACAGAAAAAATGCATCACCGTTTGCCAATGTGTAAATAGCAGCATAAAACGTAAATAGTTCTCCCATATATGATATAAAGAATATGACACATGCATATAATAGTATGATGCTGTCATGCAGGTAAAGAATGTGAATGTATTATTTGCCAATCAGACGACATTGAGGAGTGGATATTTTGTTCCAAAGTGCATGTAAACAGTATCTTGCAATTAGCATATGATGTTGTGCAGCTGATTCAATACTAATAGTTTCAACTTTGACAATATTGGGCCTGTGCTGGCAAAGGCTATCCCTACCTAGTATTATAAATAAGGTACACTAAAATTTCCTTTATGGTATTGGGGAAAGAAAAATGAAAAAGGTGAATCTTTTGGTGGTCAAGGTGCAAAAGTGCCGTGGTTCATTTTGGTCCCCTTTGAACATCAGTAGTTTTTAGTTTAGCGGCTTTCTGAAAGAACTTTGGTATTTGAAAACAATGTTGAGACACTTTTTTAAAAGTCCATTTTCGAAATAAAATAAATCATCTAAATTACACGAATTTTCCGTTTTAGAAACCAAATTCAAACTGCTATGCATTCGATTTTCATCTTTCATGACCTTATTTATTTCATCTTTCATTAAATGTCCACTTAATCGATCGTCCTATCATATTTCAAAACTTCAAAAAACTGAAGGCTCTGATTGAGTTGTTCATCGGGCAGCAAACATTGAAAGGAGAGAAAGCGTCGCTGTGGGCTTGGTGGTGAAGGTGCTCGAATTTCAAAATAACGCCATTGTAATGACGTATCAACAAGGGCAAATCCAATCGTTATGAGTTCAATTGAATCCATACATTTTATCTTAAACCCAAATTTTCAGTATAAAATTTATTAAAATTGCTGAAAAATTAAGGTATGAACCTATAATTCAAATAAGGCGATGTATTTAGTGGTTGGCGTCTAAATTTTGAAACCATAAAATTAAAATTCTAGATCTACAAAGTAGTGGCGGAATCACAATTTTTATTAAGAGGAATCAAAATATAAAGAAATAAACTCGCCAAAAAGTCAAAGGGTATCATTATATGGTACATAATTACATATACATTTAAAAACAAAATTTTAGTGTTATACAATGTAATTTGTCATTGACACCCGTTTGATGCATGTGGCTCGGCCGCTGCCGTCAAGGCTTCTGGTGCTTCTGAAGAAGCTAGAATTGATAGTGACTCCGAATGTTGTATTTGCAGGGTTACGAGAAGAGAGTGTGTGGATTTGGTGAAAGAAAAGTGATTGACGCCATAGCTATAGTAGCTATAGTAGAGGGAACCATGACGGAGTTTGGTTCATGTGGTTTTTGCAAAAGAGGGATTTTCTTTTCCCTTTTTCTTCTTGAGCGTGAAGAAAAAATATATATAAAAGAATTATACTCATAATCTCTCAAAGGAATTTGTTACTTTTGACATAGGGTTGTTTTGAAGGTTTTTCAAACTTCAGTAAAGAAAATTCAGCATCAATGTAATGATTATTCACCTTGTTCGGTGGCAATTTCGACAGAGCAGGTGACGGGATTGGCGTTGGGGGAGAATATCCCCCTATTTTTTTTTAATAAAAAATCATTATCACGATCCAAGATCCCAATTAATGGGTCTTGATAATACTTAACGATAAAAAATAAAATTTAAAAAAATATTTAACAACATAATATCATAAATAAAAAGTAAAATCTCCGAATATTTAACAAGTTTAAAACCAATACAATTGTCTAATCAACTTTCGATGACCAGTATCACTGAATGCATGAGCTCTAAAGAGTACGATAACAACAACAACAACAATGCAGTATAATTCTACAGGTGGGATTTGGGGAGGGTAATATGTATGGAGACATGACCCATACTCCGATGGGCATAAAGACTGTTTCTAGGAGACCCTCGGCTCAAGAGAGCTTGAGCTCTAAAGAGTACTAAATACAAATATGATATAAATACAATATTGTTTGAACAAGTAAACAATAATAGAGATATAGCAAAGTGACTTCAAGGCATGCGAACGGATATGCAATACTACCTTGAGTCTTCAAAATATCCAAGCTAAGCATCTCTTGGGACTCTGCTGGGACCAATGCTTGAATCTGCACAAGAAATGTAGAAATGTAATAAGAGTACAACCGACCTAATCAGTAAGTATCGAGCTTAACCTCAACGAGATAATGACAAGAATATGACAAAATATTTACCATATAAACATGTATAATTAAAAAGCAAAAGAAATAACAAAAGACATAACAAGGATAAATACGAGAAATAGTAAAATAATCAACTAAAGAAATAACGACTCCTAAAAGTAGCCAAACCTTCCCAACAGCTCAACCAAAGAGGATGAAACAATATCCATAAAATAACATAGCGAAATCCACAAAGGAAGATAATATCATATATAAACACACGAATCCATATCATATTCAATATTGTCCTCATATTTTTTCAAATAGTATATATATATTTTAAAATTATATTTTTGTATTATTACTTAATTTACAAGATTTATACAAATATTTTTATATTTTTTCCATAAAATTTTAGAGCTTTACAGTTCATTTTCTTGCATTTTACTTGATTATTTATTAATTACTCCTTTTAATTATTTTGTGATGACTTAATTGTCCAGAATTAATATTTTTATTCATATATAGGGTTCAGAATACTTTTCTCTATTTTGTATAATTATATTTGTATTTCTGAGCTATTTACGCGATTTTGAAATAATAACCTATATTCTAAAATATTTTATTTATTATACTAAAATATCATTTCTTATATTTTCATAGTATTAAGATATTACTTTTAAGTATTTTACTATATAAATAATATTTCTATTATTTATAATTTATTTCTGATAAATTTCGTGTATTTATATTATAGCCCAATGTTGAATCAATTTCAGACCAAAATGAAGGCCCAAATACCCACATATCTTAGCCCAATAACCCCCAGCACAAACCAAACGACCCTTTAATAGACCCGATCGGTACCCGTTTTACAGACCTGCCCCGTTCATTTTTTTAAGCTTAGCCACTGTTCTCTCAAGATCAACGACCGTCGTTCATCCAAGCCTTTTAATTAACCAAACCACCCGAAACCCTACAATTTCTCTAAGACCGCCGCCCCTAAGTTCTCTCTTCTCCTCTCCTCTCAAACCCTAGCAACCGCCTCTCAGTTTGATTTAAGTAAAGGTAATTTTACCACCTATCTCTTTCTGCTTCTGCTGTGTTTGTTTGTGTGTTTTTAAACTATTTCTCCTATTGTGCCTTATTATTTATGTATGTTGCTAAGCAGCCACAACTTGTTGTAATTAATTGCAGTGTCAAATAATACTATAGAGCAGATGGATATTGTTGATCAGGTTAGTTCTGATTTTAGGATGGTTTTACTTAAATTTTTTGACATTTTCCCTGGCAGGTTAAACATAATATTTTTCAAGGGAAGAGTAGCTAACAAGGCTTTATTGGTTTTTTAATTTTGTGATTGAAACGAAGAGAGTTATTCTCTAGTAATGCTTACTGGAATCTAACATTCATCAAAACTCTCTTCTTTAAAATTCCACAATTGTTGCAATCGTTGGGCAGTCTATGAAAATCTGTTTTGAACTCTAGTTGCTAGAGCTTTCTTTTTTAATTGGTTTTCATATTATTATTGTGAGCCCGAATGATTTAACATCTTCGACTAGTGAACTACTAAAGCACTTTCCTTACCCTATCTAGGCCATGCGAATACAATTCGAGGAGGACATAGTTATGGAGATCCTCGCCAGGTTACCTGTGCGGTATCTCTTTCAATTCACATGCGTTTCGAAATTGTGGAAGGCATCAATCTCTGATCCATACTTTATGAAGAAGCATCTCAATCATGCCAAGAATGACCGAAGTTCTCAAAAACTTCTGGTTAGCCCAAGGTGCAGGTATAAGGATCATATTTGTAGCTTCTTTTCTTCTTCTTTATCGTCACTTCAAGTTATTGTGGATGAGCAAACACTTTATTGGCCTTCAAACAACAAACCAACGGGTTCTGGAATCTACTGTTGTTATGATGGGTTGGTTCTTCTGGGAGCTAGTGATGACCTCGGCAAACACCTTTTGCTGTGGAACCCATCCACAAGAGAATCAATAGAACTTCCCTGTCCAGAACTTCCATTTGTTGACTATGTATGTGGGATTGGATATGATTCTACTAGTGACGACTATAAGATCGTTGCGATTAACCTAGAAGCGCGCAGCGAACGTGATGTATCTGTTGAAATTCTCGCGCTAAAAAGTGGTTCTTGGAGAAAAATTTCTAAATATCCTATTGGTATCCGCCGTGTATCGGGTGGTGCTATGGATTGTGGTATGGATTCTTTGGCATTTTTACATGGAGCATTTCATTGGGTTGGTTTATCATGATGTTCTACTATCCTTTCACTTAATATTTCAAGTGAGGTGTACGGAGAGATACCCTTGATAGAGCAAATGTGCAATACATACAACGCCAAGTTCATCGACCAGGGTGTTTCAGTATTGGGAGGAATGCTTTGTTTTTATTCTACATATTACAGATGTAGTAGGTACGTCACTTTTAAGTTGTGGGTAATGAAAGACTATGGTGTCAAGGAATCTTGGACTGAATTGCATACAATACAAGGCTATGACCTTTTTTTTTCAGCCAGGCCACTTTATATGTTTGCGGATGGTGAAGTGTTGCTACGCTGCAGACATCTTCAACATGTTGGTTCTGTATATAGGACATCCAAAGGACCATTTGAGTTCTCGCCTCAATGTCCTACCTTTATGAAAGGACTAGTTTATACAGAGAGTTTGGTCTCTCCAAAATCACTTATTTGATATTTGATTATGTATGACAGACGCTATTTTCTTTTTTTGAACATCTTGTAACAACCTCTTATTCTAATAAATTTATCTATTGCTTTTTTTTTTTTTGTTTTTTTTTGAAGATCATGTAACAACCCTTATTCGGATAAGTTTATTTATTGCTTGCTAGTGTCTATATATATGTATGTTGTAATGTGTGTGTAATTTGCAATAGCATGTATATATGGTCGTTCGAGTGTCGTTATTCGCGAATTTACGTTGCTTTGGTATTCCTTTTTGTTTCAATAAGTAAATAACTTGTGATTAATAGCTAAGTATTCTAATTGTGTCTATATCTACAGTTCTACTAATAATATTGTGGAAAATTCAGTTTTTAGGGGTCGATAGTTCTATGCTTACAAAATTTCGAGATATATGTGATTATCCAATGCATCACTGGTTAAGAGTTTCGGTAAGTAATTAGGAGTTTTAGAGAATATAAGAAATAGGAAAGAACAATTCCACAATTCACGAAAAAATAAAAAATAAATAATCACCTTTTAATCTTGCCCAAGGTTGTGATCTAGTGGTAAGAGCACGTGTTGGGGCAAAAGCCTGGTAGTTTGAATCATGTGCCGCTGGCCCTGGAGAACTTCTCAGTTATCATAAAAAAAGATTACTTTTTTACTCTAGCAAGTCCATGTATTTGTGGTGAAAATAAAAAGACTATAGATTAGCTTAAGAGTCATCTATATTCTTTGAATTTTGGTAGTCTAGTAGAATATTTTGGATTAGAATTTTGATATTTTTGTATTCATCCAAATTCCTTAGAGTATTTACATCAAAGATTTGTTTGGTATCGCGAAAAGAAAATTGAATATGGTAAGGATGATACAGTTGGAAGACATATTATACTGGCAGATTTCACAAGAAGATTTGGATGTCTATTCCCCTGTGTATTGCCTGGACTATATGGATTGAAAAAAATAGGAGATGTTCTGAAGATAAAAAAGAGATGCTCTCTGTGTTAAATAAAGATGTATGCAGAATTTGTACTGTTGGATGGAAGGGAATTTAGCTTTGAATTTGAATGATATGCTTAACTTGTTAAAATCTCTGAATATGTTTATGTAAAACAAGTCCTGCGTTTTGTATTTTCTGATGTACTATCTTGGTACTGTTATTTAATAAAAATTTACCTTATAAAAAAAAAGATACAGTTGGAGCTTGTAAAATAAAGACTTTTTTTTTTTTATGTCGATAGTGCTCAGTCCAGCTTCCGTGCACCTCGACTAATTCTACCCAATACCTACTACCTTCCACTAGACACAAGTATCGGGTAACTCTGCCCACTAAGGTTTGGCAGCTTGGAAGAAATCACCTAATGTTTTTGTTTCCACTATTTGAACTTGAGATCTAATGGTTCTCGCCCAACTTCATTGACCCCTAAATAAAGAATGTTTTAATTTCAGTTTCTTTCTATTATTTGTGGAAATGCTTCCTCTTTCTTTCCCTTTCTATGATCAGTTTGGCAGTAAATGAAGCCTAATAATGATGATTGCCTGGTTGAAGAATCTCAGAGAATGATTATTTCAAGCAAGATTGGAGGAGGGGAGAGAAAATTCAGACATTGCAGTACATATTCATGAAATGGATGATGTGCTTTTTCATTGGATTGCTTGTCGGCCTTGTTGGTTTCTGTAACAATCTTGCTGTTGAGAACATTGCTGGAATGAAATTTGTGGTTACCTCTAATATGATGCTAGCGAGAAGGTATAGACTTCTCTTTCATTCATAACTTCTCATTTAATACCCACCTATGGCTTTGATTGTATGTTGAGATTATTTAATGATATAATACAATAGTCCCCTGCCAATGACTGATATCTGCTGCTATTTCATCACGGTTGAAGTTCTTATACTTCAATAATATAACAAATTGCTTACACAAGCCTGATATTAATCCTGTTGTTCTATTAAGTTACTGACTGGAATTTGATGTTCATATAAATATATTTATATGTGTTTCTGGGGTAAGTTAACTGTGGAATATGTGAAATAACTCTGTTCTGTGTTCTAAGTTTGTGGAGTGGAATATTATGATCTCTGTTATGTTTATAAATAGAAAATATTTGATTTTCTTTTATAAATATGTTTTTTGAGGTGACTGATTTGTGTAATATCGGAACAGGTATAAAACAGCTTTTCTTGTATTTGCATCTTCCAATTTTGGATTGACATTATTTGCCAGCCTAATTACCGCTTTTATAGCACCAGAGGCTGCTGGTTCAGGTATACCTGAAGTTAAGGCTTACTTGAATGGTGTAGATGCACCAGCAATATTTTCTCTCAGAACGTTGTTTGTCAAGGTAAAGTGACCTTGAATTGCTTTTTCATTTGAATGCCTTTTTTTTCTTCATAAATCCAGTTTTTGCATTTATCTACAAATGTTTTTGTTCTGGGTTGGTGGTGGATCATATGTTGGGGAATGATTGCATGAGTTGTGGATTATGAGAATTGCATGGTTGATCAATTAATCGCATATGTGGATTTTCCTTTCATACTACATAAGTGAGCTCAGAGAGGAGGGCATTACTTTTATTTGCACTTTTAAGGCGAGACAGATTCTGGTTTATGGAAATAATACTTTCACGAATGCTCTTAAGTGATTTTGGATGAGTTTTAGGTTTTTACGTGGTTTAGATAGTAGAGCAGCGTCTTTGTAATGTGAAATCTAGAGCTCCCTAAGAAACATATAGGCTTTGATGTTATTTTTTCAGCACTGGCATCAGATGAAGCTAGGCGATTGTTATTTGAAAGAGAATTCTGTTCATGCTTAGCCCGAGCGATACATACATTTTTTCCTCCTCATCCTATGCTTCATAAATGTTCTTATTTGAAACTTTAATGAACAGATTGTTGGCAGCATTTCTGCCGTATCAGGATCTCTTGTAATTGGAAAAGCAGGTCCCATGGTTCACTCAGGTGCTTGCATTGCAGCACTAATGGGTCAAGGCGGTTCAAAGAAGTATGGATTGACTTGGAAATGGCTGAAGTATTTTAAAAACGATAGAGATCGACGAGATCTCGTAACATGTGGATCAGCTGCTGGAATGGCTGCTGCTTTTCGAGCTCCTGTTGGTGGTCTGTTGTTCGCTTTTGAAGAAATGGCATCTTGGTATATTTAACAAAATGTACATGCTTTATCTGATTCTTAGTAGACCAAAAGGTTTCCGGAAGAGTCCTTATCGCTGTATTTGTGTTACTAAGATTATTGTAGATTTCTCTCTCTTGTATGGTTGATATTATGCATGACATCGATATTTGAATTGACTTCAGCATCCAACAAATATGGCTTTTTGGGATTGCCTTATAGTTGGTGGCTTGACTTTCTCTTTTAAGTTATAATGTATATCTAAAGGATGGAATAGACCGTGGTAGAGGGACCGAGGGAGAGGATATGGACTTGCAAAATTTCCTAGATTGACAATTATGAGAGAGGGAAGCCTTAATCATTGTACCTTAGATTTGGTTGTTTTATCTGAATATCTATTTTTCCCCCTTAACTATGCATAAGACTCTCTAATACACCTCAGCACCCAAGACACTGCATTTACTTCCTCTGTGATTGAAAGCGGTTTTATGGGGGAATTTGAATATGCTCAGATTTTACTCGACGCAATTGTATATTACCTGATATAGCCAAGTTTGATTACCAAGCATCTGCATTGATTCTTTTTTAAGAACTTAGTATTTTTAGTATTACGTTAATTGCTCTGACATCTACATGAGTTGATTCAAATATAGATCTTCAACTAGGAAATGTAGCTGTAGTATTTAATACTCGTATATATTATTTTTTGAGAAGTGATCTTTTTGAGAATTAATATAATTGTCATACTTCTGTGTTTGTTTTTGACATTGTAAGCACTTCTTTTGTGATGCAGGTGGAGAAGTGCTCTCTTGTGGAGAGCCTTTTTCACTACGGCTGTGGTTGCAATTGTGCTTCGGGCTTTGATTGATGTTTGTTTGAGTGGCAAATGTGGACTCTTTGGTAAAGGAGGTCTCATAATGTTCGATGTCACGTCAGCTAATAGCGCATATCAGATCCGGGATGTGCCTCCAGTTCTTTTTCTAGCAGTCTTCGGAGGCATATGGGGAAGTTTATACAACTTTTTACAGGATAGGGTTCTGCGGATTTATAACCGAATTAACGAGTACGATCTTGCTTTGACTTTTAGATTTTCATATTCTTTTTTTTCAAGGCATGATATTGTTCAAAATATTCATGTCGCTCCCTTTTTTTTTTTTTTTTTTCGGGTTTCAGGAGAGGAGCTGCTTATAAGATAGTTTTAGCTCTTGCAATCTCCATCTTCACATCTTGTCTTCTATTTGGATTACCATGGTTGGCGTCTTGCCGCCCTTGCCCTTCAGATACATCAGAACCTTGCCCCACAATTGGACGGAATGGTAACTATAAGAAGTTCCAATGTCCTCCAGGTCACTACAATGATCTTGCCAGTCTATTTTTCAACACAAATGATGATGCAATCAAAAACCTTTTCAGCAAGGATACTGATGCTGAGTTTCACCATCTCTCGATGCTAATTTTCTTTATCACCTGTTTTTTCCTGAGCATTTTTAGTTATGGGATAGTCGCACCGGCAGGTCTCTTTGTGCCTGTCATTGTGACAGGTGCTGCTTATGGTCGATTTATTGGGATGATGTTTGGTTCGCACTCGACTCTTAACCATGGCCTGTTTGCTGTTTTAGGTTCAGCTGCCTTTCTTGGGGGTTCTATGAGAATGACAGTTTCGTTATGCGTAATTATCCTAGAGTTGACTAATGACCTCCTCTTGCTGCCTTTAATGATGCTAGTTCTTCTTATATCCAAAACTGTAGCTGATACATTTAATGGGAATATATATGATCTCATAATGAAGTTGAAGGGTTTCCCATACTTGGAAAGTCATGCTGAACCTTATTTGAGACAACTGGCAGTCTGTGATGTGGTCACAAGCCCACTCCAGCTCTTCAGTGGCATTGAGAAAGTTGGCAACATAGTTCATGTACTCAAAACTACAGGGCATAATGGTTTCCCGGTGGTGGATGAGCCCCCGCTTTCCCATTCACCAGTTCTATTTGGTTTGATACTTCGTGCACATCTCGTTGAATTGCTAAAGAAAAAAGCATTTAGTCGAGATCCTGTACCTGCTGGATCCGATGCCTTTAATCACTTTTCAGCTGATGATTTTGCAAAAAAGGGTTTAGACCATGGAGACAGAGTGGAAAATATACAACTGACAGATGAAGAGATGAATATGTTTATAGATCTGCATCCTTTTTGTAACACTTCACCCTACACTGTTGTAGAGACTATGTCCTTGGCGAAGGCTCTTGTGCTCTTCCGGGAAGTTGGTTTAAGGCATCTGCTGGTAATACCCAAGGTTTCTGGGGTAAGAACTGTTTCTCATCTTTTCTCTTGCAAATTCTTTTTTGATGATCTTCTTGGAAGCTATGTATTGTCCCTAAAATATAATTCAACAGTCGATAAAAGATGCATTAGCATAACCTGAAGTATCTGTCTGTGCATTAGTTTGACTTGTTTATATTCATTCATGAATGCATTCTTTCGCCAACACCTTGTGCTTTTTCAGGTATTTGATATGAAACACTTCTGATCTTTAAGTTCCTAGTTTTCTTTTTCTTTCTACATCTTGTTTGTTTCTTGGTTCCGTCAACATTCACGTCCTCTTCTCGTGGGATTAAGTTTTAACAGTTTGCCTAAATATTAAATCTTAAATTACTCTTCCGATTTCATCCACCATGTTGATAATGCAAGTGTTACTTCTTGGAGCCAAATGTGTTACGTAGATCATGTCTTCTATTTGTTCCTCCCAGTGACCGTATATTAATCTTCTTTGACAGCGTTAGAAATTGTTGCTCTCTTGTTTGCAGAGAGTACCTGTTGTGGGTATTATTACAAGGCATGATTTCATGCCAGAGCATGTGCTAAGCTTGCATCCATCCTTGGCTAAGAACAAGTGGAAAAGATTAAGGTTCAAGTTACCTCCCTTGGTTAAATTATTTTAGTGATTACATTGGACTTCTAAAACAGTCCTGCTGAGGTATGTGAATAGAGCTGTACAACATGGCTGCAAGATGCCAAGTGGTATAATTTTTGTTCCATAGTTTCCTTGTCAAATTCAAAGATCCTAAGGGTCTTCTTTAGATGGATTCTGTATTTATTTAGCTTTTATCAATCAATTCAGTTATGAATAAATGCTTTCATTTTTGTCATGCTCTTTGCCCTTTGATTCTACATTGCAAATGGAGCAATGATGTTCCATTTTAATCTTCAGGCTAGCATCGCTAACAGACTTAACAGTCTCTTTAAAATAGAGAAAAATGCTAAACGGGGCGGGTTAAACCTTTTGCAGGGTGAGACTTGACCTACTCGATTGGCTACCCTATCCCGTCCCGTTTGCCATTCAACAACAACAACAACAACCCAGTATAATCCCACTTAGTGGGGTCTGGGGAGGGTAGTGTGTACGCAGACCTTACCCCTACCCTAAGGTAGGGAGGCTGTTTCCAAATAGACCCCCGGCATCCTTCCCTTCAAGAACTACCCACCTTGCTCTTGGGGAGACTCGAACTCACAACCTCTCGGTTGGAAGTGGGGGTTGCTTACCATCAGAGCAACCCCTCTTGTCTAATAAGTAATAACTGAGGTTCCATTATAAAATCCTGATTAAATGTTACATATGTTTGCCAAGAGGGTTGTCTTAAATTTTGTGGGAGTAAGGAAAACTTTGTGGTGCTTCTGCTGAATATCACTACGGTGTGCTTCTGCTGAACTTTGTGATACCTTGCATATATACTAATATACTACTCCCTCCGTTTCAATTTATCAATTTATGTGAACCTATTTCCTTTTTAGTCCGTGTAAAAAAGAATGGTCTCTTTCCCTATTTGGAAATAAATTATCTTTATGCAATAATTTATAGCCATATAAAATATATGTGCTTCATTTTACACTACAAGTTCAAAAGTCTTCTCTCTTTTCTTAAATTCCGTGTCCAGTCAAATGGGTTCACATAAATTGAAACGGAGGGAGTATCAGGGATATGTAAGCCAAAAAATTATTTGCTCCCACCTGGAATTGAACTCGTGCCCTATTGAATGAAAACACAGGCCTTTGCCACTGGCACCTTTGCCACTTTTGTTTTATAGAGTGGCACTTTAAATATATATCCTATTTATTATACATATATACATATATATGTAATGTTTTTGCCGAAGCTTGCGGGTGGCGTACCACCCGAAAACTTCCACATAGATCCGCCCCTGGTACCAAACGATCCCTCAAGGATATAACAAGATTATGTACAATCTCAAGAGTAGTATACGAAGGAAGGGTAAAATTAGAAAGATTACCCGCATTTAGATTTCCACAAATAGAATGGATACATGACTAATGTTTTCACGTATCAACTAATTATATTAGTAATTAATAGTACACTTTAACACGTCAGTGTATCACTTAATCATCATAAATTAGTATATTTTGATATTTTGGTGTAAATAACAAATAAATTCTTACATGAGGCTACTCCTTGTCAAGAAGGCAGAGAGGGAGTGATGGGAGCTTCAATGTTTGAGAATAATGCACAAATAATTATTTTTCTCCTAGTAATTAAAGACTCTCTTGCTTCTATCCCGAAGATATACGCCTTGGTCGAATCTTGTTAAATATTGTATTTTTCTTTTTTGATTATGTATAATTATGTACTAGTTTATTCATGATCTTCCGTAACATCTTAAGAAGATTTAGCATTAGTTACAAACGTACACTAGTGCAATTTAAATGCCTTTTTCCCCTTTCAAATTTAGTCTATCTTTTCATCAAATCTGGTCAATCTATTACATGAAACAATAATTTTAAAAAAATAAAAGGCTTTATATTCATGTAATGTTAAATGCATGGGGAAAGAAAAGAAAAAAGAGTTACCTGACAATAAATATGATCTTATCCATGCATCAATTCCTTTTTTTTTTTTTTACTTAAGATAATTGATGGGAAATGGGGCAATTATCACCGATTTTCTGTGGATGACGCACTATCCTAGAAATATATTGGCAGTACTCAGACTTTAAGTAATGCATGGTTTCGTGCAACCGCTACTTATTACAATTCGGTTCAATACGTCCAATAGACAGCTGGAAATTGCAAGCCATAAGTGAGCAGCTTGTGAGAAAAGACCAACTTCTTGCCCTCGATGTTCGGTATATAAGTTCTTTTATTAATAGTAAATCTCAAGTTTAAATTTTGAAATCAATTAGCACCTATAGAAAGATAAATACTTATTCGTGTCAAGTATTTAAATTTAATTAAATAATTAATTTTAAAATCCAATAAATTACAGTAAAATTTTATATCACTTGACCATGATTTGACTGGCGAAAAATGTGTATACAAGGGTCCAAAACTAAAATGTGATTCTTTTGAACTCAAAAAACCAAGATGGATGGAAAAAAAATTAGCGACCAATATATATATATATATATAAAACCTTAGCTAAAGGACTGTATCTTAACGGACGTTGCCCAATTAAAGTGTAGCGCCTTTAGCTAAGGCCTTAAATTTGAACTCAAAATAGGCGGGAAAGTATAGCATCCTAACAAAAGGCGCTATAGTATAAAGCCTTTTGGTAAGTCTCTTAATATTAACTACATTACAATATATTTAAAGATGTTAAGTAATAAAAAAGAAAAATATTTTAATTAATATTGTTTAATTTACAGTAATCGTCATAGAAGTTTCGCTTGTGCATCCCGGACCTATCTCGCTGGACCTACTGTTACTATTGGCCAAGCATAGGTCTTCGTGTATAAGGGAGGGATAGTTATTGGCCCATACATTCCCTGCTTGACGAGTAGATGATATATGAGACTTTCTTAGGGTTCACCATTTCCATCTCCGTATAGTCATGTAAACTAGGAAAATTATGTTAGTATAGCGCCTTAACAAAAGGCTTTATACTATAGCGCATTTTGTTAGTGGGCTATACTTTAATTTCCTGCCCGTTTGAGTTCAAATATAACGTCTTAGCTAAAGGCGTTGTACCTTAATTAAGAAAATAGCCGCTAAGTTATTGCATCTTTAGCTAAGACTTTATATATTTTTTGGTTACCAAATTTTTTCCGTACATATTTTGATTTTTTAAGTTTAAAAGAACCACATTTTAGCTCCGGACTCGTGTATACAAAACATATTACTTATTGGTGTGGTGTACACATATGATACGCACAAACTTTTCCCTATAAAAGTCCCCTACTACTCCTAGCTAGCTACTACTCAACTTCTCAAATAAATTGCATCCCATAATTTCTCTTCTATTTCTATTTCTCTCTCACTCTCAAATAAGATGGGGCGTTTGTTTGCAACTTTCTTCCTTGTAGCTATGCTGCTTTTGGCCACTGGTTCGTTTTCTAATATAATATAATACTTGATGAATGATTTAATTTCCTCTTTATTTTTTGTTACAAGATGAGGCAACTAAATATGATAGGTTTCAGTAATCTTATGATTATAGAAATATACTCGTAAGTATAGTTTTGAATATGAGGCAACTAAATGATTTCCTCTTTAGAAATTGTTATAGTTTTGAATATGCTATGTTAATTTTATGACTATATAGAAATATTTTACTATGATTAAAAGCAGGGGCGAAGCTATATGTGGACTGGCCGAGGGTGGTCAATTGAATTTTCTTTGTCGAAAAATTATTTTATTCTTCCTCCGGTCCAAAACAAGTAATTTTTTGGCCCTTTTTTTGTGGTCCAAAATAAGTGATTTTTTCGGATTTCAAGAATGATTAAATAATGTTTTTTCTACATTGTCCTTAGAGTAAATAGTGTTGGAATATGTGTTAGGAGTGTTTATGTGAGATAGTAAGGTTAAAATGGTCAATTCTATTACTAATTAATGCTAAAATGTGATTTTCTTAATATGTGTGAAAACATCCAAAAAAAAATTACTTATTTTGGATCGGAGGGAGTGTTATATAGGATAAAATATTTCTTTCTTTTTAATAGGAATTTAGACTTTGAATACCTTTGCATAGTGAGGAGACAAATGGTGTTCAATGTTTGAGTTATAGGTTCAAATTATTTTGTATACCAATATCTGAATTATTTTGCATGGTAGTACTTTTATATTTTAAATCACGTAAATGAAAATCCTGCATTAATAATTATCAATATTGTACTATAGTGTAATTCTTGATATTTTATGTTTTCATGTATTTCACAGAGATGGGACCAATAAGTAGTGTAGAAGCAAGGACTTGTGAATCACAGAGCCACCGTTTTCATGGATCGTGCATTAGGGATAGTAACTGTGCTTCCGTTTGCCAGACGGAGGGTTTCATCGGCGGCAACTGCCGTGGTTTCCGCCGCCGTTGCTTCTGCACTCGCAACTGTTAAAGATCCAAAGAAGAATTAAAGTCGTAAATGATCTTGTCTTTGTAATCGTTTCTTTGTTCAAGTTTCCATAATAAATAAGTTATTTTAACGCTTATCAATAAAGAGTAACTCGTGTTCTATATTCGGTTAGTTTGGGCGATTGTGTTTTATAATGTATCTTATTGTATTTGTATTTTATTGTTTGATTTAATAAAATAGATTATAGCTATTGGGAAGTGTGTCAAGATAATAGAAGAGAAATAATATTTAGGAAGTAATAAATTGAATAAGAGAAGATTTATGTGGTTTGGTAATTTTTGTCTATTTTACGGCCACACAAAGAATAACTCTTTATTAATTGAAGAGAAAAAGAAGAAGTTTTGGCATTAATAAAGATGCAGACCCCTATATATAGGCTTTTGAATGTCCCGTCGATGTAAGTGCTTACATCATAAGAATGGTGATGTAAGCACTTACATCATAGGAATGGTGAGGTAAGCGCTTACCTCACAAAAATGTCAATGTAAGCGCTTAAATTATATTTTATCTCTTTTGATTTTTTTTCTTTTTTCTAGTTTCACATACAATAATAGGTTTGTTCTTATCAATCTCCCCCTCAAATCTATGTTACATCAAGAAAGAAAAAATGGTTTGCTATTTTCTGGTGGCGCCTTCATGCTATCAGTATTGAAGGCTAATTGAGGCAGTGCACGGTCTCAGTTTGTCAACACCGACAATTTTGGTTAATATGTTTGACGGGTTCTTTGATCTGAAATATTCTGCAGGGAAAGAGTTCCTTCATTTATCAACTCTCGGATATGATGATACCTCAACTGGATATGCTTCGATCTTGCATGAAACACTAGATTCTTGGCAAGATGAATTGCACTCTAACTATCGCTGAAAAGCTCACAATTGTCCTGCTCTTTACCTAGCTCTTTAAGAAAATTCTTGAGCCAAATCATCTCTTTTCCATCTTCTTAGATTTCCATGTACTCTGCTTCAGTGGTAGATAGAGTAATACTTTTCTGAAGTCTGGACATCCAACTAATAGCAGTACCAACAAAAGTGAACACATAGTTAGTGGTACCTTTTCGACTATCCAGATCACCGCCTAAATTTGCATCAGCAAAATCTTGTAAGATAATATTGCTCCTTTTAAAACAAAGTGTCATACCTGATGTGCCTTTGAGATATCGCAATATCTATTTTACACCTTCACAATGCTCCTTTCCTGGATCTGACATGTATCTACTGACAACTCCAATTGCATAGGCTATGTCAGGTCGAGTGCAAACCATAGCATACATCAAACTTCCTACCGATGAAGCATATGGAACTTTGGACATGTACTTCCTTTCTTCATCTGTCTTTCGTGATTGGTCCTTTGACATATTAAGATGGCTTCCAAGTGGAGTACTTCTGGTCTTTGCATCATGAAGACCGAACCTGCGTAGTACCTTATATATGTACTTTTCTTGAGACAATTTTAAGGTTCTTTCCGACCTGTTTTTGCTAATTCTCATTCCAAGCATTTGCTTAACTGGTCCTAAGTCTTTCATTTCAAACTCCTCTGCCAGTTAGTTCTTAACCAAGTTGATCTCATTTTTGCTAGATCCTGCAATTAGCATATCATCAACGTACAGCAGTAAAATGATATAGAATTCATCAAGATTTTTGATATAACAACAATGGTCCGTCTCACATCGTGTGAAACCATTTTTATGCATGAATCCATCAAATGTTTTGTACAATTATCGGGGAGCTTGTTTTAAACCATACAAACTCTTCTTCAACTTACACACAAGGTTTTCTTTACCGAAACTTGAAAAACTTTAGGTTGTTTCATGTAGATGTCTTCTTCAAGGTCACCATGCAAGAAAGCAGTTTTAACATCTAGCTGCTCCAAATGCAAATTTTCTGCATCTACGATACTTAGCACCAACCTGATAGTAGTTAATTTGACTACAGGAGAGAAGATCTTGGTGTAGTCAATTCCTTCCTTCTGCTGAAAGCCTTTTACTACTAATCATGCTTTGTATCTCTTCTTACCATCATGCTCTTCCTTGACTCTGTACACCCACTTGTTCTGCAATGCCTTCTTTCCTTTGGTAACGCCGTAAGCATCCATTTTTTATTCTTTTGAAAAGAATTCATCTCTTCTTTCATGGCTAGCTTCCACTTATCAGATTCTATCACCTACATTGCTTCAACAAAATGCTGATTCTCCAGCATCAGTTAGAAGTAAATAGTGAAGCGATTCAAAAAAAAAAATTGTTAGTTTAACGTGAGCTCAAGTTAACTTATTATTTTTTATAGTCCATCCGCACCCATTAAGAAACCCAAATACAATTCATAAAATTCACCGGAACAAAAGGTATCTCAACACCAACTTATGTAGAAATTCTTGGTTGCCATAATTTTACTATTTTTTTTGTACTTTTAATTTTCTGCATCATCCACCCGCCCCAACCCCCCTCCTCCCATCCCTACCAACATCCCTAAATTTTTTTCCAATATTTTTTAAGGTAAAAGATTTTTTTTATTTAAGATGAGCATAGTTCTAAAATATGAATTAAGTTGGAAGAGTTAGATTATGACCCATTGTTTATTAACCTAACATTATTTTGATGTGCGGAGGAGGCAGAATCTCCGTGAAGGGGATTTAAAAAAAAATTGTAGCTAGTAAGAATTGAGCATCTAACCTTAGGAAAGTTTGATCCCCATTGACCATTAAACTACACTTTTGAATTACGTTAAAGAGGTTCAAAACGTACTATATAGAAGTAAAATATATTTTGTCTTATATATAAAGTATAATTTTTTGGCGAAGGGGGTTCGGATAAGCCCCTTCCACCCCCTTAAATTCGTTCTTGATTTGATCCGTTCAATTTAGTCCTAACCCGCCCTTTCGTCACTCTTAAGTAAAATTACAAGATGTTTACACGTAGTTCCTCTTCTTTAAATATAAAATTATAAATTACAATTAGCTTAAAATATTTACAAGAAAAACTTTGTCAAAGGAAAGTAAAAATAATAAGTTGTGCTTGAATTCTACCTCTTGCCAAATGTCCATGTTTCTTAGCAATTTAACACCTGTAAATGCATGACAAACACGTGTCAAAGATAGAACCTCTACTGTAGTAAGTGAAGATTTTGGAAATGGTTCAACCTTTTTGTTTGTATAAAACTAACTAGGTTAATTACACTAACGGCCCATATAATATGACCCTGTTCCGATACACCCTCCGTATTTTGAAATTATTCACTTATACCCTTATTCTATGGAAATTCTACACATACACCCCCCTTATTTATTACTTAACCATGGTTAGATAATATGTATTTACAAATATTGTCAGGTGGTATGCATTTACACTTTAATTGTTGATTCTCATGACTACGCTGTCTTGTTTGATGTAAACATCAGCTGCCAATACGTTTTTACCGTATACAACAATAACAATAACCATTCAGTATACGTTTTTACCATATATTTACCAAATATAAATATTGTCAGATAAGTTAAAATTATATATTTTTTATATTTTATTTTAGTTTGTTTATTTATTCTTTCGTTTCAAATTTATCTTAAATTTTTATTTTAATTAAATCATTATATAAGAGATATAGATATTTTTAGAAAAATAGCGATACCGATATTTTATTTGGTTCCGATAAAAATATTTTGCGAAACACATATAAATTTTAGTCATCTCATTAAGTAATTTCTATTATTTTCCTCTTTAAGATTTCAGAAGATACATATTTCAAAAATATTTATTCTCTTTTTCAATAAATAATTTAACAAAATATTTATATTGTAATAATTTTATTTTAAAAAGATATATCTCATAGGGAATGTAACCATAGGATTTCTTTAGTATAGTGTAAGTGTTTGATTTTAAAATTTAAGTGGTGTATTTAAAACAGTCATATTACAAAGGTGTTTAGTGTTAAAATAGTTAAGGAGAATAGTAGTAGGAGAATAAATTAACTAACATTACTAGATTCGTTAGTCATTACTTCCACCCTTTTAATTTATATGACACGATTTACTCGATGCACGATTTGAAGAAAAATGACTTTTGAAATTGTGGTCCTTAAAACATTTTTTTATAATATTTATGTGATTATAAAAAATATTCGCTAAGAATAATAGAGATAAAGTTAAAAGTGTTCATTGTTTTCATCTTAAAAAGTGTGGGATTTTAGTCTTTGCTATAAATGAAATGAGTAGTAAAATAAATAGAAAAAGAAACAGACTTCTTATTGAATTTTGGTTTTCTCAGACATTTTTATGGACAAATTCTGTTCTATTTTGCTTAGTAGCATATATTGGTCCACTCTTCATGGCATATGACATCGAACTTTTATTACATTCTCTTTTGTTTTAGACAGAAAATTTTGAATTTCAAAACAAAATGTGCAAGAGGAAATGATTCGTGAGAGTCGATCGAACCCGCATAAGACGCAGGAGACTCCAGTTAATACCACTAAATTTTATGTTTTAATTTATGGTGTTTATAATCAAGGGCGGATCTACATAGGTGGTGCTGGGTGCTGAAGCACCATCAGGGGCGGAGGTAGAATATTTGCAACGGATTCAGCCGAATTCAGTAACTTTAAATCGAATTTTGTATTTATATTATAAAATTTATTAAATATATATAAATTTTTAATTCAAAGCCCAATAACTTTTAAAGATCAAAATCCTAAACCCATAAATTTAAAATCTTAGCTCTGTCTCTATGCACCATTGACCCCGTCATGAACTATATACGGTTATATAAGAAAACATAGGAAAAACGGTATAATTAGTTAATAAAAATGGCTCATGGGTGCTTTGGTTCATAGCAGAAGTTAAGGAGAGTATTTTTCGACCCGTCACGACCCAGAATTCCCACATTCGGGACTGTGACGCCTAACGTTTCACTTGCTAGGTATGCCAACGTTAGAGAAACGTTAAATAATCTTTCGTTCAATTTCAATAAATAAAGTCGATTAAACCAATATAAATTAACTTGGAATAACATAAATGCAAAAAGGTGGTAGTCCCAAATCAAACACTGAGAGGATTTTCCTTCATTGATAGTGTAAAGAAAATAGTTGAAGCTGAATGCCCCGGAGTTGTTTCTTGTGGTGACATTGTTGCCTTGGTTGCTAGAGACTCTGTAGTTGTCACAATAAAGAAATATTGAATAAATAATTCTTAAATTCTAATACCATTTTCGTTTTATTAATAAGGAGGTCCATACTAGAAAGTGCCACTGAATCCACCAGAATGACGAGGTCTCTTTTCAGACCCCTGGCCTTTCCCTGTGCTAGAACCATCTCAACTCGCTTGGCGACATTAGCAGCCGTATGAAAAGAAATCTCACTCCCAGTTTTTTTGGCCATCTACAACTTGATATGTTGAGCAAGTCCCTCAATAAACTTCCTGACCCTCTCTCTTTCGGTAGGAAGCAGAAGAATAACATGACGGACCAGATTTACAAAATGGGTCTCATACTGGGTGACTGCCATATTGCTCTGTTGGTAACGCTCGAACTACGTGCGATAATCCTCTCTCAGTGTGACAGGAAGGAACTTCTCAAGAAATATGTGAGAGAACTAGCCCCAAGTAAGAGCAGGCAACCCAAGTGGTCTGGTCAACACAAAATCCTTTCACCATCTATTGGTGGAACCCATCATCTGGAATACAATAAACTCGATCCCATTGGTCTCAACTATCCACATATTCCGCAATACCTCATGGCAGCGGTCAAGATAATCCTATGGGTTCTTAGAAGGTGTACCACTGAAGTGACCCCGAAAGAGCTTAGTAAACTTGTCCAATATCACTAAGCTCTCAGAAGACATAGTTGGTCCATCACTGGCCTGTGCTGCAACAACCGACTGATCTATCCCAATTGGCTGGGTTGTTGGAGTTTGATACTGAGGGACCATCTGCTCCAGGGTGTGAGTAGCGAGAGTCTATGCTCCTCCTCCAGCCTGACAGATGGCTGATGCCATAAGAAATGTACCGGCCTCAGCCACACTCTCCATAAGGTCCACCAAACGGACCAAAAGCGTCCTGAAGCACTAGGGTGCCAATGAACCCCTCCAAGACGTGAGCTAGTCCAACAAGCATAGTTTGGGTTGGAATCTCCTCATCAAACTCCACATGAGGCTCCACTGTTGGTGCTGCTGCTTGAGTTTTGGGCTGAGCTCTGCCTCTGCCTCGGTCTCTGGTACGACTTCGACCTCTGCCCTTCGTAGGAGTTTCCATTGGGGCTCTGGCTTAGTAGAAGAGTTCAATTAGCAATGAGAGAAAAAAATCGGACGACAGAGAAGAATAGAAGTGAAATTTGTTCCAAAACTTCATAGCCTATGGAAGATAAATACAGACGTCTCCGTACCGATCCTCTAAACTCTACTAAGCCTGGTCATGAATTGTGAGACCCAGGCAATCTAGTGCTCTGATATCAACTATCATGACCCGGTATTCCCACCTTTGAGACATTGATATCGCGTAATATTTTACTTGCTAGGCAAGCCAACGTTAGAGAACCGTTAAATCAATTTTCATTCAATTTCAATAAATAAAGTGGATTAAGCGAAAACGAATTAAAGTTGAGTGTATAATAATATAAATGCCCAATATCAACTTCAATACGGATCTGGAGTCACAATTCACGAGCTTCTAGAATTTTCTACAAACAGAGTCTGAAAGAAATACAAGTGTTTTGAATAGAAATAAATAGTAAAATAGGAAAAATAAATGGGACTTTAAGTTCTGTTGACGCCGTCAGACTCGAATGAGAAAATACAAGCTAGCTGCAACAACTCACGAACAGCTAGGGTCGATACCAAAATCTGCACGAGAAGTGCAGAGTGTAGTATACAACCGATCCCATATATTCGTAAGTGTCGAGCCTAACTTCGACAAAGTAGTGATGAGGCTATGACAAGATACTTACATGATAAACCTTTGCAGATAACAATTATGCACAAAATAACAACTAATAAAAGCTAAACATGAACTATTGGGAGGGGGCATGCTAAGGGGATACAAGATATGAGAGATACAACGAAAATGATAACCAGAACATTCAATATTCCTTTAACAAGTAAAAACAATTAAGCACAATGAAAACAATTGCACGATATTACCCTTCGTATTTTTACTCTCAACCTCACAATGAAATAATGATCTGTATGACATCACCTTTCGTGCTTTTATTCTCACTCAGTATAAATCAACAGATACGGCACGACTTCACCTTTCATGCGTTAACTCTCATAACATGGCACGAAATCACCTTCGTGCATTAACACTCACATACGATACGACATCACCCTTCGTGCATTAACACTCTTCCTTACCACATAACAATGAACAAGTAATAATAGGGAGATATGATCAACAAGTACAAGCCTTACTTCAACAACGGTTCTACAATACCAATATAAACTTGGAATCAATACTCAATTATCACAAAAACTATAAAAACGATAAAATAATTAATTTAAGAAATAACCAGTGTAATCATGGATAAAATGATCAAAGAAAGCAATAATTGCAAAGAACAAGTCCCATACGCATGCTATAACCTGACGATAATGCATAAGTACTCGCATATACATTGTACGCAACATCTAAACATGTAACAAAAAAAAAAAGTCCTAATCCCCCAAGTTAAGGTTAACCATGATACTTACATCACTCCAAATGATCAATTCAAATCTAAACCACAACTTTGCCTTTCAAACAAGCCTTCGAACCAATAGAATCTAGCAACTTACCAACTAAACAATGCAAATTGAGACTTAGGAACTATCCATGATTGCAAAAGATTCAATTTAGTTCATTATTGAAAAAGTCAACAAAAGTCAACTCCTGGGCCCGCTTAGTCCAAACTCGAAATTTGGACCAAAATCAGATTACCCATACCCCGAGCCCAATTATATTCTTTGTTCTAGAATTCAACCTCAATTTGAGGTCTAAATCCCTCTGTTAAAGAAATTCCTATTTCTACCCAAACTCTCAATTTCCACCATGAAAACACAAGATTTTTGGTTGAAATTTTAGGAAACATAGTGAATATTAAAAGAAACTAGTTTAGAATTACTTACCAATAATTTGGGGAAGAAGAGTTCTTTGAAAAATTGCCTCTAGGGTTTCTAAGTTTGAAAATGTGAGAGAATGAACAAAAATTCTATTTAACTGCCATTTTGATCAGTTGCAGTCGTCGTATTGCGACCTGGGATTCGTAAATGTGAACCTCGCAGATGCGAAGTCTTTCCCATCTATGCTTCCATCACAAATGCGATGAAATATTTGCGAAGGTGAACTGGCTTGATCGCAAATGCGACCCATTGATCGCAAATGCGAAGTAACTCCCCATGTCCCCATCGCAAAAGAGAAGACCTAGTCGCAATTGCGCAACCAGGTCTCTTTGCAAATGTGAATACTATGATTGAAAATGCGAACCTGATAGGAATGCTCCCATATCAAAAATACGAGATCTGAGACGTGCACCAGAAACTGAAGAACACTAGATGAGTTTTCTAAGTCCAAACCACTCTGTAGTCTATCCGAAACTTACTTGAGCCCTCGGGGCTCCAACCCAAACATGCACACAAGTCCATAAATATTATATGAACTTGCTTGCAATCAAATCGTTAAAATAATACCTAAGCTATGAATCAGACACCAAAATCAAATGAATTTCAAGAAACTTTGGAATTGCTATATTAACAGCCGGGGGATCTGAATCACGTCAAATCAACTCCGTTTCTCACCAAATTTGACAGATAAGTCATAACTATTGTATTGGACATGTACCGAGTTCTGGAACCATAATATGGATCCGATATCTATAAAGTCAAACATTGATCAGACATTTCAAATCATCACGCTTTTAAACTTTAAATTTCAACAAAGTCTGATAACTCGGGCGGGGGACTTCTGAATTCGATTTCGGATATTGCCCAAGTCTCAAATAATGTTATGGATCCATCGGGACCGTCAAAATGTGAATTCTATTCCGTTTGGTCAAAACATTGACCGAAGTCAGCTCTAATGAATTGTAAGGCAAACATTTTATATTTTCTCAGTATTTAACATAAAAGTTTTTCTGAAAGACACTCGGATTGCACATTCAAAACGAGGAGAGTTAAGATGGGGTATTTAATGTTTCAACGTACAAAATTAGGTTCTCAAACATAAAATGACCTATCGGGTCATCACACAGCCACACGAGTACGACCTGCAAATGGGGCATCTTTTCGCAAAGCCGACTATTTCTCAAAGCTCACACTGTCTTTTATTCTATTTCTTTCATTCTTTTTAAGGAAAAGGGCCAATATCCCTACTATTGAAAATTAGTCACGTTAATACATCATTCTATTTTACGGCTAAAATTATCCCTACCGTTAATAAAGTATAAAAATTATCTTTACCATTACTAAAGTAGATAAATTTATACCTAAATCTAACAGATTTCTTACGTGGCAGTAGGACCCTTCATTTAATGTGTCAACTAAGCAAATAACAACCCGAATTGAAGAGACCCATGCTCATTTTTTTGACCCATGCCTATATTTTTACCCGTGCCCATTTCTTGGACCCTTTCCTTCCCGTTTACCCTCTTCTTGTGAAGAGGTGAAAATTAGAAATATGAATAAACAACCACTGCTTCATCAGTCCACCACCTTCTTTCACCAATTATGACATAAAATAGATTATATAGAATCATATGTGGGAAAGTTCACTTGTTGAAGAGTAAATATATCTTATTTTACCAATGTAGTTTTTTAAAAATTAATCCGACGACTGTAATTTTAGGTGATTCCCTTTGATTTTAAAGAGAAGAATATTGTGTTTCTCAATCACACATGGAGATACAGTTGTCGGCGGCTTCTGCCATGACAACCACCACACTGCTCCACCACTCTCTTTTTCCCGCCGTGAAGTTTCTGATGAGAAAACTGACCGCCGGAGATTTTTGAATAACGGAATTATCTGGCATTATCCAGCACGAGATACAAATAGAAACAATATACGAATAAATGGAAACTTGAAAAATAAAAAATGGGGAGAACAAGAAATTTATAGCGAAGGTTTTTTGTGGGTTATGTAGAAATTTATTTACAGGGAAAGGATGTGGATGATGACTTTTTGGGGCGGGTTATAATAAAGGTGGGACGAGTTATTAAAAGGGTGGGCGAGTAAAAAAAGCCTAATTGGCACATTATTTTGGGGATCCTGGTTGCCACGTAGAAAATCTGTTAGATTTAGGTACAAATTTATCTACTTTAATAACGGTAGGGACAACTTTGCATACTTTGTTAACGGTAGGGATAATTTTAGCGGTAAAGTAGAACGGGGTATTAACATGGCTAATTTTAATAGTAGAGCTATAATTTTGGCCCTTTTCCCTTTTTTTATTGCTCTCATTTGACCTTTTTCAAGTTTTGTTTTTTTCTTTCCCTATTTCCTTCGGGGGTCGTTTGGTACGCGAGATAGGTGCGAGATTAATCATAAATTTAAATCTTCAACCAAACATGAATAAATGTAATCTTAGTCTTAATAGACAAAACAGATAAGAAAAGAGCAAGACTCCGTATGGAAAGACAGAAGAATAAACCATCTTATCCAACTAAAATTGAGATTATATTTATCCTGCCTCCCAGATGGAATAAATTAGTCCAGAAACTATACTCACAGAATTATAGTTTTAAGATAATTTAATCCGCGTACCAAACAATCGTTAGGCTTTATATCATTCATTAGTTTTAGGGTAAAGTTAACTTTATTAGACACCAAACAACCATACACTTCTCCCATTCATGGATTTTCAGTACTTTTCATACAAAGAAAGAAAACGTAACATCTAGCAATCTCTCATATGCTTCACAATAATTTCAAAATAAAAAAATAAATAACAAGTTAATAAGGTTATATTTTTGTTAAAGCTAAATATTGAAAACATTCAGTAGTGAGATTTTGGATTCAAGTTCATTGTAACTTGTAATTAGAAGTTTATTTGGTAGTGAATATATTAATGGATGTTTTCTCATAACTTTTTATGCTATCGCATTAGAATAGTTGTGCACTTATACTATATTATTAATAGTAAATTTATATTAAAGGAAATAAGCACCCACTACCTTATAATTCTGGATTCGTTACTATATAATATGAAAAACTCCAAAATGATATTCTAGAATTGACCATCAAATAATACATTACTTAGATGTATATGATTAGCCAAACCTCATGAAGATTATATTGTAGAAAATAAAAGAAATGAAAATAGCAAGTATTAATTATGCGAAATGCTTAGATCTACATTTTTCGGTGCAGAAGCATATTCCGCCGTCACAAATTCCCCGTCTGAAACCCTCATGTTTACAGTTTTTTCCACATTTTTTCTGATTTACACAAAATCCCTTGCATGTCCTGCAGTGTGTAAGACACCTCACTGCATCTGAAATAAATAAATGAATAAGAAAAAATATATATAACAAAAACAAATAAGCTACATTTTTAAAACTTTTTTTATGTGAACTTTATGTAGCAGACCCAAAATTTGATTAAAAATGTAAGTGACAGTAAGTTGACAGTTAGGTAAATAAGGTCATATTATGTAGAATTTCTGAATAGTACAAATAGTTAAATAGCAAAATAAATATTGATAGATTAATTAATTAATTGAAGATAGAAAAATTAAATACATAAAGCAAAAATATTAACTAGAATAAGACCACTTCCCAAAAAAATATTTTTTTTATCCTTTCATTTTTTATTGGAATGGAAAATCTAACAGGAAAGAGATGGTACCAACCTGCACGACCCATAGAAAACAACACAAGGAGAAATAGAACTTTAAACAAAGGCAAAGAGTGTTCCATCTTTCATGTATATCTACTAAAGAGACTTCTGATAGTGAAATGAATTAAATATTAGGCTCTCTTATATAGATCTACTACTATTTAATGAATATCTTAAATAGTATTATTATAAATCTACTGATTTAGTAATAATCTAATTACATGTACAAAATATAATAATTAATTGTAATCTATTTATATAAAGAAGGTGTAATTTTTTTTGTAGATAACTATCACAAAATGAAAGAGAATTGTTTTGTTAAAAAATTGTGAAGATTAACAAGACCTTCTATCTCAGAATTCGTTCATTTCACATCAATTAAAGCAAAACTTAATCACCAAGGTAAAGTTATATAAAGCCCTAATATAACTTAACAAAATGAAAAACCCACAATATGAGAGCAAAAATCTTCTGTGCCTAAGAAGAAAAAGCAACATTGAGTTAGATAAGATATGCGTAATAAGCTAGAAGAGTGATTATTTCGATTTGGAAGGAATAAAACATCTCAAATAATCCCGCAAGATGAATTTTTCTTCAAAAACTTTGGCGGAAGTTATTATTTATTACCCCAGAAAGTGAGATACTTATTAAAATTTAGTCCAAAGAATTCTGGATAATACCAACAAAATGAAGTATTAAAATTTTGGTCAAAAGAATTGGAGAGTTTGAACCCCGCAAAAGAAAGAAATCCAATGATATTGTTTGAAAGATTACGGTGGTAAAAACCGCCGCATTAATTATAAATATTGCACAAGGAAAATAAATAATTACCCATCTGGAATTGTCTCACTTTGCCAAATGTATTCTTAGGAGTGTAAATTGGTCGGATTGATTTGCATTTACAATTATCAAACAAAACTAATTTTCTGGATTATTAAATCTAAAGACCAAACCGAACCAATAAAACTCGAATTTTTCAATTTCGGGTTTTCGATTTTTTTTTCCGGGTATTTTCCCGGTAAAATCTTCGTAGCACAAAACATATAACTTGTGCTCAAAATATTGCTTTAGTCCTAGTAAGATACAATTATATAAGGTATTTTCCAAGAAAATACTACAAAATTTGAGATGTGTCATAGCATTATCCTAAAATATTCAACAAAAAATACAATACAATTATGTAATATAAATATTGCTAATTAAAAAATTATAATAAAATAAACATAATCTGAAAGTACTAAGTTATATATGCTAAAACAAATAGACTAATACGGAGTATTAATTAAATGACTAAACGCCAAAGAAAAAATAGAAACTGGTTATGTATTTTTATCTAAATTATTGCTCAACAAAAAATAGATATTCAATACATTATCGTTCGTAGCGTTGAATAGAATGTCTTTTGTTAGCATTAGTATGATTTGATTTTGGTTTGGGCTTTTGTTAGCATTATTAAGTTAATATTAATGGCTATAAAACTTATTGGAACATTCAAAAGTTTTAATTCCAACCTTGAAATAATACGTTAAAAGATAAATTTATAAAAAGCTTAAGAAATACTTATAAATTACATCACAATAAGTATATTTATATATTAAATATATCTAAAATTTCTATATATGTAACGTCGGGTTGGTAAGGTTTCGGTTTGGTGTTCTTTAACTAAAACCAAACCAAACCAATGGTTGGATTTTTTTTCTCCAACACCAAACCATATCAAACGAAACTATAGTCGGGTTTTTTTCTCGGATTGACTCGAATTATCAGATTGGTGAGGTTTATCGGTTTCCTTTGTACACACCTATATAGCCTTATACGTTGTGGGAGCCCTATTGATCCCCCCCCCCCCAAAACTAAAATAATGTATCGAATGCACCAACTATATTTTGAAAAATGTAATTCTTTTTTTTTTAAAGTATATAATAGTCATGCAATTTGTAATATTAATTCCCATCAATTGACTTTTTTTTTTGCAGTAAATTTATGGAAAATATATACCCACATTTGAATGTTTACATTAAACAAAATAATTTAGTCATTAGAGCACAATTTAGTTATTCGCTCTTTATAATATCGAATTTATCACAATAGCAAATGAATCTAGCTACTTTGTCAGTGATAATGCAAAGGTGTGCGTTTAAGATTACGTTTGACATGGGGTGTGTTTGGTATGAAGGAAAATGTTTTCCATGGAAAACATTTTCCTAGAAAATGTTTTCATGGAAAATGAGTGATTTTATCACTTATTTTCTCTTGTTTGGTTGGTAAGTGGAAAACATTTTCCGGAAAATATTTTCTATGTTTGGTTAGAGAGTAAAAAATAGTTTTTTTTAGAAAAATATTTTTTTTGCAACTCTCCTACCCCTCCCCCTCCCACCTCCCCCACCCCTCCCCTTCCCGAAGTCTCTAAAAATTGACACAATCTAAAGGAACTAATGTGATGCTTTACTTTTTAACGCAAAAATCGCGTATTTTCGAATCGGTAAATTTATAATTTTTAAACCCGTAAACTTCCGAACTCATAATTTTGGAACTTGTAAAATTTTTGAGCCTTTAAATGATAAATAATAAAATGAAAAACTAAAATATATATTTTAAAATTTTTTCGGGGGGGGGGGGGGGGGGTGGTGGGGTTGGTTAGAGAGTAAAAAATAGTTTTTTTAGAAAAATAGGGGGTGGGGGTGGGGGTGGGTGGTGCAGAAAAATAAGAAAACAGAAATTTAAAATTATAGAAAAAAATTAAAGTAAAAGAAATTTTTTTTTGCGGGGTGCGGTGGAGGAGTAGTAGGGTGGATGGTAACGGAAAAACTGAAATTTTTCTAAAAAAAAACTGTTTTTTGGAGAGGGGTGGGGTGGGTTGGTGAGGGTGAGAATGGTTGAAAAGGAGCTTTGGAAAATGTTTTCTCTTCTTTGGATAAGGAAAACCTTTTCCTCCAATTGGAGGAAAATGAATTGATAAGGAAAATGTTTTCCAAAACATTTAAGCCAACCAAACATGGGAAAATTGGAAAACATTTTCCAGAAAATGTTTTCCTTCATACCAAACACACCCCAAATGAATTTTTTTTTTTAATTTTACAAAGTAAGCTTTTTCCACGCTATGATTATCTTATAATTAAGATACATTAATTTTATTATGTGTCGAGTAATTATATAATCTTATCAAAATGAGTAAATTGACAGAATTTTTATGTACTTCACATAATATAAAATTTTATACTACTAATAAAAAATATCCAAAAATTACGAACAAGTTGTCATAGAGTGATGCGTCGGTATAAACATAAACTCCTCATTCCACTCGAAAAATCAAATGATCGGGACTGCGAAGACAATCCACACACTTTTATATATTTAGGATCTTTGCACAAATGGCCGCTCGATTCAATTCAATTTTTAGTTTTTCCTATCCGGTATATATGTTATACACTGATAATTACATACGAGTAAATATATATTATATATCTGCCGTTATCTTTAGTTTAAATGGTTGTTTTGGTGGCTATTTTAGATTAGATATTTTTTTCTGAACAAAATTTATCCAAGAGATAAAAGAAGAACAATGTAGTATCAAAAGCACCAAAATACTATTCCATCATAGATCATAAAAAGGGTACATTAGTTAGAGGCTAATTAAGTAGGTCATTTTTTGTTAAGCCTCATAAAGATATAATTAAACTAAATTAAGAAAAGAAAATATTGATTATGGGAGATGATCATTGGAAAAACATGGCTTTGTGCAGTAACATCGTCGAAATCTTTTAAGTAAAGTGCACTTTCCGTCCGTAAAACCCTCATTTATGCAGGAATTTTTACACTGTCCAAAATTAAAACACAATCCCTTGAATGTTTTGCTCCACTCAGAACAAAGCTTTGCCTCTGCTATACCAAAAAAAAAAAAGTAAGAATAAATTGAACACAAATAATACCAAAAAAAAAAAAAAACTATTTCCTTTCAAAAAAAAAAAAAATCAACAAAGCTTCATTTTAAGTGCCTTTTTTCTGTTAAAACCCTACAACAACAACAACAACAACAACCCAGTATATTCCCACAAAGTAGAGTCTGAGGAGGGTAATATGTAGACAGGCCTTACCTCTACCCGAGAGGGCAGAGAGGCTGTTTCCAATCGACCCTCGGCGCAGGGAAGAGAAAGGCAAACAAAACAAAAACAAAAACAGCATTAGTTACTCTAGCATACATCGCATAAATAATTATCTAAACATAAGAGTCATATGTACCATAAATAAACTGGCATGCAATAATATTATAACAATAACTACCAGAAATGACTACCGTAAGAGAACACAAATCTTAATAAAAAAGAAATTGTACCTGCATTGCCCATAGAAAACAACACAAGGAAAAAGAGAACTTTAAATAAAGGCAAAGAGTGTTCCATGTTTCTTGTTATTCTACTAAAATGGATTTCTGATTATGAAATGTATGAAGCATTAGGCTCTCTTATATAGATAAATGGATCCACTACTATTTAATGAAGATCTTATCCCTTTATCTAGATAATTTCTCCATTTTCCCATTTTACATATACTGCCAAATTCTTCTGGATTATAAAGTAAATGGAGATGAGATTAGAGTCAAATACATGTAGATTAGAGTCAAATACATGAGATTAGAGTCAAATACATCTAGATTAGAGTAATTCACTACATTGTTGAGGAGTTGGGCCTTGAGAATTGGGGCGGGAGCTTAATAAGACATGGGCCAGAAAAGAGAAAGGCAAGCCCAACAATCGGCCCAACTTCAAGAGAGGCCCATCCATCTTAATTATATGTTTTAATTGATATCGTAGTCAAGGAAAAAATGGTTTCATGTTCAAATTGTATAGTTTCATATAAGATAAGACAGGTTAAATACCGTATTTATACCAAATTGCTAATGTGTATACGTTCAAAAACTCTTGAATATACTGTTCTTATTACTCCCCAATTCTACTTTAACTGTCGCTTTAACTCTTTTTACGTCCATTAAAAAGGTCAACAAATACAAAATATAATTTACTAAGTTACCTATATTAAATATTTTTTGATAATTGTGTAGTATTAAAAGAATTATTACTTCTTTGATATTAAGGGATTGTTTGGTTGAGAAACAAGTTATCTCATTAGTTATCCCAAAATTGTTATCCCACCCGTTTATAGGGAAAAAGTCATACCACAATCTCTGAATTTGTTATACCACGATTTTATATCAATCAAACGTTGTATAAACTCATTTAAATTTGATTCCAAGATTAATTATCTCTTATCTCTCGTACTGAACGAGCCCTAAGAGTAGAGTTGAATCTAATCTTGAATTCCTAAAGTAACAATTATTTTGAGACAAATTTTTTGAGCTAAAGTACCAATTAAGATAGGGTTAGGGTTTTCGCACCCTTGACGTGTAAGACATCCATTGATCATTTTCTGACTGGATAGACACGTATGTGTGCGTGTAATACATGCGCACATAGTCTCTTGTCAAATGTGTTTATTAGTTACGGAAAAAATGAGTTCAAGTGTTCAAATAAAAAAATAAAATTTATGTATCAGCTTTAAAAAAATCCGACAAGTTTAAGTGGCTAAGAAATCATTCAGCCTAAAAGGGAACATCAGTAATATAAATTTTTAAAAATAGTTATACGGATGATTTTATAAGGGCTTGCCTCTGGACGAATCTGAACCTGGGGTGTAAAATTATAAGTTAATGAAGATCATCTAGGTATTGTGGAGCAAGGCAATAGAAAGTTAAAGCAATTTATAATTTCTTTTTTCCTTCTTATGTGTACATGTAATTACTCCCTTTTCTTCATCTTACATATACCACCAATTTAATTTGAGACACCAAGTAAATGGCGATGAGAATCTTAAGGGTGTTTAAAATCGATCTGAAATCGAAAATCGAACTATATCGAAGCTTAATGACTTACTGGTAACGGCTTAACGGACAGGAAACAGATTAATTTTTTCGGGTATTTGTTTTCCTGGAATGATCATTGAAAGAATGAATGAAGTTTCTTTCATGCACTCTCAAGGAGAACGATTGTATAGAATAAGAACCACAGGCCAAATACTATAGTTTGTTGCATTGCTCCAAATGGATTGGCACCGTCACTAGCTAGGCTTAGTTGTACATTTTGAGGATCTACAACAAATTCAGGATGAAGCATGTCAAATACTTTCCAAGCCTGAGAATCCCTTGGATGCTTCATCAATCCATCTTGGTTACCCGCTGAAGAATGCCATCTCATACACTCAGCAATTTTAGAGCACATGAACAATCTCTGTAGCCTTACCTTTAATGGAACGCAGCGCAAAATCTTTGCGGGCTGCTTCTTTTTATTGTCCTTCCACCTAGATGTCTTGCACTTTTTGCATTCTTGTAAACCTTTATCCTCCCTAAAATATAACATGCAATCATTTGGGCAAGCATGGATCTTGGTATAATTAAGGCCAAGTTTGTTGATGATTTTCTTGGCTTCATAAACTGAAACAGGAATCTTGGCATCATCAAAGGCATCTTTTAACAAATCCAATATCATACTCATCGCTTTTTCAGTCATTCGGCACAGACACTTGATATGATACAATTTGACTAGAAAGGACAATTTAGAATACTTCACGCACCCTTTGTATAATAGTTGATTACCATCTTTAACTAGTTCTTAGCACTTTGCATATTCTTCATTATGCCCATCAATATCCCCTTCATTATATGTTTCTTCACTTTTCATATGCTCACAAGACATACCAGGCGCATTGACATTGTTCTCCATGAACCAAAATGCATCATTAACCATGGTTACCATTGGATCTTGGGCAGCAGAGTTTCTTCTATGACATGTGTGCTCTGAAATGCTTGTGGCATAGTTGCATTTGATTTTTCACCATGTAAATACCAAATTTTATAATATTTTGAAAAAGGCTTACAAGTCAGGTGTTCTTCAACTATATTACTTCTTTGCCACAACTTAAAATCATATTTCGGACACAGACACTTAATTACACGTCCATCAATAGACCCATACTCAAATGCAAATCCAAAGTTTTCTAAGCCCATCCGCATATACAAGTATATTCGTGGTTTGCTAATCCAAAATTTATCAATCGGCATGGCTAGAAAAGAAAGATATAAGATCACATCACAATATCAAAATGAAAAAGCTAGTTCATAGCCACTATATGGAAATCAAAAGAATAGTAATCAATTAATCTCACTTTTTAACTTCTGAAGAATAAACGGAAACCAAAGCGAGAAATAAACAAAGAAAAGAACATGTGCAACTTATTAAGAGAAAAAGAAAAACTACAAAATGCATGAACTATCCATATCTTCAAATTAGTTTTGGAACATAGAAGAATCCAAGTACTTTCAAAGATTAAGCACTTCTGAATACTAAAAGATCTAAAGCTAGAAAAGATAATGTTAAGTGTCAAGTAGTGCAAAACAGCGAAATTCATGGCTAAGATCGGTGCTTTAAGCTGATATCCATCCAATACACATACTTGCACGCCTTAAATCAGTGAAATCAACGGCATATATTAAACGAGTTGGAATCTGATCTCCTTAGATAAAAGCTAAACAATTTGGGAGAATCGTCTTTTTGAGAGATATATATAGAGAGAGAGAAGGCGTATAGAGAGAAGACCGTTTGATAGGTATAGAGAGAGAAGGCGTATAAAAGCTAAACAATTTGTTGTTTACATATGTTTTAAGGCTTAGTATATTTTGTATATTTTAAATATTTAAATTATTAGCGGGGGAGTTCTAAATAAAGAGGGAAAAGAATAATTAAAAACTGGTGTAATTAGTCGCAGTTTGAACCGCCGTAATTTAAAAAATGGCATCTGAAACGTCGCCGTCTATTGATATATATTGCGGCGGTTTTTAAGAACCACCATTATCTAATCGCCACAAGAATTATGGTTTTTTATAGTGAGCATGCACACAGATAGTAGAAGAAAATAACATCCACATTATGATAGAAAACGATAGGAATTTCTTATGATCATTGATTATTAGTATAAGTCAGCCAGAATTATCTTTCACAACGGATCGGACTCAACGTTATTTTACAACAGTGATTCCTAACATGGCTTGACACACGTGCAAAGTCGACCACGTACCGCGCAATGGCCACCAGAAAGTCCGTCTTTCTCACAGATCGATTTACAATCTTTATCACTCCAGCATTGTCCCTTGAAACTGTAGTTGTGTGACGCGCAACCTGCCTCTGCAATTGTCATAGGTCCAATTTCTGCAAAACACTTGTTCAACTTAGTAAAAAATATATCATGTACTAGCAGAGCCGCCTTCATCATCGGAAAATTATATTGTATAGCAAGATACTTTTTTTTATTTATATTATGTATCAAATCCTCTAGTAATTTTCTCGTTTTTTACTTCTTTATATTTTATCTCTTCTTAAAGAAAATCTTGTCTCCGCTGCTGTATGCATGCATGGTAAAAAGAGAGACAAATTCAAGAACAAAGTTAGTAGAGGGGGAACATTGTTATTCTTACTTTGAGATCAATAATAAATGGAGCATGAACTCAACACAAATATATACTACAAATGTTAAAAATTCCGCCTATGCTTTGAAAGATCTAGTACTAACTTATCGTCTCTTGTTGATGTCTTGAGGGTTTCCTGGAAACAGCCTCTCTGCCCCCAGATAGGGGTAAGGCCAGCGTACATATTACCTTTCCCATACCCCACTTGTGGGATTATACTGGGTTGTTGTTGTTTGTTGTTGCTTTGAAAAGATCGTGTGGTATTAAAATTTGAAGCTTATTGGTTCAAAATTCTAATCTTTTCAAGTTGATGTATAAGACTTGGACCAAAGCTATTGAATTCTACTGATCATTTAACAATGTATTCTAGCACTACCCTGAATTGTGACAAACATTGACAGTTTTGATAGAAGAAGAAGAAGAAGATGACGAACCTGTAGCCAAGACAAGAATCGCCAGAAGTAACACAGTAGCAAAGAAGCGTATGGAGTTTGCCATTTTCATAGACAGATATTTGTAAGTGAAGAACCTTAGTATCAGAGTTTATGAATGTAACAAAGCTAATAATCCTACCTTTTGCTGAGCTACTGGTAACTGAGGGTTTTATAAGGACTTTCCTCTGGTGGATAAATTTAATCCAAACGTTGGAGTATAAATTAAATGCATAACTACTATTTAATGAAGATTTCGACCCGTTATCTAGATGTTATTGTAGAAAACGGTTGGAAAGTGGGGCAATTTATTTCATTTTTCCTTTTTATACTGCAATTACTCCTATTTGATCCATTCTACATATACCGCCAATCTAATCTGGTTTACGTAAAGTAAATGCAGATGAGATGAAAGTAAATATATGAGGATTAAGGTAAGAGACATTTACACACACGTGTCAAAATACATACTCCCTCCCGTACAAAATATCTAATTTTTTTTTGTGTTTTCATACAGATTAAGAATTCACATTTTAACATTAATTATCAATGCAATTGATCATATTAACCTTTATATTTCACATAAACACTCTTAACACATATTCCAACACTATTTACTCCAACGATAATGTAGGGAAAAAAATAATTAATTCATTCTTGAAATCTGAAAAAATTACTTATTTTGGACCACATAAAAAGGCCAAAACATCACTTATTTTGGACCAGAGAGAATAATGTTTACGAGAAGTACCATTTACTTTGGACATAAAAAGTAGGGCGACCCTTCCATAAAGTAAGTAAACCAATTGATTTAGGCCCCCCATTTATAGAGAATCAGCGGTTGCTGTAATGTTTAATGGGATTGAATGATAACTTTGAGCAAGCAAGAAGACAAATAGGAATGGCAAGCAGTGCGAGGGCGGAATAGATCTTATCTGAAACCGCAAAATTTAAACTCGTCATGTCCCGCCTTATTCCGCATAGGATTTAAACCTACATTCACTCACCCTGCACTTCACCCGGGCTCACCCACCCTGTCCCGCCCCGCATTTGTTTTTGCTAAAGTGGCACTGTAGTCATTCGGACTATTGTAACAATTAGCATCCCATTCTCGTGGGGTTCCAAATTTCAATTTTAGATCGTAAATGTGAAAGATCATTGTTTCAAATTTGAAAAAATAAAAAATATTCATCCCACTTAAACAAGCACGTTGCGAAAACTAAACATTGTAAGATTTTTTCAATAGTAAGATAATAACTACTCACACTTAAAAATATCAATAACTTATTATTAAGTTCTTGCATTTTTCTCTAGTTACTATGAAGAAGCTTGTAATCTTGCAAAGTTGCATATGCTCAGTTACTGGCACAACACATATATTCATTTAATATAGTAATATTATAATTAAAATAAATAAATAGGAGCAGCACATATATTCATTATAATACTTGTGTGAACATTAATACACTAAGTCAAGTATCAAAAATATAATTTGAAAGAAAAATTATCGATAAAAAGAAGTGAAGCAGGAAACCAGGAAAAAATAAAGCATCAATTATGCTGAACATTAGCAAAATTAGCCCGTGCCCGCCCCGCCTCGCCCCGCCTCGCAACCGCAAAATTTCAAATTCGCCCCGTCCTGTCTTGCCCCGCTAACTTTCAAACCCGCATCGCCCCGCATCCGCATCGCCCCATTGTCATTTCTAGAGACAAATGTTATTGATGCCGACCTTGCAATCTATAGATAAGGCCTATGCTATGCTAGTTCGGGATGAAAGTAGGAAAATGATTGCTGGTAATGCCTATGGACAAGCAGGGCATGCTGATCCTACTGCTCTGTTTTTGCTGCTCATTCCACATCTAGACCAAGGAGAAATTACAACTTAGAATGTGATTTTTGCCATTTGAAAGATCATACTAAAAATGAATGTTACAAGCTAATAAAATGTGAATTTTGTAATAAGACAGGACATCAGAAGGAGAATTGTTACAAGATTGTTGGATATCCATCTGACTTCAAGCAAGAGAAGAAAGCAAATGCAGTGATGTTGATACAACTGGACTGTCACGACCCAAAATGATGGTTGATATATATACATATATATAATTACGCGTATATAATGATATCTGGTTATTGGTCAATGTACATGTATAAATAAATTAAATGCATGAAAATATGTTAATAATCTTAATATTCTTTTCGGAGAGACTTTATTAATTGCGTATTATTCTGAGACCCATGAATAAAAGATATAATAATACGTCATATGGTGAATCAAGAACAGAGAGACCCCTAGTATTTCTATTTATAGAGTCGTTTATGAAAATTATGCGTTTGCTCGTTTCTTCTGTATAATTTACATCATACCAAAAAGAAAGAAATGATAGCCTTAATATACCTAGAAAAAATCTGTATGATATTTTTGGAAAAGATTTCACCGTACTCCTTTAGAACCTCAATATTTTACGTTGCTAAAGTGCTAATAATTCTCGCTAGAATTGATTTGGTAACAAGAAATTTTATTGAATTGACTTTTAGCATCTGTTTTTGAAATGGTTGGAATTAGGAAGAAAGGTATATGATTTTCTTACTTTATTATTCTATTCTTTTCTCGTTGATTCCATCACTCGCTTGAACCATTGAAAATGATTTTAAAGAGGATTTACTAAACTAAGATGTTTTAACGAGTGTTATTGCTTTACTTCATCTTTCTAGACTTATACTATTATGATGTGATTTACGTATTTCCTTATTGCTCAGTTGCCTTTACTTTTATTACTTACTGAGTTGGCGTACTCACATTACTTCATACATCCTATGTGCATATCTAAAAGTCTCGGGTCACGCTAGGGAGTGTTGATTTGTCATCCAGCAAGCTTTTAGAATTGACTAGGTAGTTGTTGGTGTCCGCAACCCAATGTTTCTCCTTTCTAACTTTATTCCACTTTGTATTAGCTTTTTTCAGACTATGTGGTCTTTTCATATTCCAGACGAGTTGTAGATGCTCATGACTGGTGACACCCAAATGTCGGGTTGTATTTATTTCCGTACTGTTCAATTCTACCTTACATTTTGGGATTTTTAGCTTATTAATGACTTTGAATGACTTATTTTAGTTGTTTTCGTTGGTTTGGAGTTTGTGTCAGCTGACCTAGTTTCACGGTAGGCGCTATCACGATCGGGTCCATTTTTAGGATCATGACACTAAGAGTCATATGTCCTACTAGTGTCTTGCGGCCACATGGGGGTGGGTTTTTTGTCGTATCTTATAAATCATTAATTAATATGTTAATGTCATGTTACCCGATAATTAACTAATTACCTATATAATTAAAAATTATCCTATTTACTTAAAATTCTATTAATTTTAATATACTTTATACATCATACTATCATGGTCATATGGTTCCTTGTATGATGCTAGTTCATAAATATCGGGTATTATAGATCAGACCGTATTTTATCCCAAATCGGCAACCTTCAACAAAATTTATTTTCTTTAATTCGTGTATCCTTTACCCTTCATGGCACTTACTTATCGCTTGTTATAAATAACATAAATAAGTTAACCTCAAGATAATCTTATTCCCGAGTCTACATCGATTGAATGAAGATGAACCTTTAACGTACAAAAACGCAAGATGTAACATCCTTCTCCCTGAGAAACATTCATCCTCGAATGTTCAACTCTTCGAGATCTATGTAAATTTGGTAGAGTCGCCTTTGTAACAATGCTACTGCCAATTCTTTCTACAGAAACTCAATAATCAAATGCCACATAGGACCATAATCATCAATAAGTGCAGTGGCCTCACACGATCAATGGCAATAACTAATACAAGAATCCATACACGTACCTTAAAGTTGTGATGTCAGTATCGGACTCTTCTCTGGAGGAGGAAATAATTAGGGATAACTAAAGTTTATGTCCTCTTCGGCCTCCTAATTCCTTTCATATTGTTGTTCCTCTAAAGTACTTTTACAGAAGCTATGTCTTTAGTTCTCAATATCCAAACCTGTCTGTCTAATATAGCAATGGGAGTTTCTTCATATGATAGCTGCTCTATGACCTCAACGTCATCAACTCACACGAATCTGGAAGGGTCTTTGATATATTTACAGAGCGTAGATACATGAAAGACTGGATGTACAGTCTCCAAGTCTGAAGGCAAGTCTAACTCATATGTTGTCTGGCCTACCTTGCGTATGATCCTATATGGTATAATATACCGAGGGCTATGTTTTCCTTTCTTACCGAATCTCATATACCCTTTTATCAGTGATACCTTTAGGAATACCCAGCTATTAATCTGACACTCCAAGTCTCGCCTTCGATTATCTGCATACTTCTACGACTTTGAGCTGATAATAGCCTTTCCTCTATAAGCTTAGTTTTCTCGATCATATGGTGTACCAATTATGGTCCTGCGAACATAGTTTCCCCAATATCGAATCACACTATAGACGACCTACACCTCCATCCAAAAAGAGCTTCGTTATGGAGCAATATGAATACTTGAATGGTGTAGCTATTATTATATGCGGACTCAATAAGCGGAAGATGATCATCCCTGCTACCTTTGAAGTCTATCACACAAGCTCATAATATATCCTCAAGTATATGAATAGTACGCTCAGCCTTTCATCTGTCTGGGATGAAATGTTTTACTAAGACTTACCCGAGTCCCCAATCTTTTCCATGCAATCATACTATATCCTTATTATAAAGCCTTGCATAATCCTCTGCAGAATATGTAGTCCTAGCAGGCAGAAAATGGACTTACTTTGTAAGCCTATCAACAATCACCCATATCGAATCAAACTTATGTTGGGTACGAGGTAAGCCTACAATGAAATCCATATTGACTACTTCCCATTTCCAAGTCGAAATCTCCATGGCCTGCAATAATCCACCGGGTTTTTTATGCTCAATCTTAACCAGTTGATAGTTAGGACACTGAGCAACAAACTCCGTTGTATCCTTTTTCATTCGTTCCACCAATATACTTTTTTGATCTCATGATACATCTTTGTCACTCCTGGATGGATAAAATAACAAGAATAGTGAGTTTCTCCCATAACCTGCCGATGCAGCCTTGCAACATTAGGAACACATAATCATCCTCGATATTTGAGGACCCCATCTTCTATAATTTCAAATGGTTTCTTCTCCTTTTGAGGGGTAGTATCCTTATAATGAACTAACACATGATCCTCATACTTGCATTCCTTTACTTCAGTTACTAAAGAGGATGTTGTCGTATCCTGAATAGTAATTCCAATATCACCTGAGTTCAGTAACCGAACTCCAATACTAGCTAGCTGAGGAATCTCAGGGGCTATTCCCCTTTTTTCTGGGTGTAAATATGATAGGCTACCCATAGATCTACGGATGAGGGCGTCGGCTACTAAGTTCGCCTTCCCCGGATGGTATAAAATATCAACGTCATATTCTTTAAGTAACTCCAACCATCTCCTTAGATGTAAATTCAATTCCTTTTTCTTGAATACTGGAGGCTCTTATTATGTGTATAGATATCAACATGAATATTGTCAAGCAGTGTCTCCACGTCTCTTATTCTATGAAGATATGTTTCCCTTTCATACAGCTGAAAGCACATCGTAGTCACTTTTTTGGATATATCCTTAGTGTCAAGACGGGATTTCACTATGGAATAAATTGCAGTGGACAATTCTCTTTCTACTAATCATCATGACACACCTAATGTCCCATTCTCACCCGTTATAGTTCATGTTCCTTTAGTCGAGCAGGACACTATGTCTTCTACTGAATATAACAATGCTAAAGTTCCAGTTGTTTTTCCTGATGTTCCTCCTGTTATGGAAACAAGGAAATCGACTAGAGTATCTAAGCCATTTATATGGCTTAATGACTATGTTAGACCTGACAAGTTGGGTTCTGTGAGTTGCTACAAATATCCCATTTAAGAAGTTATTGGATATGAGGAAATTTCTCCAAAGTACTAAAGCTATTTAGCCAGCTTTTTTTTAAGTGGAACCTACAACATATTCGAAGGCAATTGTCACACCTCTTTTTTACGCACCCGCAAAGGTGCAAAGAGTTTTTCCAATTAAAGGACAATCGAGATGGGATTTATTTTTATTATTTCAGAGTCGCCACTTGGGAGTTTTATGGTGTCCCAAGTCACCGGTTAAATCCCGAATCGAGGAAAAGAATGACTCTATTTAACAGTCCGCGAACCGGAAATCCGGATAAGGAATTCTATTAACCCGGGAGAAGGTATTAGGCATTCCCGAATTCCGTGGTTCTAGCACGGTCGCTCAACTGTCGTGTTTGGCTTATCTATCTGCTTTTTACAATTATGTACTTAGCGCAAGTTAATACCCCTTTACCGCTTTTATTATTGGTTGTGATTTACGAAAGAGAAAATTGCTTAAAAATATGCTTTCGAATCACGTCACATGAAATGCACCCGGATCCTCAACATATTCTTATTCAACATTTCGGGGTTTGGATTTGGGTCACATGAAATGCACACCCGTATTAAAAGAAAAAAAAAAGGTAAAACTAAAATATGCACCCGGATCGACTACTTATTTACACTGTTGAGAAAGGCGTAATATTCGTTAAGAAACGACGCATCTCGAAATCTAAGTATTTACAGGTATATTTATGACGGCTATGTGATTAGTGTAACTATTGGGCGAGGCGTACCTTCGATTCAAATCTAAAGCAAACTACATCCCACTGTATCCTACTTAAGAGTTGATTCCAAATTACTTAAAACTTGCTACGAATCACATCACATGAAATGCGCCTGTGATTCTTAACCTGCTTTGTTTACTTTTGCCCGAAATTGGGGTCGGGTCACATGAAATGCACCCCCGACTCTTTTTAATCTAATTATGTCATTCCGTTGAGTAACAACTCCCTAGCTAATCTTGCTTGTAACATAAGGTCTATCATTTAACAGGTTTGGAGATTACACACATGAGTAGGGAAGATTGAACAGAGATACAACAGACTAATTCGGGTTTACGTGCATATCTAATGATAGTGTATCTTTGGTCTAGCTACATTTTCCATAACAAGACTAACAATACAAATTTAATTAGACAGTAACAGAATGTAATCAAGCATAGACTTTGGACGACTACATGATTCAACAGACTTCAAACATAAACTTCAGGCTTCATTCTTTTTGAACCAAGGAATTACAATAACAGAGATGTGTACCTGGAATGCGGAAGAACAAGGAAGAGTGAGCAATGGCAATGCAGCAACAGCAACAAGAACAGTAACAGCAACAGTAAACCAGTAACAACCAGTGAACCAATAGCCACTCAATATACCAACCAACAACAACAAACAGTGGCAGCAATCCAAACAAACTAACAGCAACCACAATTAATGAACCAGTGGTTAACTTGAGACCAACAGCAAACAAATAATGTCCAACGAATCAGCTAACAGCAACACTACACAACAACAACAACAATGACTAACAGCAGCCCCAAACACTGGAATTACCACAGCCCTCAAACTGAACCAACAGCAAATGACCACCACAGTCACCACAAGAGACCAACTAAGAACAGTAGACCAATAATAAACTGGATTGACAGCAACCAAACGACCCAGGCAGCCACACACAGACCAGCCAGCAACACAACAGTGAAACAACAACAACAACCAAACCAGGCAGCAACAAATGGACAAGAGCAGCAACAAAAAAAACGACCAAGAGCAATAACAATGCTGACCAACAGCCTCAAATGAACACCACAGCAACAACAATGGCCAAACAACTCAACCACTGAAGCAAACAATCGAAGCAGTGACCACAAATCCTATGAAAACAGTAGCCTTTCTCTCTATGTGACTGTTTTGTTTTTGCTCTCCAGATACTCTGCTATCACTGCCTATTTTCTCTAGTTCTCTCAGTGTGTTTATCCTCTCCAAGTCTCCTCTCAAGTGCCTGTATGTATGAATGAATCTCTATCAATGTACATGCCTCTTTTCTTACTCTCAGTGTGCTCCCCCAATCTCTGTCTGTATGCCTATGTTCTCTCCAGGTGTTTTTGCTTATCACCCTCTATCTTTTTCTCTCCAGGTTTCTCTCAGTGTGCTCTCTAAGGTCTGTCTGTATCTCCCTCTATCAATGTCTCCCAGCTTCTTTTATAGCCTGGAAACCTCTCCATATTCAAGCCTACTGCCCCCCCCCTTTAGCACATGGGTACTTTAGTTTTTAAATCATTTCCCCCCCATACTTGTTCTGAATTTTCAGCTGACACAACACTTATCAGACTTAAAACATAACTCTTTTGGCCCTGATATTCACTGACTTCCCACTCTCCAAACAAAACAGTGTGCTCCTCCACTTGCATCCACTAACAAATCCCTTTTCATTATAAAACTATCTTATTAAACTATATCAATACCATGTTGAATCAGGCATGCCTGACTATCACATGGCCTCTACTTAGTTCAAACAATCCAATTCAAAGTTATCAAAACCAAAGGAATGTGGCTAATCGAGCAGTGATTCCTGAGGGACCTGATATCGAGCATTACGGATACATTGTTCTACCCAGCAGACTCATACACTAATCGACGACGTTCGTCTAATCGATTACGACACATATAACTGATAGTAAACAATCGACCTACGAGTTCGCTTCATGGCAGAATAATGGGAATAATAAATCGAATTCACTATTCGACGACCTTAACTAGATTAAACACAGAATGTAATCATAACCATAATAACGAATTGAATCAACAACAATAACATGAACTGACCAAATAAAAGGGTCTGTTGAGATGGACAGAAAATTCCGAGAAATTCGCAAAAATAAACAAACTGAGTAAAACATGCAAAGATACAAGAATTAAGTATATGGAATGGAAGAATGGAAACGAATACCTCAGAAATCAAAAAATGACCCAGGTTCGAACTTGGCTCGTCTGCTTTGAGGTCGAATAGACCTTAATCGAAGTGTTCTCACACGAGAACACATCGAATAAAGTCCATTAGACCCCGAAATTCCAGTTAATTTGGCCTAATTCGTCATTTTCAATTTTAGGGTTCTTGCGGGTCGGATTTGGGGCTTTTGCATTTTTGGTTAGATTCGAAGCAAACCAATGTCATTGGGAGTGTGGGGGAGGTGTGAGGAGACTGTGGTGTGAATTTGGGGTGATTTGGCATAGGTTCGAGTTTGACTCGAATCTTCAAATGAAGATTCGAGGAGCTCCGGCATGATTCGAGGTTAGTGGAGGCTGGGTTCGTGATGGGGGAGGTGAGGGGAAGGTTTTGGCGTTGGTTTGGGTTTGATTGGCCTACCGGAACCGCCGTGAGGCGATTTCCGGCAGGCGGAGTACGGCGGAGGAGGGCGGCGTTACGCTGGGGCTTTGAGAGCTTCTGAGGGAGATGAAGGGAGAGGGGGGGTCTGGCTTGGGGGGGGCGGGGTATGGAAAGGAGTTTATATATGTTTTGAGTAGTTAAATCCTGATCGTTGGATCAAACTTGATCAACGATCAGGATCCTCTCACTTAAACCCAACGGTGCCGTTTGGTTAAGTCCCAGGCTGAATGAATTTTGGAATTAACGGATTAATCTGGGCCGTTGGATAATAAAATCCAACGGTCCAGATCAAGCGTTACATAGGCTGAAGCTGGACGGATATTTGGGCCGGATCAGAAGCAATTCATTTGGGCCTGGCTTTTAGACTAAATTTGGCCCAGCTCGGATCTTCATGCTATATTATATGCATATGTGTATATATATATATATATATATATGTATATATACATATATATATATATATACACACATATGTATATATACCAACCTATAACACCGTTGTTCTTACTACAACTAACGCACACAGTTACATATCACCCAAAAAATGTAAATCACATGACTTCGATATCAAACACTGAAAATGCAAAGCCTAGCATATATTTTTGTATTTTTAATTTAAATAAATAAACGTGCACACAAAAGATAAAATTAACACAAAATCACACAAATCATGCCCAACACGAAACTATTTTTATTTTGAATTTTCTTGGAGTACTTCTCGAGTAAGGCAAAAATCACGTGCTCACAACTTTTTTTTTGCGCGTAAACACGCAGAGTTTTCGTGCAAAGATAAATGAGCGGATATAAGCGATTTTTGCCTATCCGAACACTCCGTATGAAGCATTTTGGAAAAGTTTTGACCGAACCTTGCTTCAAAGGCCTCCTACATATCCCTGGCTAAAAGGGAATCAGGTCAATGTAGTTCGGGAAGTTCTGGTAGCTGGGACTACCATGCCTGTCGCGATCTCGCTGTTACTGCTGTTGCCGCTGTTACTGCTGTTACCACTGCTCAGCCGATTTCCTTGTTACACCGCATTAGGCAACGAAAAACAAGAAGCTAGACTAAGTTACAAGTACTACAAGTTCTTATCTATCCCTTTTAACTTGATCTTGTCGCGCTCCTTGCCATCCCGTCCGACTTGGCGTTCCTTCCGATGCTTCTTCTTCTTATGAACTTGGATTCATGCCGGAGATTTCGTTACATTCTACCGCTTTCCTCTACCGAATTAAACATGATCGCCACTCCATTCTCCAGTGCGGCTCCCCGACTTCAATTACTACTTCAAAATTAAGTCGCCACTCCATTCTCCGAGCGGGCTCCCCGACTTCAATTACAACTTCAAAACTAAATCGCCACTCCATTCTCCAGGCGGGCTTCCCGACTTCAACTAACTTCAAAATTAAATCGCCACTCCATTCTCCAGGGCGGGCTTCCCGACTTCAACTAACTTCAAAATTAAATCGCCACTCCATTCTCCAGGCGGGCTTCCCGACTTCAACTACTACTTCAAAATTAAATCGCCACTCCATTCTTCAGGCGGGCTCCCTGACTTCAACTACTACTTCGAAATTAAATCGCCACTCCATTCTCCAGGTGGGCTTCCCGACTTCAACTAACTTCAAAATTAAATCGCCACTCCATTCTCCAGGCGGGGCTCCCCGACTTCAACTACAACTTCGAAATTAAATCGCCACTCCATTCTCCAGGGCGGGCTTCCCGACTTCAACTACTACTTCAAAATTAAATCGCCACTCCATTCTTCAGCGGGCTCCCCGACTTCAACTACAACTTCAAAATTAAATCGCCACTCCATTCTTCAGTCGGCTCCCCGACTTCAACTACTACTTCGAAATTAAATCGCCACTCCATTCTCCGAGCGGGCTTCCGACTTCAACTACTACTTCGAAATTAAATCGCCACTCCATTCTCCGGGCGGGCTCCCCGACTTCAATTACAACTTCAAAATTAAATCGCCACTCCATTCTCCAGGCGCGGGCTCCCTGACTTCCACTAACTTCAAAATTGAATCGCCACTCCATTCTCCAGGCGGGCTCCCTGACTTCAACTAACTTCAAAATTAGATCGCCACTCCATTCTCCAGGCGGGCTTCCTGACATCAACTACAACTTCAAAATTAAATCGCCACTCCATTCTCCAGGCGGGCTCCCTGACTTCACATACTACTTCAAAATTAACTCGCCACTCCATTCTCCAGGCGGGCTTCCTGACTTCAACTACTTCTTCAACATTAAATCGCCACTCCATTCTCCAGGCGGGCTCCCTGACTTCAACTACTACTTCAAAATTAACTCGCCACTCCATTCTTCAGGCGGGCTCCCTGACTTCAACTACTACTTCAAAATTAAATCGCCACTCCATTCTCCAGGCGGGCTTCCTGACTTCAACTAACTTCAACATTAAATCGCCCCTCCATTCTCCAGGCGGGCTTCCTGACTTCGACTACTACTCACTGATTTTCTCCTATCTCGATGACCTTCCTTTGCCTTTTGTACCATATCCTTGTTCCTGCATTACCTCTCGGACCACCTTCTCTTCTGAATTATCCTGTCTTGGAATTGCTTTCCCCTAGGTCGTGTTACTTTTCTTCTGACTGCTGGGGACATTTTTTGGAACTGTTTACTTTGCCTGCTGGGGGTGATGCTGCTGAGGAAGTATTCTTTGTTTCCTTCACCCCTCATTCTCTTCCTTCTCCCCCTACCTCTTCTGGGACTCACGCTTTTGTTTCCTTGATCAAATTATAGGATGTAATACTGCTGGGGGAATCTCGAAGCCATTTTTCTTTTTCCAATAACTGCTGGGGATGATACCCGGCTCAAATATCACCCCATCTTGTGTTGCTTTCTACACTTACCCTCTGAGTCTTGCTTTCCAGAAAATTTTCGCAACAGGAGAAAATTTTCTGCCCCAGTGTGATAAACTTCTGGACGGTATGCTTTTCTGCCGTCGGACCCTCTTTTCCTGCTTTAAATCAAAGAAAAATTGTTAGTTTCAAAAACGCCGCGAGTGGTCGTGCCACTCTTGTTGAGGCCATTCTCTTTCAGCTGCTTGGCCTCTCTCGAACTTCGAGGACGACGTTGACGCTTGCTTGGGAAGATGCTTTTTCCACGAACGACCTCTCATCTTTCCTTTTATTCCACTCTTTGGTTTGGTCCGACTCTTTTTAGCCGGTGATCTGTTGCGTGAAATCATCTTTCGGACATGCCACACGTGTCCATCATACTCCATAATTCTTGCGAACCTTCCACTCGGCCTGTCATCCCAATCTCACTATCGTAACGACTTCTGTCTCATTGCCTCGTTCCATGCCTATTCACTTTCAATATACTGCTTCGGGAGACTTGGTAGTAAGCTTTGAAAAATCAATTTTCGAAAATGAAAGAAAAGAAAAGAATATTGACCGCAAATGACAAAAGAAGAGAAAAACTTTTCTGAACTCAAAAATAGGAAAACTTATCTGAATGTGTGCCTGATCCAATGTTATGCCGCGCCTTTAAAATTAAACTACCCAGTCTATTCATGTCAATCACTTTCTGATACCGCGTCCTGCTAGAGGTGAACGGATGCCCCAACCTTGTCTCATGCAGACATCTTGTAACCTTCTCGTCTTGTCACCTCACAGTGCCCTTCAAAGGGTTTTCACTAATGAGGTTCTCTCATTTCTCTCTATCTCCCGTCGCCTTAAGGTGCCCGTAAAGGTTTTCACCGTAAGACTCTCTCATTTTACTTCTCTCAACTTCCTTCGCCTTAAGGTGCCCGCGAGGGTTTTCACCGTTAAGACTCTCTCATTTATGCCTTCTTTCCTTGCGGTGGGGTATCACCCCTGAGATTCCCTCTAGAGCGTTATCCCCTTTCGGCTTGTGCATCCTGAATCCAATCGAGGGTCGGGATGTCACTCTTGGCTTTCATTCACATGACTTGGCACTTCTCAAATACTGATCGAGAGGTCTTTCTGGTTCTTGATATGGTTTCTGCGCGTGAGGCTGAAGAAAGGGGTTTAACCTCAACGGTTAGCTTACTACAACTTTCGGAATCCACACTATCTTTCAAGCGAAACAATGACTTCTGCCCCAGTTTTGTTGCATGGGGGATTTTTTGATTTTTGTTTTATTACGACCGAGCCGTGTGGCGCCTACGTATCCTTCTTGAGGAATCAGGTCGAACGTAGTTCACTTTTTCTTGTATTACTTTTTGTTTCTTTTCTATTCTGTTACACATCTTCCTCGATGATTCCGAAAGAGGGTATATGAAAGAACAATTAAGGCTCAAATGGGGAAACAAAGGTTAAAGTGTTTGGGTAGTAGAAAAATTGCCTCTGTCATTTCATTCTCCGAAAAATGCCAAATACACACAAACGAAACCAAACGTTGACAAATGCATTAAAGAATTACACATAATATCTCTTAACCGCATCAGAATTGATAGCCATATCGGTGCATCTTCCCTCGACATCCGTCAGACATAGAGCGCCGTTGGATAATACTCTAGTTACCACAAAAGGTCCTCGCCAATTTGGAGCGAACTTGCCTTTCGCTTCGGCCTGATGGGGTAGAACTCTCTTCAGCACATGCTGTCCCACTTCAAATCTCCTGGGACGTACCTTCTTGTTATATGCTCTCGCCATTCTCCTTTGATACAATTGGCCGTGACATACTGCTGTCAATCTCTTTTCATCGATCAAGCTCAATTGCTCTAATCGGGTTTTGACCCACTCGTCGTCATCAATCTCGACTTCGGCGACAATTCGGAGGGATGGGATTTCAACTTCTGCTGGTATTACTGCTTCAGTCCCGTACACCAACAAGTAAGGAGTTGCACCTACCGAAGTCCGGACGGTAGTGCGATAACCCAACAGCGCAAATGGTAACTTTTCATGCCACTGCCTAGACCCTTCTATCATCTTCCTCAATATCTTCTTTATGTTCTTGTTTGCCGCCTCGACCGCACCATTTGCTTTTGGGCGATACGGTGTGGAATTTCGGTGTGTAATCTTGAACTGTTGACATACCTCTTTCATCAATCCACTGTTAAGATTTGCACCGTTATCCGTAATGATCATCTTTGGAATTCCAAACCTACAAATGATGTGGGAGTGTACGAAGTCCACCACCGCCTTCTTGGTCACTGATTTGAATGTTTTGGCCTCCACCCACTTGGTAAAATAATCGATCGTTACCAGAATGAACCTGTGACCATTGGAAGCCGCAGGCTCAATAGGTCCAATAACATCCATACCCCATGCGACAAACGGCCATGGTGCCGACATTGTATGCAATTCAGTCGGCGGAGAATGAATCAAATCTCCGTGTATCTGACACCTGATGGCATCTTCGCACGAAACTTATACAATCCCGCTCCATAGTGAGCCAATAATATCCTGCTCGAAGAATCTTCTTCGCCAATACGTATCCGCTCATGTGTGGTCCGCAAACTCCCGAGTGTATATCCGTCATCACTGTTGTGGCTTGACTTGCATCTATACATCTCAATAATCCCAAATCCGGGGTTCTTTTGTACAGCACCCCTCCACTAAGGAAAAATCCGTTCGCCAACCGCCGAATAGCTCGCTTTTGATCTCCAGCTGCTTGCTCTGGGTATACTCCTAACCCTGAGGTATTCCTTGACATCATGAAACCACGGCTCACCATCCACCTCTTCCTCTATCACATTACAATAAGCATGTTGATCCCGGATCTGGATATGTAACGGATCGACACGAACCTTGTCCGGGTGATGTAGCATCGACGCTAAAGTAGCCAACGCGTCGGCAACCTCATTATGCATCCTCGGGATGTGCCTGAATTCTACCGATTGAAAGTGTTTGGTCAAATCATGCAAGCACTGACGATATGGGATAAGCTTTAAATCTCTGGTTTCCCATTCTCCCTGAATCTGATGTACTAGAAGGTCCGAGTCTCCCAAGACCAAGACGTCCCGTACATCCATGTCCACCGCTAATCGCAACCCCAAGATACATGCCTCGTACTCAGCCATGTTATTGGTACAGTGAAAACGCAGTTGAGCAGTAACAGGATAATGATGTCCTGTTTCAGATATGAGCACAGCCCCTACTCCGACTCCTTTTGCGTTTGCCGCTCCATCGAAGAAAAGCTTCCACCCTGGATCCTTGGTCAGTTCTAACCCCTCAATTTGCAACACCTCTTCATCTGGAAAATACGTCCTCAAAGGTTCGTATTCGTCGTCAACAGGATTTTCAGCTAAGTGATCGGCCAGGGCTTGAGCTTTCATAGCCGTCCTTGTCACATATATGATGTCGAACTCCGTAAGTAATATTTGCCATTTTGCTAACCTCCCCGTAGGCATAGGTTTCTGGAAAATATACTTCAACGGATCCAGACGCGAAATGAGGTAAGTGGTGTAAGAAGACAAGTAGTGTTTCAGCTTTTGGGCTACCCAAGTTAGGGCGCAACATGTCTTTTCCAGATGAGTGTACTTGACCTCGTGGACTGTAAACTTCTTACCGAGGTAGTAAATGGCCCGTTCCTTCCTGCCGGTAAGATCATGCTGCCCCAGTACGCAGCCAAACGAATTCTCCAGAACCGTCAGATAAAGAATCAGGGGTCTGCCCGGTTCAGGCGGAACTAGTACGGGTGGATTTGACAGATACCCTTTGATCCGGTCAAACGCTTCCTGACATTCTGCCGTCCATTCTATCGCAGCGTCTTTCTTCAATAGGCGGAATATGGGTTCACAAGTTGCCGTAAGTTGGGCAATAAACCTACTGATGTAATTCAACCTTCCCAACAGACTCATTACCTCTGTTTTATTCTTCGGCGGGGGTAACTCCTGAATGGACTTGATTTTGGAGGGGTCCAACTCAATGCCCCGTCGGCTGACGATGAATCCTAGCAACTTTCCTGACGGAACTCCGAATGCGCATTTGGCCGGATTGAGCTTGATGTCGTATCTTCGAAGTCTTTGAAAGAACTTCCTGAGGTCAGCAACATGGTCTTCTTGACGCCTAGATTTTATGATCACATCATCCACGTACACCTCAATTTCCTTGTGTATCATGTCATGGAATACCGTAGTCATCGCCCTCATATATGTTGCTCCCGCATTCTTCAAACCAAACGGCATCACTCGGTAGCAATAAGTCCCCCACGGTGTGATAAAAGCCGTCTTTTCTGCGTCCTCTTCATCCATCAAAATCTGATGATATCCCGCATAACAATCCACAAAGGATCCAATTTCGCGTCCGGCGCAATTATCAATCAGGATATGGATATTGGGAAGTGGGAAATTATCCTTAGGACTTGCCTTGTTGAGATTGCGATAGTCCACGCATACCCTGATCTTTCCGTCTTTCTTTGGCACCGGTACTACGTTAGCCAACCATTCAGGGTATCGAGTGACACGAATGACTTTCGCCTGCAACTGTTTGGTTACCTCCTCCTTAATCTTCACACTCATCTCCGTCTTGAATTTCCGCAGCTTCTGCTTGACGGGAGGATATGCCGGATCAGTGGGTAATCTATGAACCACTAGATCAGTGCTGAGTCCTGGCATGTCGTCGTACGACCATGCGAAAATATCTTTAAACTCCATGAGTGTTTTGATCAGTTCTTCTCTCAGATTGGGTTCAATATGGACACTTATCCGGGTTTCTTTGACGTCATCCGCATTCCCTAGATTAACGGCCTCAGTATCATTTAAATTCGGTTTGGGTTTTTCCTCGAAGTGACTTAATTCTTCCCCGATTTCTTCTACGGCTTCATCATCGCCGTACTCTGACTCACTCTCGTCACTTCTTATTTCATGTGTTATTATTTCCAAACCCGATTGACTTTCTAGACCGGGTTGATTAATCTTTAAGCACGCCATATCATTAAGATCAGTTGCAAGAAGGCTGTTCAGAAAAGTAAAAAGAAAGAAAAGATAAACAAAATTAGACGCGAAGGAACCACATTTCATTAATGGGAGTTGTACAAAGGGACAACAAACTGCAAACTTAAGTCAAAAATGAAAAAACAAAGGATTTTACTCCGGGGACAAGCCTCCAATACAAAATTTCGAAAGAAAAACAATCCAAGACAAACTACCAAGACTCCTTCCGGACAGGGAGAGGAGTAGCCTTCCAGTTATTCAGTTTTGCCTTTGGTCCCACAAATTGTATCTCGGCATGACTGGATCCTTCACCGTCTTCGAGCATACATACATCTGTGAATAGGTTTTCGAACTTCCTGAAGAACTCTTCGTCTGGCCTGACCGTAGGACCGGGAATCTTTGGCGCCGGATGTCCTCTTGCTCCGGACCTGACAAAAGATTGGGAAAGGCGTGGAACAGGCTTTGGGAGCACCCATGTTTTCTGCTTGCTCCTCTTTGCTCGCCGGATGTCCTCTGAGGTTGGCTGGAATCCCAAGCCGAAGGTTCCCAAGTTTTCGACCACCGATACCGGTTGTATAATTCCTTGCAGAGATGCACCTAGCCCTTTACCGGGTACGAAACCATGTCGCAACATTTCACGCGCCACCATGACATCCGCAGTAATTGTTCTGTCGCCGGGAATACATTCCCCTTCCGGAACTCGGTGGGCGGACACCACATCGCAGACCTGATACACCCACGGCCCAACATCTTCTTCTGTTTCAACAAAGGGAATGATGGTGCCTGATTGTGGATCGTTCTCTCCATGGACGACGATCTCCTGCTGGTCCCATTCAAACTTGACGAGCTGGTGCAAGCTGGATGGAACTGCTCTTGCGGCATGGATCCATGGTCGCCCTATCAGGAGGTTATGTGACACCACCATGTCCAGCACCTGGAATTCCATAGTGAACTCCACCGGCCCAATTGTCAAGATTAGCACTATGTCACCAACCGACGCTTTGCCTCCTCCGTCAAACCCTCGAACACATACGCTGTTCTTGCGTACCCTGCCGATGTCTACTTTTAATTTGCCCAGTGTAGAGAGAGGACAAATGTTAGCACCGGACCCATTATCGACCAAGACTTTGGTAACCACCGCCTCTTCACACTTCACCGTAAGATATAAAGCCCGGTTATGCTCAGTGCCTTCCTCAGGCAACTCGTCATCGGTGAAGGTGATCCGATTTGCTTCGAAGATCCTATTGGCGATCTTCTCCAAATGGCTCACTGAGATTTTATCCGGTACATGTGCCTCATTCAGGACTTTCATCAATGCTTGCCGATGTTCTTCAGAATGTATCAGCAAGGATAGCAATGATATTTGTGCCGGAGTCTTCTTTAACTGCTCTAAGACGGAGTAGTCATGCAGCTTCATCTTTTTCAAGAATTCTTCCGCCTCTTCATCAGTGACCGGCTTTTTCAATACTGCCGGAGTGGTCTTCCTCAATTCCGCAGGGGCAAAACATCTCCCCGAGCGGGTCAACCCTTGGGCTTCACAGACTTCCTCTTTCACCTCCTTTCCTCTGTATGTCGTTGTAATCCGAGCGTAATTCCATGGGATAGCCCGGCTATCAGTTACTGGCAACTGTGTTGTCGGCTGGATGATGAAGGGATCCATTCGAACGCCTGCTACTGTCAAAATGGGCTTGATTGCTGCCCCTGGTACAACTATCTTGGCCGGCTTCACCGGTACCTCGTTCACACCTTCCTTTCCTGCTTCCGACTTTCCTGGTATGTCCTTCTTGCAACTGGGCGACTCATCAAAGCTTGGCCCTTTTCTCGTTCCTGCCCCGCTAGACTTAATCATCATTACAGTCTGAGAGGCTTCCTCCTTTCCTTCCTCCGCCCGTACCAACTCGATCATGTTGGTCTCACGATGAGTTGGAAGCGGGTTTTGGTTGATGTTGGGCTCTGTTGGAGTCTGGACCTCAATCCTGCGAGTGTCAATGAGCTCCTGGATGGCCGTCTTTAGCCTCCAACACTTTTCTGTATCATGTCCCGGACATCCCGAGCAGTAGGCACAATTTACTGAATGGTCCAGGTTTTTCGGAAGAGGGTTTGGCAGCTTAGCTTCAACCGGATTTAGCAACCCTACTTGCTTCAACCGGTGGAACAGACTGGTGTAAGACTCTCCTAAGGGAGTGAAAGTCTTTGGCCTCGGCGCCCTGTCGCCCCTGAATGCCTGGTTCGGACGGAAACTCGCGCCCGAGGGGTTTCGGTAAGCTCTTGGGGGTGGATGATTGTTCTGGGGGTTGGGTGCACGCCACGGTGCATGAACGGGAGGTGCGGAATAGGACTGTGCATGGTGGACAGTAAAATGGGGATCAGGTGCGGGATAGTAATGTTGTGGGTGGCTATATGGGTTGTGAGAGTAATTTTGGTGGTGAGGTTGGGGTGGGCTATATTGTGGTGCGGGGCCTCTATTTCTGAACCATGCCCCGGACTCGACGGCCGCAACTTCCTCTCTCCTCTTCTTCCCCAATACTCCTCCAGTACCACTTTGGATAGCCTGAGTGGTGGCTTTCAGTGCTGAGTAACTCATGATCTTGTTGGCCTTCAAACCCTCCTCGATCATACCCCCCATTTTTATCACCTCAGTGAATGATTTGCCCACGGACGTTACCAGATGTCCGAAGTAGGTGGGCTCTAATGTCCGCAAGAAGTAGTCCACCATCTCGCTTTCTCTCATCGGCGGATCTACCCTGGCCGCCTGTTCCCTCCATCGGAAACCAAATTCCCTGAAGCTTTCAGCAGGCTTCTTCTCTAGTTTTAGCAATGATAGGCGGTCGGGGATTATCTCAAGATTGTATTGGAACTGGCCGATAAAAGCTTGAGCCAGATCATCCCACGTAAACCATCTACTGGGATCCTGTCTAGTGTACCACTCCAACGCCGATCCTCCCGGACTCTGGCCGAAGTAGGCTATCAGAAGCTCGTCCCGTCCTCCGGCCCCTCTCATTTTACTGCAAAACCCCCGCAGGTGGGCCACTGGGTCACCATGCCCCTCGTATAGGTCGAATTTGGGCATTTTAAATCCCGCTGGCAACTGGACGTCCGGAAATGGACACAGATCCTTATAGGCGACGCTGACCTGGTTGCCTAAACCGTGCATGTTCCTGAAGGACTGCTCCAGGCTTTTAACTTTTCTGGCAACTTCCTCGTGTTCCGAACTTTGGAAGTGTTTTTCCGGTTCTGCCGGATTATCCCAGTGAGGTGTATGCGATTGTGGTTCAGGAGCCCTGAAAGTAGGCTCTGGAGGATAGTAAGAGTTGTCATGGATCTGAACATATGGCTCGCTGGCCGGCCTTTGCAGAGGAGCAGGTGGAGGTGCTACAAAACGGGGGTGACTGGAGGAGGATTTGGTTTGGCTGGTGGAATGTGGGTGGCATATGGATTGTCCCCCTGAAAGTATGGATAGCTCGGGGCGCTTGTTGAAGGATCGACGGGCGAATGTTCCGGAGCTGAGGCGAGAGTAGGGCGGTTTGGCGAAGATTGTTCCCTGGCCCAGGCCAGGTGCATCTCTGTTATCTGTTGTTTTAACCGGTCTACCTCTTCTTTCATGATTTGTAGCTCGGATTTTTCTTCCTCAAGACTCTTGCCAGAACTCGACATGCTTACCGTAACTGGTCCTTTGGATCTAGTACGGTAGTGATGGCTGGCCAGGATATTCCGTCAAACCAACTGCTAAACTTTCCGGAATACGCAACAAACTTGTTAGTTCACCGAGTTTGACAGATATGTTATAGCACGTTGGATGCAATGCACCTAACCAAATAACCCTTTCTACGTGTACTCTTTAACATGCGTCATTCCGGCCCTTTTTCTTTTTCTTTTTCTTTTCTTTTTTTTTTCTTTTTCGACTATCTTTGTAAGCCTTATTGTTATTCAGCCTTTGGATTCTTTTTCTTTCTTTTTAGTGGTGGTCGAATCTTATGTGGATTGCCTACGTATCACGACCCCGCGTGAATCAGACCGAGCGTAGTTCTGGCAACAAGATTGTGGCAAAATTCAGTAACATTTTATATCCAATAAAACCGTGTAGTTACAAAACACGTCTTACAACAATCAACAAAACAAAAGAAAATGCTTGACTGGGGAAAGTAAAGATAGAACTGCCAACTGGCTTGACTCAACATTTCAAAATACATTTTCAATCAAAAATCTACTGCCCTAAAATCCCTGGGGGCCCGCGAGGCATCATTCGGCCTTGCCGCGGACCTTGGTGTGAGGTCCTTGTGTAGTTCCCTCAACTCTTCCATGATCCGATGAACATAACCCATAATTGAAGCGAAGAGGTCGGCGCGGGGCATTCGTTCACAAGCTAGGCACTTCATGGTGACATAGTGCCCGATTTCTCCAATTCTATCCTTGATCATGTCCCTTTCTCCGAGTAGCCGCTCTATTTGCTGGTTTTTCGCCCCCAATCTTCGAGCATTGTTGGTGACTTGATCTAGGAGCCTATCCACTTGTCCTTGCAGTCGGGCCATCAAATTGTGGCAGCGGTCGAGGTCTGCTCTGGCATCTTGGGCTTGCTTGAAAACCCGCTTCCTAAGGACAACATTTGCTTCCCTCAGGTTAGTGATGATATCGGTGTAATCTTCTTCCACCCGCTTTAGGTGAAGTGCATGTTGATGTGCCTCCTTTTTCCAGCTGGCACGGATCCTCGTTATTTGGGCTTTTGACTCGTCCAATTCTCTTCGGATGTCGGTGACTTGGCTTCTCAAACCCCTTATCAATTTTTCGTCGGCCCGACTCCTCGACTGTCTGTCAGCATCTCTTTTCATTTGCTGGATTTGAGCTCTTAAGAAGTCATTTTCTTGTACCAACTTCTTTTTATCTCCTTCGTCGGTGGCGGCTTGCATGCTCTTCTCGAACTGAAGGTCCCGGACCTGCTGTTCTATCCTGCCAATCTTCGTCCTGTACCCCTCCTCCTTTGCTAGCCAACTCCATTGTTCCTGTGAATCTTCCGTGAACTGTTGGACATGGGCTCTTTTAGAACATTTCCGACGAATCCGAAATCTTTTCCCGAACCACACGTTGTACTTTGGGTCCACCTCTCCCTTAGATAGCTCCCGGACCATGGTTTTAGGCTCAAGGAACCGACATTCGTGCCACAGCCTTCTAACCTTCTCTTCGGGGAAGACAACTCCCGGGCTCAACTCAATGGCGTACTTCCTTAGGTCTTGATCGGTAGGAATAACCTGAAACCTTCCTAGTTGACGTAATACACGGTGAGGGACATATGGTTGGACACTGCGGATCCCCATCAGAAGGATATAACACTCCTCGGCTGCCATATATATTACTTCAGTATCGGGTAACCACCCGAATGCCCATTCAATCTGATCGGCTTCTATTGAGCTCAGTCGTGCAAGCCATGCCTCGACGCCTTCAGGGAATACAGCACCCATCATCCGTTCTTCGAAACCCCTGATACAGTTTTTCCCGGTCAACCCATGGTTCATGTATTGTGTTCGGTGATGGAGGTGTTCTTGCATCCATAGTTGAAGTAACATATTGCAACCTTGGAAGAAATTGCCCCCTTCTCGGCATACAGTCAAGGCTCGATAGATTTCGGACAAAACCAAAGGGACCACAGTGCTGGTAGCCTTTTTGATCGCAACATCGGCTATTCCTACCAGACTTATCTCTATTTTCTTATCTTCACGCGGACAAATCACAACCCCCAAGAATGTCGTTAGGAATGCTAGAATTCGTCTGGCCTCCCACTTGGTTCTATTCCCTGCGTGAGTCAGTCCAAGGTTTGACTCTTCAAAACCCCGAGGAGTGCCGTACCGTTGATATAAGAATTGAAGATCGCAATACCCTTTCAACAGATCATCATTTTTCACCTTTCGACTAATGCTCAACAAATCCAGAAACCCATGTGGAGATACCGGTCTTGGTGAGAGCAGGTATTGCCCTCTTAATTTCCCATTAAGTCCCGCATAGCCCGCAATTTCCTCTAATGTGGGCGTCAATTCAAAGTCAACAAAACGGAACACATTGCGGGTCGGATCCCAGAAAGATACCAGTGCCTTGATGATGTCTTCCCTTGGCTCGATATTCAACAGATCAACCAAACCTCCCAAAATTCTCCCTACAACCTTTTTGCTATTGTCTTCCAAATCGTTCCACCATATACGGAGCTGCTGAGGGACCTCACTAAAGATTGAAAATGATTTATTCTGATTCGTGCTCATCCCTGCACATTTATTAAGGTGATTTAAATAAGAAAACAACTTTGTTTTGCTAAAAAATAAAAAATTAGTTTTCAATCACGGCCTCTCAACGTCTCGGGGACGAAGGCTTTCAAGGCTGTGGGGTAAATTGATCGAAATCAAAATTGACCCAAAGGTGGCCGTTTATACGAAATTAGCCTTCCGGCGTCCCTTTCGGGAACATTCGGCTATTTTTAAAAACAGCGTCACCGACTTATTTAGTACAAAAGTTAATTTTTCAAAAGGTGAAGTTGGACCCGATGGAGGTTGCCTACGTATCTCACATCCGATGAGAATCAAACCCCCGTAGTTCGGTTTTGACGAAACAAACGGCATTATTTATTTATTCACTTTACTAAAGGAAAACAAATAAGCTATTTCTATCTTGGGAGCAAAACACACACATTTTTTCTTTTTCATTTTTTTTTTTTTTTTTTTTTTTTTTTTTTTTTTTCTAAAGCCGGTCAGCATGCAAGTTTATAACAGATAAATGCGCAAGACAAACAGGATGCAGCAGGATAGTCTGTTCATTTCAGGTCACTTGTCCTAGACGGACCCAACCCCTGTGTTGAGTCCCCTAAGCCAAAATGCGACATGATGCAAATAAACGTTTCCTACTAGGGATCCGGCATGAAGCTTTGTTATTCTAGGTTTAAAACCTGGGTTTATCTGTTCTAGACTTGGCTTACCCGAGCGGACAGCTCGAGCCGAGGAGGAGGCAACAACCCGGGAATACAGAAGCTTCACCGGTTTTGCAACTTATCCAAACCTCGTTCTAAAATGGGAATTAGACACTATACAGAAAAGAAGTCACACGAAGTGCACCCTTCTTCATGATTTAGAAGACTCGTAGAGGAGATTGGTTTCGGCACAATTTATATGTACAGTTCACAAAATATCAAAGTTGTAAAGACAATATTTTGCACATTGATGCCAACATGTAAAAAAAATCAGATAATAAAATATGCCAAATACAACAGTTATTCCGAGCTCGAGTTCTAAAGATGTCCCCAGCAGAGTCGCCAGAGCTGTCACACCTCTTTTTTACGCACCCGCAAGGGTGCAAAGAGTTTTTCCAATTAAAGGACAATCGAGATGGGATTTATTTTTATTATTTCAGAGTCGCCACTTGGGAGTTTTATGGTGTCCCAAGTCACCGGTTAAATCCCGAATCGAGGAAAAGAATGACTCTATTTAACAGTCCGCGAACCGGAAATCCGGATAAGGAATTCTATTAACCCGGGAGAAGGTATTAGGCATTCCCGAATTCCGTGGTTCTAGCACGGTCGCTCAACTGTCGTGTTTGGCTTATCTATCCGCTTTTTACAATTATGTACTTAGTGCAAGTTAATACCCCTTTACCGCTTTTATTATTGGTTGTGATTTACGAAAGAGAAAATTGCTTAAAAATATGCTTTCGAATCACGTCACATGAAATGCACCCGGATCCTCAACATATTCTTATTCAACATTTCGGGGTTTGGATTTGGGTCACATGAAATGCACACCCGTATTAAAAGAAAAAAAGGTAAAACTAAAATATGCACCCGGATCGACTACTTATTTACACCGTTGAGAAAGGCGTAATATTCGTTAAGAAACGACGCATCTCGAAATCTAAGTATTTACAGGTATATTTATGACGGCTATGTGATTAGTGTAACTATTGGGCGAGGCGTACCTTCGATTCAAATCTAAAGCGAACTACATCCCACTGTATCCTACTTAAGAGTTGATTCCAAATTACTTAAAACTTGCTACGAATCACATCACATGAAATGCGCCTGTGATTCTTAACCTGCTTTGTTTACTCTTGCCCGAAATTGGGGTCGGGTCACATGAAATGCACCCCCGACTCTTTTTAATCTAATTACGTCATTCCGTTGAGTAACAACTCCCTAGCTAATCTTGCTTGTAACATAAGGTCTATCATTTAACAAGTTTGGAGATTACACACATGAGTAGGGAAGATTGAACAGAGATACAACAGACTAATTCGGGTTTACGTGCATATCTAATGATAGTGTATCTTTGGTCTAGCTACATTTTCCATAACAAGACTAACAATACAAATTTAATTAGACAGTAACAGAATGTAATCAAGCATAGACTTTGGACGACTACATGATTCAACAGACTTCAAACATAAACTTCAGGCTTCATTCTTTTGAACCAAGGAATTACAATAACAGAGATGTGTACCTGGAATGCGAAAGAACAAAGAAGAGTGAGCAATGGCAATGCCGCAACAGCAACAAGAACAGTAACAGCAACAGTAAACCAGTAACAACCAGTGAACCAATAGCCACTCAATATACCAACCAACAACAACAAACAGTGGCAGCAATCCAAACAAACTAACAACAACCACAATTAATGAACCAGTGGTTAACTTGAGACCAACAGCAAACAAATAATGTCCAACGAATCAGCTAACAGCAACACTACACAACAACAACAACAATGACTAACAGCAGCCCCAAACACTGGAATTACCACAGCCCTCAAACTGAACCAGCAGCAAATGACCACCACAGTCACCACAAGAGACCAGCTAAGAACAATAGACCAATAATAAACTGGATTGACAGCAACCAAACGACCCAGGCAGCCACACACAGACCAGCCAGCAACACAACAGTGAAACAACAACAACAACCAAACCAGGCAGCAACAAATGGACAAGAGCAGCAACAAAAAAACGACCAAGAGCAATAACAATGCTGACCAACAGCCTCAAATGAACACCACAGCAACAACAATGGCCAAACAACTCAACCACTGAAGCAAACAGTCGAAGCAGTGACCACAAATCCTATGAAAACAGTAGCCTTTCTCTCTATGTGACTGTTTTGTTTTTGCTCTCCAGATACTCTGCTATCACTGCCTATTTTCTCTAGTTCTCTCAGTGTGTTTATCCTCTCCAAGTCTCCTCTCAAGTGCCTGTATGTATGAATGAATCTCTATCAATGTATATGCCTCTTTTCTTACTCTCGGTGTGCTCCCCAATCTCTGTATGTATATTTGCTCTCCAAGTATCCTCTCCCAGATGCTCTCAAGTGTCTGTATGAATCCCTATCAATATCTCTCCCATATAGCCTGGAAACCTCTCCCCCTTCAAGCCTACTGCCCCCCCCCTTTTAGCACATGGGTACTTTAGTTTTTAAATCATTTCCCCCCATACTTGTTCTGAATTTTCAGCTGACACAGCACTTATCAGACTTAAAACATAACTCTTTTGGCCCTGATATTCACTGACTTCCCACTCTCCAAACAAAACAGTGTGCTCCTCCACTTGCATCCACTAACAAATCCCTTTTCATTATAAAACTATCTTATTAAACTATATCAATACCATGCTGAATCAGGCATGCCTGACTATCACATGGCCTCTACTTAGTTCAAACAATCCAATTCAAAGTTATCAAAACCAAAGGAATGTGGCTAATCGAGCAGTGATTCCTGAGGGACCTGATATCGAGCATTACGGATACACTGTTCTACCCAGCAGACTCATACACTAATCGACGACGTTCGTCTAATCGATTACGACACATATAACTGATAGTAAACAATCGACCTACGAGTTCGCTTCATGGCATAATCATGGGAATAATAAATCGAATTCACTATTCGACGACCTTAACTAGATTAAACACAGAATGTAATCATAACCATAATAACGAATTGAATCAACAACAATAACATGAACTGACCAAATAAAAGGGTCTGTTGAGATGGACAGAAAATTCCGAGAAATTCGCAAAAATAAACAAACTGAGTAAAACATGCAAAGATACAAGAATTAAGTATATGGAATGGAAGAATGGAAACGAATACCTCAGAAATCAAAAAATGACCCAGGTTCGAACTTGGCTCGTCTGCTTTGAGGTCGAATAGACCTTAATCGAAGTGTTCTCACACGAGAACACATCGAATAAAGTCCATTAGACCCCGAAATTCCGGTTAATTTGGCCTAATTCGTCATTTTCAATTTTAGGGTTCTTGCGGGTGGGATTTGGGGCTTTTGCATTTTTGGTTAGATTCGAGGCAAACCAATGTCATTGGGGGTGTGGGGGAGGTGTGAGGAGACTATGGTGTGAATTTGGGGTGATTTGGCATAGGTTCGAGGTTTGACTCGAATCTTCAAATGAAGATTCGAGGAGCTCCGGCAAGATTCGAGGTTAATGGAAGCCGGGATCGTGATGGGGGAGGTAAGGGGAAGGTTTTGGCGTTGGTTCGGGTTTGATTGGCCTACCGGAACCGCCGTGAGGCGATTTCCGGCAGGCGGAGGAGGGCGGCGTTACACCGGGTGTTTGAGAGCTCTAAGGACCTTTGGGAGACGAAGGGAGAGGGGGGGTCTGGCTTGGGGGGGGCGGGGTATGGAAATGGGTTTATATACGTTTTGAGTAGTTAAATCCCGATCGTTGGATCAAACTTGATCAACGATCAGGATCTTCTCACTTAAACCAAACGGTGTCGTTTGGTCAAGTCATAGGCTGAATGTATTTTGGAATTAAAGGATTAATCTGGGCCGTTGGATAATAAAATCCAACGGTCCAGATCAAGCGTTACACAGGCTGAGGCTGGACGGATATTTGGGCCAGATCAGAGGCAATTCATTTGGGCCTGGCTTTTAGACTAAATTTGGCCCAGCTCGGATCTTCATGAGGTATTATATGCATATGTGTATATATATATATATATATATATGTATATATACATATATATATATATATACACACATATGTATATATACCAACCTATAACACCGTTGTTCTTACTACAACTAACGCACACAGTTACATATCACCCAAAAAATGTAAATCACATGACTTCGATATCAAACACTGAAAATGCAAAGCCTAGCATATATTTTTGTATTTTTAATTTAAATAAATAAACGTGCACACAAAAGATAAAATTAACACAAAATCACACAAATCATGCCCAACACGAAACTATTTTTATTTTGAATTTTCTTGGAGTACTTCTCGAGTAAGGCAAAAATCACGTGCTCAGGCAATCAAGGACAAAAGATGGATAGAAGCAATGCAAACAGAAATTAAAGCTTTGGAGGACAACAAAACCTTGGAGTTGGTCTCTTTACCACAAGGACAAAAGAGCATAGGATGCAAGTGGGTCTATAAAATCAAATATAAAGCATCAGGAGAGGTAGAAAGATTCAAAGATCAAGTAGTAGCCAAAGGGTATAATCAAAGGGAAGGACTAGACTATCATGAAATATTTTTATCTATGGTGAAAATAGTTAGTGTAAATAGTGCATTGGCTCTTGCAACATCAAATAGATGTTTATAATGCTTTCTTACAAGGTGATCCCAGCGAGGAAGTGTACATGAAAATTCCTCAAGGTTTCCATGGATCAAATAATAAGTCCATATTTTGTAAATTGCTCCAGTCTTTCTATGGACTTAAGCAGACATCTAGACAATGGAACCTCAAGTTAACTTCAGCCCTGATGGATGCTGATTTTTAGCAGAGTCATTTGGATTATTATTTGTTCATCAAACGGACAACAAATTACATGGTGATATTCATGGTCTATGTTGATGATCTACGCATCAATGGTGATAGTCTTATGTTGATTCAACAAACTAAGGATGACGACTTACAATCTTCATTCAAGATCAAGGACCTAGGAGTACGTAAATACTTCCTAGGCATAGATTTGTCATAAATGATGATGGTATATTAATGCACCAATGTAAATATACTCTGGATCTTATTGTTGAGTTGGGCCTTTAGGTTCCAAACTGGTGGTCGGCCCTATAGAACCCAATTTGAAGCTTAACACCTCTGAATTTGATAATCATATAGGATCATCTGATGATGTGCTACTAACTGATCATGGGCCCTATCAAAGGTTGTTAGGTAAGTTGCTTTATTTGACCATCAAAGTCGAACACTTCATTTGTTGTTTAGACTCTTAGCCAATTTATGCACAATCCTAAAGCTTCACATATGGAAGCACCACTCAAGGTAGTGAAGTATATCAAAAATAGTCCAAGACTGGGGATTTTCCTGACTACCCACTACCAGAAAATAGGCCTATTGGAACGGGTTTTTTGGCAACGGTTACTAAACCGTTGCAATAGAGTATATACGGGAACGGTTACAACCGTTACAATAGGATTTGGATAAAATAAGCACACTCTAGATACGAAACCGTTCCAGTTGACACTTAACCGTTACCATAGGTCTTTTTAATAAGAACGGTTGTTGGAACCGTCCCAATAGGCCTGTTTATAGCAACGGTTCTAAAAAAAATTTATTATAGGAACGGGTATTTTTTTTCTACCTCGTTTTCCCCCCAAAAGTTTGCTAAACCCGCCAATAAACCCTTTTTCATTTTATTTCTTCTATTTATTTTATTTTGGTAAATATAAAAACTAAATAAAAAATTCTAACATATTGTCGACACTTCCAATGCTCCATTTCATCAGTAACTCCCAAATCCCCTTCTTTGGCAAATCACCACCAAACCCTTAAAGACCCAAATCACCTTCTCTAGCAAAATCACCAGCAAATTCTTAATGGCAAATCACCAGCAAACCCTTAAAGACCCAAATCACCTTCTCTGGCAAAATCACCAGCAAATTCTTAACGAAAAATCCCAAATGATCTCATTGTTGTTGGATTTCATTTTTATTTGCTTTATGTATACCTTAGTCGATTTTGTTGATTAAATCCAAAGCTGGAATCGAGCAACCCAGCAAACTCTTAAACCCATGTCCTAAATTAACAAATTCCCAAATCCATTTGTTAATCAAAAATACCCAAATCTCGATTGCTAACCCAAAACTCCCAAACCCCCAAAGTCCCAAACTCCATTTATTTCGGTCGAAAGATCTGAAGAACAGGGATTACAGGTGAAGAAAATATTTCAATCGTGAGAAATCTAGGTACTCTTCCCTCCTTTTCTTTTCTTCTCATGCACCCAAAAAAATATGAAATTTGATGATTTTTGGAAACCTAAAGAACGGGAAACCAATAGTTCAAGTAATTCATTTAGGGCTTCTAATTTTGTTTGGTGTGTGTGTTTGTTAATGACTTGAAATGTGTAAAGTTGAAATCTTTATGTTGTTGGTAGCGGTTGATATCCAATTTCTGCATGTTTTATCTATTTGATGTAATATTTTGTTTGGTTAGTCAGAATATATATATGCATAAGCTCTAGCTGTTAGTGATAAGATTGCTTGCTGGGATTTAGAGATAACAAAGTTGCAGGCTAAGGGTTAATGTTCCTTTAGATGCCTTTTCATGGAAAAGAGCAATTAATCTACTCTAATAGGGTTGATGCTTTTAGTTGAACAATGTTGATAACATGAGCCATTAATATGTTGTTTGATGTTGTTAGTGATCAACAATTATAGCTGCTGCTACTCGACTTTATTAGGGAGCTTTTTGTTTATAACTACCTGTATTCTCAATGCATATTTGATGTCAAGCCCCATAAGAGGTCACTTGGACACGAAGATTATATTGTAGTATTTAAACTTATGATCCTGCTATTTGAATTATGGCACCAGCCTCTCAGAACCTAAAACGAATTTGAATTTTTGACAAAAAAATTACTACTGTTATTTTTAATGGTTTTGTCTAGGTAAGTTGGACTTCCGCTTATGGTATAACAATATATAAGTTATTTATGTGTTTTTGTTCATCTCATCTGTTGTATTTTTTTATTCTGTTACCAATTGGGGCTTGTTGATTAAGAATATACTAAAAATAGCTTCCGGTTGTTCTGAGTTTAGTTTTGGTTTTAATATTCTGCTGAGTGTTGTTAAATATTGTTTTACTTCTTTTGGACTAGCACTAACAGTGTGAAGATATGTTCTATGCTAATTATGATTCTGTCATTACTAAGATCATATTTACATGTAATTTTGATCTCCGATCCTTTCGCTTCACATCTACACGGTTGAGCTGGTGAAGTTCTTTCTTCTTGCCTGTATTTCCTTCCCGTTTCTTCTTGCCTGCATTTCCTTCCCGTATTGCTAATGAGTTGCCTCTATGGTAGCATTACTAGTGTAAGGTTTTACCTAACTGCTCGCATTCTGTATTGTCTCATTTTAGAGTTTTAGTAGGCTCTGTTAGAGTTCACACATTTTAGGTTCAAAAAGATTGCTTTGGGGCAACATGGCTAGATTTGGGTTTTCATTTTGTAGGCGAAAATACTACAAAAAGAAAAACTTGTAGTAGGAAGACTGTTAGTACTCCTTCTGTGTGTCAAAAAGATGTGAACGTGTATTGTTTCCAGAACTGGTTCACATCTAGTTTCCAGAACTGTGTCATTTGATAGGCGAAACTACTACAAAAAGAAAAATTTGTAGGTAAAAATTTGTTTAGTAATATACTGTTCATCGAGGCTGAGGTTGGAAACTAGGAAGAGTAGAATAAACATGCTAACCAGAAGTAGATGTGCAATGTTCTGGAGGATCATAATTAAGCTAGCTAACTGCAATATGGTTGGATATTGCTCAACTGTTAGTACTCCTTCTATGTGTCAATTGCATCAACAGTTTTGTTTAAATCAGGTGGTTCCTCTGTTTGCTTGAAAAACATATCTTGGTATGAAGAATGTGTGCAGAATCATTTTTTTCTTACAAAGTTATTCATTATATAGTCTCTGTTTCCGAATATTTTTCTGTGATCAACTTCTCTTGGTATGAAGAATGCGTGCAGAATCAATTGTTGATTATATAGTTTGATACATAACTCTTAATCTTTTGGAGTTCTTTTAGGTTCAATCACTTTCTAATGAAGCCGTAAATTAAAGAACTGGTATCGAAGCATGGCTGAAACTTGAAGCCTTATTTAACTAAGCAGTATGCAAAATTCAATGTATTATTTTCATGTAGTTAATTCTTTTCATGTAGATCTAACAACTCAAACACAATAATACACATAAAAAATCCCTCTGTATGTTCTTTACTGGTTTGGTAGAACTGGTTCATAGCTATTGAGAGTTCCATTCACATCAAGACCAGTCCAAACTTTAGTTTTACACCTAAGGTGCATCAAGACTAGACCAGACACCACCGTTAATGAAAAAGAACTGCCATTTTACTGCTAAGCTCTACAAAAGAAATGGGGAATTCTGTCACTGTGCATATTTCATATGTTGCTCCTCCTTAATAGGAGTAAAGGCTATTGATATATATTTAAGAACTTGTGAAGTATATTAGCAAAGATCTAATAGTGGCAATCGATCACGACCTCGTTCCATTCCATGAACTGAAGCAATCTCAACAGGTAGCACAATTTAAGACCAAATCACGGGTGTACATGACTTAAGTGGCAAATATGCAATTGTATCTCATCGCCTGTTGATATATCTACTTCTCATTTCATAAAACCAACAAAGTTACTCTTGGTTATTGTCTCAACAGTGCTATAACTATCAGTTCATCTTCTGCACTTCCAAGCTTCAAAGAGCTCCTGCCACTTTTATATAGTTTCTAGGCATGCGCGTTGTGCTTGTACCTCACATTGTTGGGTACAAATATAAAATAGGTGAATGGAAACTAAAGTTTTACTCCAGTTTGAGGAAGCTGCTGATTGCTACTAGTTTAAGATCTGGTAGTTGTGTTGGAACTTTTTGTGTAAGATCTTCTATACGAGTAAAAAATATAAATAACTTTTGGTGTTAGAGAAACTAATTTTGTAATATTTATCTGATATGAGATTTACTAGAGAGGCATAAATAGTAATGCTTTAATAATTTCAATCTCTGGAGTCTTTAACTAAATTCACAATGCTTTAATCATTTCAATCATCAGATTAGCCTTAAATCTTCTTACATGCTTAGATCCTGAGTAGTTGCAAACAAGCTCACGGACCCTCCATTCTGAGCTTGTTTACAACTACTCAGGATCTAAGCATGTAAGAAGATTTAAGGCTAATCTAATGCATCATTAACCAACTCATTTTCACCTAAATGCTTTGGTGATGATGCATTTATTTTAAGATGGCTAAGTTAAAATAAAGTGAGGCTCCTTACAGCACATGCATCTCTGAAATGTTACACCTTTGCGTTCTTGAAAAACCAACAGAAGGAGATTTCTGATGAATATTTAGCTTTATTGCCTCTTTTCTCGGAGAGTTCAAAAATTCTTGGAAGTTACTGGCTCTGTCTTCTGAAGGACTACAGCTATATCAGGACTGAGTCATTTCCTAAAGAAAATTGGAAACCATTTCTTGATGGAATTCAGTCAACACTAGTTTCAACTAAATTGCTAGCATGTCTGGAAGAAGCTAGGCCTCTGATCCTTCAAGCCGTGGCATTGGATGCAGTTCCTTTGAACACATATATAGAACGATCCTCAGAAACTGATCAATCTATTACAGACTTAATTTCTGGGTACAACATGGTTGAGTTAGGTTCAGAAGAGTTTCGGTTTTTGTGGGGCTTTGCTCTTCTTCTTCTATTTTAGGGGCAAGATTTGGTTCACGGTGAATCTAGGCTACCTATTGGTTCTGTCAATGCCATATTATGTACATATTATCCTCCCCATACCCCACCCTGTGGGACTATACTGGGTAGTTGTTGTTGTTGTTGTTGTTAAGTTAAAAACTGCATAGGCAGTATATGTTCCACATTAGAACATGCTACCAAGCTCAAAGCTTAGATTGCATTAGAGTCAGCTAATGTTCCAAGAAAAGTGTCTAGCAACAAGATTAGCCTCATGATAATTTCTTTTTCTATCTCAATGACTGAAAAGTTTAACAATTTTTATTGTTGGAAAAAATTAGCTATGTCCAAGTGTTCTATAACAGGGGCTTTGAAAGTACTAATAGGGGTACAATCTCTATTATTCTCGTTGTCACATTTTAGGCTAATAGTCACAATGAATGATACTGACTTTATTTTCTTTATTTCTTATTGTATCTAGATGTCAGAAATCATCCAGTTCTTATCCGCTGCAAGTTTGAAAAAATACAGTAAGTCCTTTCTCTTTAGTTTAGACGGCTGTTAGGTGTGCTTTTTTCTATGGCTATTGGTCTTGGTGTTTATGATTACCGATTGTACCTGTATGATATTGAACTTATATTCCTATAGATTGTTAAAAATAATGCTTCTCTTTTTCTTTCTATCTTCGTCATCGTTTCGATCAGGCTTTATGTAGCGGAGCTTGAAATATTTGGTTTCTTTGCACTCTAAAGTGCCTCTTTTTCCGGTCATTTATACTTAAATATACGAGTATTTGATCCCTTTCTCTGTACTGTTTATTTAGTGATATAACTATACAACATGGCGTCAACGGAGGGGCTGATGCCAATAACAAGAGCATTTTTGGCTTGTTATTATGATAAGTACCCCATTTACCACTCTCTCTGAAGATGTTTCTCATATTTCTGATCAAATTCATTCCATGGATAATAATCTGCACAAGGATTCTCCTTTGACCGAAGGTAATCTTTTTCTTCAAATTTACACTCTTATCAAGTTAATAGTATGCAATAGAATCATATTAATAGTAGTGCAATAGAATCATCATTTATTGGATTAAATTCAAATGGAAACTGGGCGTCTATTCACAAATATTGATATCCAGACCATGAACAATAGTGTTAATATATTAGGTAAAAAGGTTTTTGATACATATCAGGGGACAATGGTCTTTAATGGAATTGCATAGAGAGAGTTATGTCCAAGATATAGTGGACCTTTAGGATGAGAATGTATAATGGAATTGCTCCTTGGTTTGAGGTGGTTGGAAGCCTCGAACATATGCAATAATGAGTACATTAGTTTGAAGAATGTTGTATTTTACAGAATAATTTGGTTTTTAATTCAACCATAGCTAGGCGGTCGGCTTGAATCCCTTTCGCTGGAAAATTAGGTTGTGTATATAAGGTCATTTTTATGGGTATATATTATATGATGATAATCCTTGGCTTATATTTGACTTGTATATATTGCATTGTGTATTTTCTGTTTTGTTCTTTGAATCCCCTCGGTAAAAATCTTGCACCCGCCACTTAATTCAATGTTTTTTATTCCCACTTGTGTGTTATGTTGAGAGCCTTCTTTTGGAGCGTGGGTTTGAGAAACTAGTTTGGAATGTGAGACCAGGTTATTGGTTATCTTCGGAAGTATTTTGTTTGCATTGAACGCATATAGTGGCTTGATTAGTGCAGCCACTTAAACTTTGCATTTGTGTCATGTTAGCCACTGATGTAGAACTTTTAAGCTGGTTCTCAAATATGGGAGAAAACTTTGTGGATGTCATGCCCTCTTGAGGCTTAATGGTCTTTGTGGTTTATTTTTCTTTTAAATCCTATAACGGGATTAATTTGATATATTGTTCTTTTTTAGTAGCTTGCATGTACATTTAATGTCCAAATTTGGGTCTTGATAATGTATTTTTATAGAAGAGCTAGGCTCATGACTAGCATCTTGTATGTCCATTATTTCCTATTCTTGTTTGATCAATTCTTTTAGTGTAGGCATTCAAGATGAAAGGTAATGACTTTATTTATCCTCTTTTGTAGGTGGAGTAGATCAAGAAATAGAAGATGAAGGCAATGAAGATCTAGACCTTACTTAAGATGAATTTTGAATTGTTATAGATGAATGTTCTAGTAATCTTTTGTTGTCAATATTTTGAAACTTACTATTTTGAAATGTATTAAACTTATGCACTTGGGGTAGAACATTTACTTTTAAATTATTAGTTTGTTGGATGAGTTATATTATTAATAGTTTTATTTTGTGATTTATTTAAATTTTAGTGTTAATATATATATATATATATATATATATATATATATATATATATATATATATATATATATATATATATATATATATATATATATATATATATATATACATGAGTTATATTTATGTTTTATATAAACTGTTACAATAGCCCATCAGAACCGTTGCAATAGGACACAAATGGCGTTCCATTAGAATGTAAACCGTTTCTATAGATTCGGTAAACCGTTCTAATAGGTAGTTAAAAACCGTAGCAATACAAAAATAACCGTTACAATAGCTTTAAGAGACCGTTGTTATATCCATAAATAACCGTAACAATAGCCTACGAAAGTGTTGCATTAGATAATATGGTAACGGTTATGAGCCGTTGCATACACATTATAGTAACGGTTATAAACCGTCCCAATTGGAAGGAATAATCGTTCTAATAGAGAAAAGGAAAACCGTTGCTATAGACGTCTCTATGGCAACGGAAATGAAAACCCTTCCAAGAACCGTTCCTATAGGTCTATTGGCACGCGAGCAGATGTGACGGTTTGCAAACCGTTCCAATATAGCTACGGCAACGGTTTAGCTACCTACTGGAACGGTTTTCCATGCGTTGCCATAGACAAATTTTTCAGTAGTGACCCAATGTTCTGAATCACTATCAGCATTTTGTGATGCAGATTGGGCTGCATGCCCTAATAAATGCAAATCAGTTACATGTTATTTTATCAAGCTTGGTGATTTTCTAATTTCTTGAAAATCTGATAAGCAAACTACTATTTCTAGAAGTTCAACTAAGCTGAATATCGCAGTCTTGGTTCTACTGTTGCTGAAGTTGTATGGGTTCTTGGTTTACTCAAGGAGCTGGGAGTTGAGAATTAGTCCCATGTACCTGTCCATTGTGATAGCAAGTCAGCTCTTGCAATTTTTGCCAATCCTGAGTTTCATGAACGCACGAAGAACATCAATATTGATTGCCATTTCATCCATGAAAATATTTAACAGGGTCGCATCTCTACTCACCATTGTGCTACAAAGAACAAGCAACTAATCTTATTACTAAAGGCCTTGGTTGACCACAATACACATATTTGATATCTAAGCTAGGACTTAATATTGTCTCCAGACCTAGCTTGAGGGGGGCATAAAGGATGTAGGATGAAGTTAGTAGTAGTTAGTTAACTTAATAACTACATCTAGTACAGCAGGCAGTATAGTTGGAACCATTAGTTAGTTAGAGTAATTACATACGGTAGGCTTAGATTTCATTATTCACTATTCGTTGATTTTGAGCATTGTACTGAAGAACAGAGCAAATTTCTTCTCTCAAATTCTTTCTCGATTCTTCATTTATGATTTCTCTACTTGAGCTGCATGCCATTGACAACATCATTATTCGGGTACATTTATAATTATTTGAATATTAAATCTATGTTGATATCATAATTCATTTCAATATTTATTTTGAATTAACTTAAGTAGGAAGAAAATGCTTACTTATACTCTCGTTTGGGTAAAATCATAAATGCAGTATGTGTGTTCTTAATATATGGAATAAGGGTTCAAAATGCCCCTAAACTATTCGAAAATATTTAAAAAACTCTTCATACACCTATTGGACTAAAAATACGTCTCCATCTACTTTTTTTGTTCATTTATGCCCTTTGACTATTAAGTCAATGCTGAATTAAAAATAATTATTATTCTTTTTGTAAAACTTAATAAAAAATTGCAAAATATTTTCGTTTTTCTAAACTAATGCACCGATAGTCCATTAATTTAGTAAAGTCTTTTTTTTCAGTTTTTACAAAAAATATTTTTTTCCCAGTACTTTTAAAGAGTTTTTTTTTGTAAACAGAAAAAAGAAATTAATAAAATATTTTTGTTTTTTAAAAACTGGAAAAAATATTTTCAACGAAATATTTTCATTTTCAAAAAATATTTTTTTTCACATTTTTCAGTTTTTTAAAGCATTTCGTTTTCATTTCGTTTTTTTTTTTTCGTTTTTCAATTTTTTTTAAAGAAAAAATATTGTTAAACGAAAAATATTTTGATGAATATTTTTTTAGTTTTACAAAAAATAATACTTTAAAAAAACTGGATTTTTTTTGTAAATACTGAGAAAAAAAGAAAAAGAAGACTTTACTAAATAAGTTATGTATTGGTGCTTTAGTTTACAAAAATAAAAATATTTTATCAATTTTATTTAGTCAGCATTGATCTAACGATCAAAGGGCATAAGTAAATTAAAAAGATGGACGATACGAATATTTTTAAATCTTTTCCAATAGTTTAGGAATATTTTGAATTATTTTCGATTTAATATAAGGGAGATGGATTAGGTTGAAGAGGCATGATAGGAGTAGGAGGGCAAGGTGGTGGCTTAATTAAGGACCACTCTTCTCTCGATAGGCACGCAGAGTAACCAATTTATTACGTATAGTAATATTCCTTATATAGACTGTATAGTAATATTTTAATTTCTTATCTACTCACGGATTTACTCAAATTTACCTTTTTCGTTTTTACCAATATGACGTCTTGCTCGTACTCTTACTTACAATAAAAATATACTCAGTATAATTTCATAAGTGAGATTTAAAAAATATTGTGTATACGTAATATTATCCCTATTTTATAAAGGTAAAGAGATCATTTCAATAGACACTCGGCTTAGGAAAAAGCAAAGCCGCAGGTTGGTGCTGCAACTACATTGTCACACCTCTTTTTTACGCTTACCCGCGAGGGCGCAAAATATAAAAGAGAGTTTTTCCAATTAAAGGACAACCAAAACGGGATTCATTTATTGAGAGATTCGGAGTCGCCACTTGGGAGATTTATGGTGTCCCAAGTCACCGGTTTAAAACCCGAATTGAGGAAAGGTTTGACTCTATTTAACGGTCCGCGAACCAGAAATCCGGATAAGGAATTCTGTTAACCCGGGAGAAGGTGTTAGGCATTCCCGAATTCCGTGGTTCTAGCACGGTCGCTTAACTGTCATATTCGGCTTATTTATCTGATTTTTACAGTTATATACTTAATGCAAATTAATATCCCTTTACCGCTTTTATTATTATTATTATTTACGAAAGAGAAGGTTGCCTAAAAATATGTTTCGAATCACGTCACATGAAATGCACCCGGATCCTCGACACATTCTTATTCAACATTTTGGGATTTGGATTTGGGTCGCATGAAATGCACACCCGTATTTAAGAAGGTAAAATTATTAAAATACGCGCCTAGAGCGATTACTTATTTACATTTTTTGAGAAGGCCATGAAATTCGCTAAGAAACGGCACATCTCGAAATCTAAATATTTTACATATACATTTATGAGGGCCTCGCGATTTGTATAATTTTGTTAGGCGAGGCACACCTCTAATCCTAATTTAAAAGCAAACTACATTCCGCTACATTTATTTAAGAGTTAATTCAAGATTATTTAAAACATGTTGCAAGCCACACTACATGAAATGCACTTGTGGTTCCTGACACGCTTTATTTAACCTTGTTCAAAATTGGAGTCGGGTCACATGAAATGCACCCCCGATTCCTTTAATCTAATTGCGTCGTTCAGTTGAAGAATAACGAACCAATTTCTATAATGTGACAAAGTCATACTCAACCATAACCAATTCGAGTAAACATACGACTAGATAACTAAGTGAGCAAATTCAAGACTATGGCGAACAATTACATGAACAACAGAAGCATAACTAGTTAGCGAGCATATGAAGGATTAGTTATTTTCATTAGCTAACTCCGACACTACAAGACCACCATTAATTGTGAAATTGCATGTTCAACAGAATCATATATTTACAAAATCGTCCGAATCGTACGAAACTAAATCAAATGCGAAACGATTCAAAATATTAGCGAGAAGAACAATATCAAAAAAAACATGCACCTTTATTTCTGCATATTTTCAACGTACATAATAAGAAAACGAACCTTTTATGACGACCTCAAACTTCGACCTCTCCGGACAGAACTCGAACCAAACTGGAACCAAGAACAAACAGTTCGACGCGGAACCTCGACGAACTCGGAGAAACAGCAGGTGGTACGCTGGTGTTGCTGGTTTTTGCGACGCAGCAGATTGACACGAGAAGATGAGGCAGAAAAGGGTCGTTTGGATAGTTGGTCGTTGCTGGACGACGGATGGTAGCAGCGTTTTTTTTCTGTCTTTGTTTTGTTCTCCCTCTCAGTGAATAATCTCCCTTTTCTTTAAGGAAGAAGCTAACCAAGACAATGTATTCTCTCTATTCTTTTCTTCTGTTCTTTTTCGTTTTCTCCCGTTCTTTTGCGTTTTCATTTTTTTCCTTTCCTCTCTGTTTTCTTTTCTTTCTCCCAATCTCGTTTCTTTCTTTTTGTTTTCAATAGTTTTCCTTTCCTTTGTTTTCCAAATCCCTTGCTGCCGTGATCTCTTCCTTATGTATGTCTCTCTTCTCAAATTTTTTTTCTTGTTTCTTTCTTCTTTTTCAATAGTTTCGTTTCCTTTTCTCTGTTTTCCAAAATCCTTTCTTCTTGTTTTTCAAAATCCTCCTTGTTTTCAAAAATCCCCTTTTGCTTTTCCAAAATCCTTTTTCTTGCCCTTCTGCCGTGTTTCTTTTCTTCTTTTTAAAGAAGAAGATATCATGTGTAGTGTATTTTTTTTATTTTTTTATTTTTATTTTTTTAAATGAAACCCATAGAAGTTTTGTCCTTTACCTTTGTTTTTTTCCTTTTGTCTTTTTTTCTTTGTCTTTTTCCCTTTGTCCTTTTCTTATTATTCCCACATCCCATTATGTATTGTTCCCCTTAGTGTAGTGGACTCGGATTATTACGGGCTAGATCCGAAAATTATAAAATCGGGTAGTTTGAACCCGAATATTATTCTTCGCTCGGAACCGAGAATGGTGTTATTTAATTAATCCTAGGTAATCAAAATAACTGTAATACTTATAATTAAAATAAAACTATTTTTTATATTTTTCAAGTTTAAAATAACTACAAAATATTAATGAAACTATTTTTTATTATTTTTGTTTTTATAAAAAGATAAAAATATAAAGTACTATTTTTATATTTTTCAAGTTTAAAATAACTACAAAATATTAATGAAACTATTTTTTTTTATTATTTTCGTTTTTTATAAAAAGATAAAAAATATAAAGTACTATTTTTGTATTTTTCAAGTTTAAAATGACTACGAAACATTAATAAAACCATATTTTTGTTATTTTTTATTTTGAGGTAAAAATAAAGTAAAAGAGTCAAATTTAGCTAAAATAGCTATATTAAAACTAAACTAAATATTTTACGCTAAAAATATAGAAAATCTCGGGGAGGGTCAAAAATCACGCGTTTACAACTACTACACACAAAAAAAAAGATAAAAAAATTTGAGGGACAACCTATTTGGGTGCCCCTATTTATTTATACCAACTTTTTAAAAAAAAAATTATTTAACTAGTACCCAAATTACAAATAACTTCAAGCATTTTTCTCCTCCTAACTCCTCCTCCTTCTTCTTCTTTTACTTATTAGTTGTTGCAAAAATAAAATTGACGGTAGATTTACAAGGTATTTGTGAGCATGTTATAAGGTGGTCTATGGTATTTTACCGTAGTGAGCTGCATAGGGTCATTCTCCTTCTTAATTAATTGCAAAAGAGACATTAGATTTGTTGTTAATTCTTTTATAAATTCATGATTGGGACTTGTTCTTTATGACATTTCGATGTTATGTTTCAGATCTAACTCATTTAGATTAGACTTAGGCGTTGAATTGTGTATTGAATCGATCAAAATTCGAAGAACAAGTTTTTGTTTGTGGGTAATTTGTACTTTAGAGTTACATGGCAAGTACATAAAAAGATTGGTTGCAATTCAAACCTATTTATCTTTAGGTGTATCTTCTTAAGTGCAATTTTTTAACTTCATACCTATTTGACATTTGCAGAAGACGTTTGTTACCCGTAACACTTATTTGGAGACACCTGTTGCCCCTGGTACCTATTTGGCCTTAAGTGCATTAATTAATTGACCTTAGGCTCACTACACTTTAGACTAAAAATTATTAATTCTTCAACTTCAAACCTGATAACTCTTAGAAATTAATTCTAAAATTGTATTATTTTTTTTTTTTTTGCAAAGTGGATATTAACTTCAATGAACCTTAAAACCAGGTATTGATACAACAAGTACCCAAGTATAATCCTATGAGTGGGATTTGGGAAGGGTAGTTTTGACATAGACCTTACCCCTATCTTGAAGGTAGAGAGATTGTATGTGATAGACAGCTCAAGAAAATAAAAGGAAAAACTACCCTCTATAGCCCCTCAAAATTTTAATAGCCCGTGTTTTGACCCACTTTCATAAAATGGTCATTCGGCCGAAACATATTGCATATAGTAGCCGAACAGAAAGAGTATGGCAACATAAGTGCTTGTAGCTCAGTGGGTAGAGCGCCTGATTTCTAAGCAGATGGTTGCAAGTTCGACCCTAACCTAGCGCAATGGAGAAATTTTTTTTTTGCAATGTATAAATATTGTATCCTAAGTTCGATAGTGTACATTGAGCATATCTCAACTGTGCTTGTGTATCTAAAGTTTTTAGACAGATTATACATTCATGTATTTTTGTATAGTGACAGTCATTTTGTATATATTTTGTATAGTAACATCTCTTTTGTATATTTTTTATATAGTGACAATCTATTTTGTATATTTTTTGTATAGTTACATCTATTTTATATATATTTTGTATAGTTACATCTATTTTATATATTTGATGTATAGTGACAATCTATTTTGTATAATACCAATTTATATTGTATAGTGACAATCTATTTGTTGATTTTGTTGATTTTGTCGATTTTGTATAAATTTCACAATCTGTCAAAGCTCAATGGTACCATAAGAATTCTATCTCAATATCCTCATCTTCACCAGAATGCTCCAATCTGTCAAAACTTAATTTTGACTATTCCATCTAAATGTAGTAACCCAGAAATCTCTAGACACCATACAATTAATCAAGCAAAAATAAATATCAACATCCAACTTGCTCTCAACTTGCACCACATTTTTATAAATTAAAAAAAGAAAGTCAAATTCAATATCCACCTTATGGTTATTCCTAAAAATGGACATAATCTGATCTTTGATGAATATCCACAAAAATTCAAGAATTATAGAAAATCACAAACACTATAAATCATTCAATAAAAAACAAAATTCAAATCCAGTAAATGGGTATGTCCAGAAATGAAAAAAAATCTGACCTTTACATAAAACTTCCAAAAATTTAAAGAATACTAGAGAAATTGCATGATGGGGATGAAGCTTATTACCTCATAATATCTTGAACTATCTCTACCAGTAGATCAAGAAAACAACTGAACCATCTAATAATTATATAAATGTTAACTTTATATTCAAAAACAAGTTGATAAAACAAACAAAAAGATGAGTTGGAAGATAGTGACAAAGCATAAAGATCCATTAACTTGGTATATTGGATATTTTAGGGAAATGAAATTTGAGTCTTAATGAGACTCAATAGAACTTAGCAGAAATGAAGTTCCCAGGGAATTCGTTTAGTGAATTTCTGGCTAGCATTTATAATTATTTTTAGGCTATGACTTGTATAGGTCAATTCGTGGGCTACCAGATGCTATTAGTTTCTACCTCCTTCAAGTCGTGATAAGTGATCAGCGACTTGATTCTCAGTGCCCTTACGGTCATAAATTTCAAGATCAAACTCATGCAGAAGCAGCACCCAATGAATTAGGCGCGTCTTACAGTCCTTCTTTTCAATTAAATACCTCAGTGTTGCATGGTCTGTGTATACTATTACCTTTGATCCTATGAGATAGGACCTGAACTTGTCGAACACAAACACTACCGCTAACGGAACGGCAATGCATGGCCATGGCACGGGTCAGGACGTGGCAGGCCATGATTGGCCACGGCCATGGCCCGGGTCAGAACGTGGCAGGCCATGGCAGGTCGTGGCAGTGATGGGCCAAAAATGAAGTTTGCTCAAAATAAAATAGTAACAACAAGTAATATCAACAACAAGATAATAAGAACCGAGTAATAAAGTAACGGGATAATAAGAAAACAAACAATATCAAAAGTGGGTATAGATAAAAATGTCAAAAAAAAAAGAAGATAAATTATCCATAACGTTACGGAAAACCAGAAATACATCAAAGAAATTGCACACTAAAGTACCACCATAATTGCATACAATCAAAGATCACGACAACTAGTTTAACAAATCAAACTAGCTAGCACGTCCATCTTTGAACAATCATAGTGCTTATTTCAAATTACGTTACTTTTACACATATAATGAAGGGATAATATTCTCAATTAGCAAGGCCTAGTACAGAAACAACGGCGGCGGAATCCACGGCAGTCGCCACCGGAAAATCCTTCGGTTAGACAAACGGTGGCACAGTTGCTATCTCTTGAGCATGGTCCCTTGAAACGGTGGCTTTGGGACTCACAAGTTCTTGCCTCTGCTATAGTCATTGGTCCCATCTCTGTAAAATCTCCTCAACGTTAGACGTTAGTTATTAAGTTTTTATGAAAAGGGTAGATCTAAAATTTTAATTTAATAAGAGGAAACATAAATATATATTCCTTTAATCTCAAATTATCTGAAAGTTATTGACTCGACATGAACCTCAAGAAATAATAGACCACTTGTGAAATGTGTAGTTTAAAACAAATAATAAAAATTTGTATGGCTAGAAATCATTTCATTAAGATTAATATAAGATTAATTGAGAAAAAATTGAGTGCTTTATATTTGAAAAATGTGCTGCAGCTTAGAACACACAATAATATTATGTGGGGACGAATGTAAAGTTCAATTAATCTATTTTAGGCTCGAATTTTAGTTAAGTGTTGAAAATTAGATAATTATAAATAACTGAAATTAAATGAGTTGTAACAGAATCCTTAACACGAAACCATGATGTTCAAATCTTGAATTATGTCTCCCTTGTGGTATCTATGGCACGACAACATTGACAATTTTGATAAGTAAACCGCTAGTGGGTGCTGAGATAGACCCACTGAAATTTCACTAGTGAAGACCTCTACTATAAAACAAAATGTTTCTGAAAAACTTTCGTCTCAAGAGGACAAAAACCAAAAGGAGAAAATATGAGTATCACCGTAGAAATTATAGGAAAAATAAAAAACAATATAAAATCCAGAAAAAAAAATGCAAAGCAAAAACAATAGCTAGTAAATAAATCCGACAATAAAAAAACGAAAAAAATAAATAATTTTTGATAGAAAATGTTTTATTCCCTTAATTATTAAGCTTAGAAGAGCAGCCTAAGTGGTTTTGAAATGCTTAAAATTAAACGAAACAGTCACACACAGTGAGAGAGATAGGATTTCTGCCAGAGGAACTCAAAAAACAAAAGAATTAAATATAACAAGAGACGATGGCCAGCAAAAATTGAACTAACGAATTCACAAAACTTAGAAATCCCTTGACTACTAAACTATACTTTTAAATTGTATCAAAGGTTATAAAAAATAAATTTTATCTTATATACATACAGCCTAATTTTCCAACAAAAAAGATTCATATATATATAAACCGCTTCTGCACCATGAATCTGTCACTGCTTCACACACACAATATTGATAGGGAAGAAGAAAAAAAACCTGTAGCCATGACAAGCAATGCTAGAAGTAACACAGTAGCAAAGAAGCGCATGGAGTTTGCCATTTTTAGTTGACAGATCTTTGAGAGCCAGAAAGAAGAAATATTTTAGTATGTGAAATCTAATGGTCCTATCTTTTCTGTGAGCTACTAATTGGCTATGGTATGGGGGTTTTATAAGTGCTTATCACTGCAACGATGACACATCTCGCTTCTTTACCGTTTGAAATAAATTACGAAAGTTTAACAAAAAAATAAAACTTTTAGAAGTTATGGTCCTAAACAAATCAAAAAGGGGTGTAGAATAATTATATGACTATAAAAGCATTTTATTAAGGATAAAATTGTAAGTTTAAGCTAAATTACTATTAAATTTAGAAAGCGATCATTTTTTTTGGAGGGACCAAATTAAAAATAGGCTCACATGAACTAAAACGGGGAGTATTAAACACTCTTTTCTCCTTCTTTAAGGTGCCGAATTATTGCGGAATTGGTTTGGAAGGTAGTAATCCATATGAATGACGTGGGGTCGATCCACCCTTAATGTCATTTGGGTCGCATGTCACAAAGGGTGTATCGTTTATATATTCTTTTTGGTTTGCACGCTATGAAACAGTAAGAATTTATCCGGTGTACACAAATTACTCTCTCGAAGGGTAGAGATTGTGATATACGTAGTAACGATTGCGAGTTTTCCTACTTCTGAAAAAACTCAAAAAAAAAAAAAAAAAAAAAGAAAGAGTACGACTTTTTATCTCACTCTTTTCTTGATTTGCTGTACCAAACAAATAAACGCTCTTTTCTCTTTCTTTAAGGTGCCGAATTATTTGTTTATCAATTTATGTGGTATAATTTTAATTTCAAGGGTCAACTTTATTTAATTTTAATTATGAATTTAGATAGTAGGCAACATTTTAAAATATTTAAACGACATATAGAAAAATTACGATAAAAAACTTCGTTATTTTGCCTTTTCTATGTCGTCTCTCCTAATTAATTTTCTTTCTCAATTTATTACAGTATTTGAACAAACATAAAATTAAATATTTAATTTTAAAAATTTAATCAAAAGTAAATTACGCAAAAAAAGTATTTAAATTAATTATTTTAAATAAAAAAATATGATATTGTTTCAGAATAAACTAAAAATGATATGGCATATAAAGTAAGGTGGCGATGAGTATAAGGAAGTGGACAACATGAATTTCATTTAGGCAATCACTATGCCTCTTTTTAACTTTAGTTGTCACATATAGTATGATGATATATTTTTAAAATGAAAGAATGTATGTGCACAAATCTAGAACATGCACTAGGTGTCATTACACCACAAATTTAACTTTACACATTTATAATATAATTTCTTTTCCTTATATCTTATTGACTTATTCAGTCTAGTTTCATCCCTTTTTTTGCTTTTGCTTTTTATTGTTTTTCTTCTTATTCTTTTTTTTTTAATTCACTTTTATCTTTTAGCATGCGTGTTAAAATATTCTCTCCGTGTAACTTACGTATACAGTG